>SJYV01010136.1:660375-679056 GCA_006410875.1 Neotragus pygmaeus
CCCAGCATCAGAGTCTTTTCCAATGAGTCAACTCTTCGCATGAGGTGGCCAAAGTACTGGAGTTTCAGCTTTAGCATCATTCCTTCCAAAGAAATCCCAGGGCTGATCTCCTTCAGAATGGACTGGTTGGATCTCCTTGCAGTCCAAGGCACTCTCAAGAGTCTTCTCCAACACCACAGTTCAAAAGCATCATAGTAAAAAGACTCAACTTTGACCAAAATCTTTGGTAAACTTAAAGCAAGAGTGATTTCTACAATGCATGGTCTTGGTTTAAAAAGCATTGTTCAGTTCAGTTCAGTCGCTCAGTCGTGTCCAACTCTTTGCACTAAGCATTTATCAATTGTGTCCTAAGCATTCATTTTCATCTATAGAATAATATTTTGGTCCATTTTTCAGCAGCCTATCCACATAACACAGAGTTCTTAAGATTTTAAATATCGAAAGCACAGGTGGTCTTGATAAAGGGAAGAAAAAGTGAACTGCACGACACAAATATTCTTCACTAGCCTATACAGATAGCCTCCCCTAGAAAGTATGCTATTAACCCTTAAGAGCAGAGGGGAGTAGAGGGCTTCCCAGCTGGCACAGTGGTAAAAAATCTTCCTGCCAATGCAGGAGACATAGGAGATGCTGGTTCAATCCCTGGGGCAGGAAGATCCCCTGGGGTAGGAAATGGCTACCCAGTCTAGTATTTTTGCCTGGAAAAAATCTCATATACAGAGGAGCCTGGTGGACTCCAGTCCACGTGGTTGCAAAGAGTTGGACACAATGGAGCACAAGAGATAGAACAGAGCAAGGGTAACAGAACTCTCCATTGTGTTCACTTCTGTATTAGCCCCTCCCCTAAGANCCTGGAAAAAATCTCATATACAGAGGAGCCTGGTGGACTCCAGTCCACGTGGTTGCAAAGAGTTGGACACAATGGAGCACAAGAGATAGAACAGAGCAAGGGTAACAGAACTCTCCATTGTGTTCACTTCTGTATTAGCCCCTCCCCTAAGACTCTGATGCTGGGAGGGATTGGGGGCAGGAGGAGAAGGGGACGACAGAGGATGAGATGCCTGGATGGCATCACAGATTCGATGGACGTAAGTCTGAGTGAACTCCGGGAGATGGTGATGGACAGGGAGGCCTGGCGTGATGCGATTCATGGGGTCGCAAAGAGTCGGAAACAACTGCGCGACTGAACTGAACCCATGTACGTCCCACCTGGGTTGGACCAGAGTTGCAGAGTCCACTTGGGTTGCCTGTTAGCTATTTGCCAGGGTTCAGCATCAGATTCAACTAAGCTTCCATAAAGCAAACAGCCTCCTCAAAGCTTGAATGCTGTATTAGTTACATCTGAGGAGCAGTATCCTTATACTGTAAAAGAATTCTTTTATACTGATAGCCATTTTTTCCAAGCAGGATAAATTACTCATTTAAATGGTTTTATTTTTTAAGTATTTATAAGAGAAAATTATTGTAAATAATCAAATCAAAATCATAATGAAATTGAATATTTATTTGAATTTTTCCTGGTAATAGCACTCAACATAAGAAAAACAAACCAAGCTGTGAGATTTTGTTTTCAATATACTCATTTTTCAAAAAGTGAAAAGTTGGGTTCTCTATTTAGTGGCAACAAATGGGACTACCNATAATGAAATTGAATATTTATTTGAATTTTTCCTGGTAATAGCACTCAACATAAGAAAAACAAACCAAGCTGTGAGATTTTGTTTTCAATATACTCATTTTTCAAAAAGTGAAAAGTTGGGTTCTCTATTTAGTGGCAACAAATGGGACTACCATTCAAAAAGCAGTATTTTAAGAGAGATATACTATGATTAACATGATGTGTTTTGTATTGTAGAATGGAGACATATCCAAACGCCAATCTGAATATAGAAGAAATACATGTGTTAAAACCACACTGGAAAACCAAATGTTCTTTTTTATAAAAAGCTTGACATAAAAAGGAACTTGCCAGTAAACTCAATGAACTTTCATGTATAGGTTTTTTTTTAAATCCCCACCCACACCACCCCCACAAAAAAACTGCAGATTTGAGTAGAGCCATTATATGACAGCTCATTTCTGTACAACATGGAAGCTGGCTACACAGTCAATGCTAGCTTCCTAAAGTGTATCTTTTGAAGACTTGTTCAGTAAGATTGCAACATCTAATATACAATACTTAACACAAGACCTGTAATAACAGAGCTACATCATAATAAAGGTTTTAAAACTACTTTTTAAACTTTTTGATTCACCAAAGAATAAAGGTGTCAAATACAGTAGTTTTCTCATTCTCCAACAGTATACATAATAAGCTTTTGTTATTTGGCAAGTCTTTTGGAGTCGAAGAAAAATAATGCAGTTTAAACAATATTTCTTCTGTCACTGTAATACGATTCCTTGTGCAGAACAGTTAGGCGCAGAGCAAGAGTTAGATTTTTGGAAGTTTTGGTGCATTAACCACAGGATGTGCCTCCTGTAAGTATCTCCTCCCTGCACTCTTGTAATCATAGGTACAGCTGTGAGTTTCTGCATAGCGATGAGATGCACAGAAGTTGTTTCCACATCTAAAGCACAAAAAAAGTTTATGTGAATAGCCACATTTCTATAAGAGCCTCCTCTCTTTGGGAGATCAAAGCTTGACTTCGGGTAGTCCAACAGGATCCTTTTGGTTCTCTTTAGCAATTTCAGAATTGACATTTCCCTTATACTTATAAACAAGCACAGGCACCTCTCCCCCCAAAAAGGAACAAGTTAATTGTCCATGAATGTGCAAGTGTATAATAAAGAACCTCCTCCGAAGTGAAAGAAGTTGTAGGCCTTTATGAAGCAGTAAAACTGCGAAAGCCAATACATATGTGTACCACCTTCTTTCATGTCTAGTAGGCCTGGGAAAACTGAATTTCTGAGAAATTCAGTCTAGTAAGAGAATCAAATTATGTAAAACCTAACTATGCCATGAAAGTATTTTAAAGTATGTCAGCAACAGGTAAGCTGTTTCCATTTGAACAGAATACACTCTAAAAAGCAGCAGCTTTACTTAATGCCTGGCCTCAACCTAAGGGCAGTCACCATCCTGGGAGCATATTAATCAATACTACTAAATAGGTATTGGTAGAAAAAACTCATTATTTTTGTAAACATACTCATCTCTTTTGAAACAAAAGTATACCATATAATTAACAGTACATTAACATTACATTTAGTCCTTTTTATTCAGTTTAAAATAGAATCTTGGAAGAGGCATTCTCCCAAGCTACATTCAAAGAAAAACCAAGTCTATCTGTCATAAGACAAAGAGAACACACTCTTCCATTGGTTTATATATCCTACTTTAGAGGGCAGGAGAGGATCTCAGGAGTTTGGAAATGTATAACCTATCTATTTGCTCTTTACTTCAGCCAATAAGGAGTTCAGCCGAGGACTGCTATTTGAACATCATCTAAATGACATTATGAAGAGGCGATTTAAAGAGCATTTTCTACTGTATCCCTAAGCTGGGTCACCACAAAGCAAGCATCTCAGCTCTTCAGCTAGCCAACCTGCCTGCACTCGTAGCTGGTAGCCAGTCCAGTTTTCTTTCCACAAAGGAAACAATGCTTTGTTGTCTTCTTTGTTTGAACAGGGGCTTTCACAGGTGGGAGGTGATGAGTACATTCTCCTGTTCAGAGAAAGGACACCTTGATTAATACAGAAATAAAATTCTAAATGTGAAATACTATAAAACAAAACATTAAACACATTCCTGTCACAGCAAACCTCTCAGCCATCAATATTAATTTGTGCTTTTTTATATCTAAAATTATTTACAGAGTCTGTAATAAAAGATGAACTGGAACTGTTATTTCTCTTAAGAAATGCTCATTTCTACTAAGACTTTTTTTTTTTACATTTTTATACATATCAACACCTTTCTGATTATCTCTGAAGGCAGTATGCATATTTAAAGTACACTAAACTTTGACAGAGAATCAAGAAAAATGTCTGGCTCAAAATCGCATTTATGAAGCTTCTGAGGAACAACATATGTATTAAAATCACCCTGGTCTTTCACGCCAAGAAAGAGCATGAGGATATCATGAAACTGAGCTTTTGTTGCTAATTATACCACAAAAACTAAATGCATTGAGCCATCAGCAAATTATTTAAAGCTTCAATTTGTTCATTTTTAAGATAACAGGACATGTATTTTTCTCCCTAAGTTTCTATGTGTTCAAAGGTCAAGTCAGTTCTCACAATAAAAAGCATTCTGAATTTTTAAAATATTATATAAAATACGGTATTATCAATAGTGACTTGTAGGGTGCAGTGTTCAATTTCACAGTACTACAAAAGTTCCAAAAAATATTTACTGAACTCTGGGCTATATCAACAGGTTGATTTTTAATCTTAAATATAAGAGCACATCTGCTATTATATGAGAAAGAATTAAATCAGTTTAATACTAAGTAGAATGCTTTTAAAACTGAGCAAAACTCCAACAGACCCCACTCATGAGCAGAGAGGCTCAATGTCATCACCCACAGTTGTTACACAGAAGTACAACGACACAGTGCTTGGTGGCGCCCAAAGGCCAGAAGGAAAAAGCCAACAAAGCCAAACGAAGGGGTGAGAAGAAAAGCAGCGCAGAGCGTCAGTGGAAATGGCGCCCATTCCCTGCCAACAAAATAGGTTTGGGAGGCCTGGGCTTAACGCTATGTAGTGGCTAAAAGTAATCCTTCAAGGGTTCAAAAAGTTGGAATTACATTTAATTGGCAGTATGCCTTTTGCCACAATCCGGATTGGGTTCTGTACATACAGGCGGAATAAAATTAATGCTTTATGACTAGTCTAAAATACACTCCCAGATCTTGCCCAAAACTGGGGGAAAAAAATGCCCCAACTGGAAACTTAACTTATGACTCCTAATGGTGGTTAGGTACCAACTCAAGCTAATAAGCATTTTCTTCTTCAAGGGCACTTAAGAGTTATCAAGAACATTTCACAAAGGTGATGGGATACTTTCCTCTTCTTCAATAATAAAAATAAGACAGGCATTTGCACAGGACATAGAGGAAAGGCATGTACTGCCAGAAGCCCTCTGCAGTCCATCCAACTGCACTTATCTTTGGAATTCAGGCTTAGGGTATTAGTCCTTAAACAAAAGTTAAAAAAAAATCTGTTGACAGAAATCTAGTTCAGCATAGTCATGTTTTTCTTTCCTTGGGGTTCTTAAGTTTCCCAACCCTTTTTTCATTCAGAAACTCTTGTGAATGTGCAGACACAGCACAGTAGCGACCAGCAGGAGGCGGCACAGAAGCAGAGCTGCAGTCTCCTCCCGTGACAGTGGCTTCCATTTATCCTTCTCCTCACCACAGAAAAAAAAATCAGTAGTCACACGCTCTATGCTGGGAACCAGCCCAAATAGGTAAGCTCCCTCCTACAAAGAGGAAAACTTCGAATGCCATGGGCTGACATTCAGGACTCGTGTGTCCCATATGCCGCTATAACTTTGCAGGGTCATTTTTCTATCCTGCGCCACGTCATTCCCGCCCTGATGACGCACTAGGTCCCCTTACAACTGCCATCCCCTCTTCTAAACTGCTCGGTAACTTTGTCAGCTTAGTAAAATTCTACTTATCCAGTAGGAAGATATCACCAATCATTAACTCTTTTCTGAAGCCTCCTCTCAAATATGTAATGAACATATATGAAAAAAGAAAAAGTCAATAAAATAATGCGGATATGAAAAGTTGCTTTTCAGAATGAGAATAAAGATATTTGGATTAAGGCACTTGTTTGGCACTTCCTACTTTAATATTTGGTCTAACACAATGATCTATAAAAATTCACCCAACAGAAAAGTCAGGCAATAAAGTAATAAGGCAGTGTTTGTGATACAAGTTTGGTAGTCATCTGCCTAAAAATGACAATTAAAATGATGAAGATGGGTACGATTTCCAAGGAAGACCTTACAGTGGAAAGCAAAGAGAACCAATGGAAAAACTTAATTAAACAAAACTTATGCCAGAATTTTCACAAACTCTTCTAAGTAATTGAGAATGATACTGTTATTACTGTATGGCAGGAAGGAAATGGCAGCAAGATACACAGCTCTAGTTTGGAGAATCACAAACTGCAGGTAGCAGTTGATGACCTGACCTAACTGAAATCAATAAAGAGTATATATCTGGGGACAAGCAGAGGGGCTGGCAACGCAAGTTCAAAAGAAAACTGAAGTTTAAAAAAAACACAAAAACAAAAATCTACAAAAATGTAACAGCCCAGAATAAAAAAAGAAAGAGAAAAACTCTTAAGAAGAAGGACCATAACCATCAAGATAAGTATACAGAATCATCCACTGGATTGAAAATTATGAAGATCCTTTCAGCAACAGCAATTTCAGAAGAAAGCACTGTGGCTTGAATTAGAGTTTAGGGAGATAGACCAAGTACAACTCAAACTTCCAAGAGGCTGAGCTGCGGATTAGCATAAGACAGATTTAAATAGATGTCAAAAGAAAACTGACATCCACTTATGGCTTTCCTGGTGGCGCTAGTGGCAAAGAGCCCTTCTGCCAATGCAGGATATGTGAGAGATGCAGGTTCGATCCTGTGTCGGGAAGATCCCCTGGAGAAGGGGGTGGCAACCCACGCCAGTATTTTTGCCTGGAGAATCCCACGGACAGAGGAACCCGGTGGGCAACAACAGTCCATGGGGTCGCAAAGAGTTGGACACGACTGAAGCCATTTAGCACATATGCACAAAGGAAAATCATTATAATATTAAAAGTAGATATATTAATCAGAAACAGTATGGCACTGGCATAAAGACAGACATATAGATCAGTGGAACATAACAGAGCTCTGAGATAAACTCTCACAGATAGAATCAAATGATTTTTGACAAGGTACTAATAAGACTATTTGATGGGGAAAAGGACTTTTTTTTTTTTAAACAAATATAGTCTCAAAAACTGGATGAAAAATTTGCGACCCTATGGACTATATACAGTCCATGGAATTCTCCAGGCCAGAATATTAGAGTGGGTAGCCTTTCCCTTCTCCAGGGAATCTTCCCAACCCAGGGATCAAACCCAGGTCTCCCACATTGCGGGCAGATTCTTTACCAGTGGAGCCACAAGGGAAGCCCAGGAATACTGGGGTGGGAAGTCTATCCCTTCTCCAGCGGATCTCCCTAACCCAGATATCGAACTGGGCTCTCCTGCACTGCAGGCAGATTCTTCACCAACTGAGCTATCAGGGAAGCCCGGAAAACTGGATATCCACATGGAAAAGAATGAAGTTGGACCCTTACATTACACCATATATATAAATTAATTCAAATGTATTAAAGACCTAATGTTAAGACCTAAAACTACACAACTTCTAGAAGAAAAAGTAAAGGGAAACCTTCATTAACAGTGGATTTGGTAACAATTTATTGAACACAATACCCAGCACAGGCAACAAAGTAACAAAACAGACAAATTGAACTTCAGGAAAATTAAAAACTGTTGAGCATCAAGACATAATCAACAGAGTAAGAAGGTGACCTATATATGGGAGAAGTATTTGTAAATCATACATAAGGAATTAATATCCAAAATATATGGCGACAAGAAAACCAAGAAACAAATTCAAAAATGGGCAAGGTATTTTTTTTTATATCCCGCCTCCAGGGCAAGGAATTTGAACACACATTTCTCGAAATAGCACATCAAGAGGTATTCAACGTAACTAATCATCAGGGAGATGCCAATCTAAATCACAATAAGATACCACCTCGTATCTGTTACGATGTCCACTATCAAACAAAACAGAAAATAACAAGTATGGTGAGAAAGCAGAGAAACTGGAAACCTGGTACTCTGCTGCTGGGAGTGTGACATAGCACAGCTCCTGTGGAAGAGAATACAGTAATTCCTAATAAAATTAAGAACAGAGCTGCCACATGACCCAGTGATGCCACTGCTGGATAGACACTCAGAAGAACTGCAGTCAGAGTCCCAAAGAGATGGTCGCACACTTGTGTCTGTAGCAACATTGTTGACAGTAGCTAAAGTGTGGAAGTGACCCAGTGTCCATCCACAGAGGCACAGGTAAGCAAGATGCTGTATACACATGCAATGGAATGTTACTCAGCTTAAGAAGGATGGGGGTTTTGACACATGCTACAGCCTGGAGAATCCTATGGACAGAGGAACCTTGTGGGCTGCAGTCCATGGGGTTGCAAGAGTTGGACACGACTGAGTGACTGACTCCTACTACTACATAGACGAACCCTGGGAGCATTATGCTGCATAAAGCCAGCCAGGCACCAAAAGACAAACACTGAATGATTTCACTTAGGTGAGGCACCGAGAGTAGTTAAAACCATAGACAGAAAACGGACGGTGGTTGCCAGGGTCTGGGGGGACAGAGTAATGAGGAGTTAAAGTTTAATGGGTACAGAGTTTCCATCTTGATGAAATGAGTTCTGGAGATACATGGTGATACTGGTTGGCTAAAAATGTGAATGTACTTAATACCATTCAGTTGGACACTTAAAAATGGTCAGGAAATTTTATTACAATAAAAAAATCAAAAAAAGTAGATATATTACAACTTTAGAACCTTGGGCTTTATACAGTAGTGCAAACAAACCTTAGTTACCTCTTTAAAGACATGAAACTCACATGACAATCATAATACATCATGTGCCCTTCAGAACCTTGGGGATACAAACGTGGTACATATTTGCTGGAGTTTCCATCTCTAGACAGGGTACCGGAACACAAGAGGTGATAGTGATGGCTTCTTCAGAAGTGTTTGGCCTGTACACCTTGAAGATACTATTGGCAGAAGTGATGCTAATAATACAGTCATTTCTGCTAGTATGCCATAGAGAGGGCTAGTCCAAGAGACCGTCCCTTTCTTTTATCCAGAAATAACCAGTTCATCAAATGGGGCTCTTACTGTCCTTGACATTGGACCATGAGTTTAAGAAACGCCTTTCTAGGGCATTTTCTCAAAACTCACCCTGCACGCAGCATGGCTCTGGAGTGGCCAGGGATTAGTTAAATGTGAAAGGCATGGTAACCTTTCATCCATCTTATCTTTTCACATAGACCATGTCCTTTTCCAGACAAGAGAGACCTCGATTTCAAGTTTTGTTTTATTCTTCAAATATGCCCTATATCAGTTCTCTTAATCATTTTCTTCAGTAGAACAAAGTCTAAGGAAGTTTACTCTGTATATACTACAGAGAATGTTCTCATTACTCTTTGAAAATTCAAATTCATAGTACGCATAATGCTATGATTATTAGCCTTATATTGTTTTGAAAATTATCTGTAGCTTACCTACTCTTTTCCCTGAGGTTGTATTATTTCCATTCATTCCAATACCACGGGCAGACTACAATTAAAACACAAAACATCTATAGAGGTGAGTTAATGGAAAACAGAGGAGAGATCACCTAACATGAAATAATTATATTTTATGACAAAAATGTTGATGAACTTTCATTTTAAATTATTTAATCTATTTTTAAGTAAGTTAACTTGGGACCTGGCTACCACATCCATCAACACTGTACTTATTCTTTACCTTCAAGAGAGTAAAAGCTGTCTATGGACATATGACTCTGAATGGGCCTCATCCTGTCTGATCTTGGAAGCTAAGCAGGGTCAGGTCTGGTTAGTACTTGGATGGAAGAGAGTAAAATCTGATGGCTCAAATAAAATTTCGTATTAGGGAAAAACATTAATTAAAATATTTAGCATTTTAAAATATATGATAAATTGTTTAAAAGTAAAATAATCTTAAGGCACTATAAAAAACTACTTTCAAATTATAGTTCTAAATTTAGAACTAAAACATTATTTAAAATTCAACTGTCAAAAAATTTTCTATAAACTAGAAAGACATTTTAAGAGGAAGTTATGAAAAGAATTCAACCTTAGACCTCTTTAACATGTAAACAAAAAACAAAGTTCCCTGAATCACTACAAGGATAACTAGCAGAACACACTGAAAGGCAAATACTTACTAAAAAAGATTCTGTAGTTTCTAACTGAGGAGAGCTTTTCCTAAGGCTCTCTTCCTGAAAATGCTGGAGGTTTGCAGACAGCCCAGTTCCAGAGGTCCGCAGGCTGCCTGCCCCGCGAGCACTCTGTAAGCTGTCTCTGCTTGCGCTCCGGGCCAGCGAAGCAAGAAAACCTGTATTATTTACAAAACCCACAGGCTCTCTGGATGCCCTGTTAGCCATTTCTGTGATATCCCGAGCCTCAACTTTAGAAATAATATCAGCTCTTTTCCCAGTTGAATCAACTTTAACAGCTCGAAAGCGAGCAGTCCTAGAGAAAGAAGAATCAGTTATATTTCGAACATCCAATGACCGAAGCGCGTTTTGTGAAGCAGGAGACTGGAGGCTCCCAGACTCGAAACACTTGGACTGTCTCTGTGGTTTCGCCAGAGAAGGATGGAGGGACGTTGGTGCAGGACAGCGAAGGGGTGATAACAGTCTGTTCTTGGGAGGACTTAATTCACGGAGGCTCAGTCCCGAGGCCTCCACTGACTCACCATGCAGCACTTTTGCAGCGTGTTTAAGATGCTGCTCCTTAGCTTTCGACCCTCTGTCACCGCTGACGAGAGAGGACTCTGGGTTTCCCTTCCGTGTGCCTCCTACACCAGCATTCTGTTCACCAGCATTCCCTTCTGTAATGGAAGCAGACGAACCCACTTCAGGTAGAAGTGACTCTTCAGTGACACACTCTTCTGAAGCTGGAAATAAAACAGTGTCATCCTCATTGTTAGATGACAGCTTTCCCGAAAAGTGCTTTGTCCGCCTAGGCAAGGACGATCCAGGATGGCGAAGAGTATCAGCAAGCTCTCTGTCAGTTTCAAACTCTGGAGGAGGCATCTGAGATGGGAGTTTGAGGCCATTACTGGAATGAGACAGCATGTAACTCTCCCAGTTATCATCTTCCTTAAGAAAATCACTAGTGATAGATGACATGCGTCTATCAGCAGGGGGCAGAGCTGCCGAACTTGAAACTGCACTGCTGGCCAAGTCAGGTGGACATGTGTTCCGAGGAGAAGGTACACAAGGCTGCCCGATGTGGGGCAGAACTCTTAACAATCTATGGCGAGCAGCTGCTGTGGAACTACTAGAAGGTCGAGGAGCTACGGGTGGATGAGGTTTTACCTTGACAGCTTTCTTAGGCTAAAAGAAAGGAATGAATACATAATTCTTTACACAATCATTTTCTCCACCCAATAACAAAAATTATAGAAGTAAGAAAAGTTACTTACATATTGGCATTTAGATTACCTCAATCTAAAATATTTAAAAAGATTAAAATATTAAGCTTATGGTTGAGAAGAATTTTGCTATCTTTCCTCATTGAGTATAATTTCCAACAATGTTAAAGAAAACCAATTTTCTTTTTCATCACTATTGCCTATTTATCAATTTTGTTAAGAAGAAAATTGATTATATTAGATATGGCACAGCTGACCTATTTCAGATCTCCAACAACTTTTCCTAGTAAGATGAGTCAAGTGTTTGGATAGTTAGCTACTACAGAAAAGAGTTAATAGATGACCTAAACTGTTATCCTTCAAAACGCCTGCTTGCAAGTCTGGCCCTTGGCTGGCTTCTAGAAACTTGTATTTCAAGAAGGTTCCTGCTACCCTAACTTGTAAGAGACACTCACCGTGCCTTATTTGTGCAAGCAATATAGTTTATGCTGCACATCGACTTTTCTTCTGGGAGTCTGGAATTTTGGTACATGCTAGGCAGAGGGTGCCTTCATTAAGAGCTCCTAATGAAATCCCTGGGCACAAAGTCTTTAATGAGCTTCCCTAGTAGACAACATTCCACATGTGCTGATAAAACTCACTGACAAAGTGATTCTATACGTCTTATGAGACTTCACTGGGAAGTTTGCGCCTGATCTCCTCTATACTGCACCCACCACGCTCCTTTTCTCTTTGCTGATTCTGCTTTGTACCCTTTTGCTAAAATAAATCTTAACCGTGAATAAAACGATATGCTAGTCCTGTGAGTCCTTCAAGCAAACCATCAAATCTAAGAGTGGTCTAGGGGTTCCCAATATAGTTGATTTTAACAGAAGTGTCACAACAATTCATGATGTATGGTTAAAGTTGAAAATTAAAAATATGAAGCCTTAGCATTTATCTTTCAGATATGGACTGCTATGAGCATGACAAAGAACGGAATACCTGATGAAATACCAAGACTCCCAACCTAGAAATATAAGAGAATGTAGGTGATGTCATATCCAGCCAAAAATGTCTGACTTGCATCTAATCATGATGAAACAATAAGATAAATTCAAACTGAGGATATTCTACAAAACTAACCAACACTTTAAAACTATTTGACATGAATGTTTAAAAAAAGGCTAAGAAATAATTCTGCATAAAAAAGCAGACCAAGAAAACATTACAACTAAATACAACACATGATTCTTGATTGGATCTCAAATTGAAAAGAGAACAAAAAATCAAAATAAAACAAAATGCTAGCAAATATATTATTGAGAAATGAAGAAATATGAATATAGATTATAAAATGTGTGTCAGTGATAAATTATGTGTATGATAACTGTATTGCAGTTATATAGGAGAAGACTCTATTCTTAGGAGTTATATACTGAATATTTAGGGGGAACTAACTCAAAAATGAATCAGGTAAAAAAAAAAAAAAAACAGAGAAAGCAAATGTGGACATGATGTTAATTTAATTGTTGAATCTAGGTAAAATTTCCATGGATGTTCACAGATATAACATTTCTGAATGACTGAATATCTTTCAAAATAAAAAAAGGCAAAGTAAGAGTTCAGACAAAGACTGAGAGATCTAATTGCCAAGAGTCATAAATGAAAAAAAAAAGGCACTAGAAGATTCAGACAAAAGGAAAATAATCTTTAAAGGAAGCAAGTAATTGTAGGAAAGAATAAAGAGCAACAGAAAAGGTAAATATGTGGATAAATATAAATAATATTGGCAATATAAAACAACTTGAGGTGTTCAAAAATATATGTAAATTAAAATGCAGGACAAAATGACACAAAAGATGTTCATATGTATACTGGAGTTAGCGTTCTAAGATTATAGCATTAAAAGAAAAGGGATAAAAATCATTTTTACTATACTATAGTCAAGAATGTACAAATAATCTCTAGAGTAGCCATCTGAAAAAACTAATAATAAATAACAAAGTAATACAATAAAAACTGAAAAACAAAAAGTAGATTAAAGAAAGGAAAAGAGAGAGAGGAAAAAGAAACGTAAAACAGGTGGTTAAATAGAAAACAAATAGTAAGATGATAAAAACTCACACGTATTGGTAATTATATTCAATGGTACAAAATGAAAAGCTTGTCAGTCTGGATAAAAAAATAATAAAAAATCCACCATCCATTGATTATAAGAAAAACTCTTAAATATAGAAACACAGGAGGAGTAAAAGTAATAAAATGGAAAGGATATATGACAGAAATATAAATCAAAAGAAAGCTAGCTTAGCTATACTAATATTAGACAAAATAGCTTTTAAGACAAGTGCATTACAAGACAAACATTTTTATAATAATAAATAGCAATATTTATAATAATACAAACTACAAGAAAGATACCATAATTCCTTGGATATCATACAAATATGTACTAGGTCATCTGACCTAGTTTGACAGTTTCAAAATATATAAAGCAAAAATAAACCTGCTAAAAGAAGAAACACACAATTCACAACCAAAGGGGAGATTTCTAATAAACTTCTCTCAGTAACTGAGGAAAACAGACACACACACGAATCAGAAAGTCTCCAGAAGTCTGAACGCCACAAATAACACTTGTCTAACTGATATATGCAGACCACCACACACACACATGCATGCACAGACACATGCACACGCACATGCACACATGCATGCACATGCGCGTGTGCACACGCATGCACACACACACACGCAGTGACTAGACTACAGTCTTTCCGAGTGGCATTTACCAGTATGCTTAGTCACAAATCAATCCTCAACTTATTTCAAAGGTCTGAAATCATCTGTTCTCTGACTATAGTGATAGTAAACTACAAATCAATTAAAAAGATATATAATATTCCACATATTTGTAAACTAAGGAGTTCAGAGCCATGAGTCACATGGATCTAAAGATTAAATATAATCCCTATCAAAATCCCAATGGATTTTTTTTTTTTTGCAAAAATAGAATCATCCATCCTAAAATTCTTAAATGACCACAAGTAACTCCAAAGAGTCAAAATAATCTTGACAAAGAACAAAGTTGCAGGTCTCACACTTCCTGATTTCAAAACTTATTGCAAAGCTCAGTAATCAGAAAAGTGTGGTACTGGCATAAAGACAGACATACTGGCCAACAGCACAGAATCAAGAGCCCAGAAGTACTCTGCGAGTCCACTCCTTGCTACAGAAAAGAGTGCAGGTGTCCACCAAAGACGCGTACAAAAGGACGTTCAAAGCAGCTTTGCTGATGAAAGCACAAATGTCACAAGGAGACAGACGCAGCGGAGTACAGGCATACCTCGTCTCACTGCACTGTGCAGACACTGCTTTTCCACAAGCTGAAGATTTGCTGCAACCCTGCATTGAGCAAGTCTGTACTGATGCCATTTTTCCAACAGCATTTGCTCACTTTGCATCTCTGCGTCACATTTTGATAATTCTTGTAGTATTTCAGGCTTTTTCATGATTTTTATTACATTTCTTATGGTGATCTGTGATCAGTGATCTTTGATGTTACTACTACAACTCACTGAAGGCTCAGATGATGGCTAGCATTTTTTAGCAATAAATACTTTCAATTAAGGTATGTACACTGTTTTTGAGACATAATGCTATTGCACACTTAACAGACTACAGTATAGTGTAAATATAAATTTTATATGCACTGGGAAACCAAAAAATTCGTGTGACTCACTTTATTGTGATATTCGCTTTATTGTGCCGGTCTGGAACCGAATCTGCAGTATCTCCGAGGTATGCCTGTATAGTCATACAATGGATTAGTACGCAGCAGTAAAAGAGAATGACCCAATTCACGCAACAAACGGATGGACTGCAAAAGTATTATGTTGAGCAAAAGAAACCAGACCAAAAAAAAGAAAGTAAATTACATATGATATCATCTATACCAAGTTCAGGCACAGTAGATGCTAATTTGTGACGACACAGGTAAGAATAGTAGTTATTTGGGGAGTAGGGAAAGGCAGGCATTGACTGGGAAAGGCTGTAAGAAAACCTGGAGAGAAAAACAGGTCCTAGTTTAATCTGAGCTGTACCTACATAACTGTATATAAATGTAAAAATTCATCAAGCTATATTAAACACTTGTGAATTTTATTTTATGTACATAGTACATTTCAATAAAGAAAAAGTTACCAACAGAGTGAAAAGCAAAGTTATAGAGTAGTGCTATACNTAACTGTATATAAATGTAAAAATTCATCAAGCTATATTAAACACTTGTGAATTTTATTTTATGTACATAGTACATTTCAATAAAGAAAAAGTTACCAACAGAGTGAAAAGCAAAGTTATAGAGTAGTGCTATACAATGACAAAGAAATAACATACAGAATATATAAAAATCTCCAAAAAAATCAGTGAGCAAAATGAACACAATCCAATGTTTTAAATGGGCAAAAAAATTGAATACACATTTTTACAAAAAAGGATATCCAAATACCCAATAAATATATGAAAGGTGCTCAACTTCATTAATCAGAGAAATGAAAATTAAAACTATAATGTAATGCCACTACACACCAATCAGAATGACAAAAATAAAAAAGAAGAACCATATCAAATACTGGTAAGAATCCATGAAAACTGTAACTCTCATTCACTACTGGAGAGAATTCATTCAATTATTTTGGAAAATTGACAATATCTAGGGTAGCTAAACATTCTTATCAACACCCAGACACACCTATCCATAATAAGTAAATATGATTCATGTCAATGTATGGCAAAACCAATACAGTATTGTAAAGCAAAATTAAGTAGAAATAAAAAAAAATTTTTTTAAGTAACTTGCAAAATTAAGTTTAGACTCTTTTATTATCCTTCTTAGTTCTAGAATCATGAAATTTTTTAAAGCCATGAGTTATTTTGAGTGCAATATTATCACATTAAATACACTGCTGGCTGAAAAAAATTAATTCTTTACAGTTAATATTTCAATAAATGAGGTCAAAAACTTGAGATGAATAATATTTTATATAAATTTGTTTCCCAACAATTACCAACAGACCTCAATGCTGCAAGCCCTGCAAGGATAAACTGAAGAAAGGCCTGGCCAAGCTTCACCTTTTTGCTGAGATTCATGTTCTCCATCTTAGCCTTCAGCAGCTTCATCTTATTCATAGTTATTGAATTTTCAATTATCTGTTTCCCAGAAGGAGAAGGCTCTATTTCCTCATCTTCATCAGCATACAAACTATACACAGAACCACTACTGCAAAGAAAATGATAATTGCTATTGAAATGCACCCAATGCCCCCAATGACCAAAAATGTTTAAGGACAATATAAAGCTACAGATGACACTAGTAATAAAATAGGTTCATTTTCTCAATGGAAATTCAAGGCAAGTGTACTTCAAAATTGTATTTCTTACGAGAAGAAATAAATGGGGATAAATATCATGATTTAACTTTATCAAAAATCTAGTACGACTGAGCTTTTCTTTAAAGTCAATATACCATGAATGAAGACTTTGGAAATGGAACCACTAACAGCAGCATAGATTTTACAATGAAAAGACACACTTTGGTCACGTCGTAACAAATTATTACAAATGTAAAACACCCCAATTACTGACCAATCACAGTAACATTTATTCATATCTTCTTATTTGGAATCCCTTCTGGCTACATAATGCCATAATATAATGGTACTATCACACTGTCCTACTATTATATGGCTATCTCTCCCTCTTACTCCTCTATATGTGAGCAAGTTGATAGCAGGTATTAATATTGGGCTTTTTTCATCTGCCCAGTCTTAGCACCTGGCACAATGCCTGGCACATATTTAATAAATATTTGCGAGATTTATTAAACATGTAATAAATGTTTGCTAGAACACAAATAATTGTAATTTCTTTCAACTTTTTCAATAGTGGAAAAACTTAAATGGTTACATAATCTCAGTGTATTTGAAGAATAACTGAAATTTTAAATAAGAGCATAGCAAGAATGTATATTAGTCACTGTCCAAAGTACTACACGAGAACTAAAGTATGTATGCTAAAGCAGTATGAGAATTAATAAGATTTCCTGTTCTATGTGATTGCTAAGAAATGGAAACAATCTAAGGTAACCCTAACAAGGCACATTCCATACCACTTCTGAAGGGCATGTCAGCATCACACAAAGGTGAAGCTGAGAGTCGCTGTGTCCATCCCTAAAATTTACATTTAGGAAACTAAACGTGAAAGCTGGTGACATCTTGAAATCATAGGTTAACCACACTACTCAGCAACAATGGGTATGGGAGGCATAACGATGGGAATCGGTCTCCACAATCAATCCAGTCCCTCTGCTTGATCTGTGACTATCGTTTCTACCTAAATACAAGAGATGTCGAGTCTAAAATGAAAACCGGCAGTGACCTAAGATCAAATTAACACTGCTACTATGTACTCAACGCCTGATCTGCCAGGCACTTTTCATGTAACATTTCTAATCCTCACAAAATTTACA
Organism: Neotragus pygmaeus; assembly: GCA_006410875.1. NCBI lineage: Eukaryota > Metazoa > Chordata > Mammalia > Artiodactyla > Bovidae > Neotragus > Neotragus pygmaeus. The sequence continues at coordinate 678,112 of SJYV01010136.1, forward strand.
TCAAGTGATATTATATCCCATTTTTATAATGGAGGAAACTGCAGTTGAGAGAAGTTAAATGATTTTGTTCAGTCCTTAGTAAAATCAGAACCCGTGAATGATGCAGCTAAGATTAAAATCCTTCATCTCTCTGGTTCCAAAGCCTATTCTTTATACTACATTCCTGTTGCTTCCCCCAGCACCAACCAACAGACCTGACTGCATCATGCTTATCCAAGTAGGTGACAGAGCTTACAGGCGTGAAGGCGCTCATCTGGAGGTTAAGGACACCTGACAAAGAGCACTGAGTGCAGGTTTCTGCCGGCTCTCCCTTGGAGTTGGAAGGAATGACTCAAGTATATTCTATTCCTGCTCGTCTTATAATACTCTAACTTCAACTACTTCTCATTATATCTCACGGCATTTTAAATTTATCCATATTGAATACTGAAAGAGGTTTCTGACTCAAACTTCCTGTAATAAAACACTGGTCCTTTACCATTTTCCCAGAGATCAATGTGTTTCTGTGTTTCTGTGTGTGTGTGTGTTTCTGTGTGTGTGTGTGTGTGTGTGTGTGTGTATACACATGAGAAATATTTCATGGGATGCATTTTAGCAGATAAAAAACACTTTTAAGTTCACCTAATTTTTTTAAAGTACCATATCATTAAAAACATCTTCATGACCCAGCTAATCATGATGATGTGATCACTAATCTAGAGCCAGACATCTTGGAATGTGAAGTTAAGTGGACCTTAGAAAGCATCACTACAAACAAAGCTAGTGGAGGTGATGGAATTCCAGTTGAGCTCTTTCAAATCCTGAAAGATGATGCTGTGAAAGTGCTGCACTCAATATGCCAGCAAATTTGGAAAACTCAGCAGTGGCCACAGGACTGGAAAAGGTCAGTTTTCATTCCAATTTCAAAGAAAGACAATGCCAAAGAATGCTCAAACTACCACACAA
>SJYV01010136.1:682549-724381 GCA_006410875.1 Neotragus pygmaeus
GCCTGGCGTGCTGCAATTCATGGGGTCACACAGAGTCGGACACGACTGAGCGACTGACCTGAACTGAACTGAAGCACATTATTGTGTTTTCTCTCACAAAGCACAGATTCATGAGTCACTGAGAAGCCAACCTCAATTTTTTTCTAAATGGAAAAATGTAACTAGGATAACACATTAATTTATCAACTTAATCCAAGAATATCTTTCTTTATATTTAAATGCTGAAAATATTTTCTTGAATGCTATATTTTTTCCTAAATCTTTTAATCTAATAATATGATTAAAGAATTAGAGATGTGCAAATAAAATCTTTATTTCAACAAGAATACTGTTCATCCTGAAGCCAAGTCCTCATGCGACTTTCACAGGTAAGTTACCATTTAATTAATTTTGCAATGCTTCCTTTTATTTCTAAAGGAGTAAGGTGGAAAGATTTGAGATCAATAGTGATGACTGATACTAGATGTTGCATCAAAACAAATCAAATGGTTCTATTTCTTTTTTAGATCAAGAATTGGCAAACTGAGACCAAGATCAAATTTCGTCCGCCACTTAGTTCTTATTGACCCTGAGCTAAGAATAGTCTTTATAACTTTCAATAGTTGAAAAAAATCAAAATAACATTTCACAATGTGAAAATGTGAAGTTCATATTTGTGTCCAATGAAGTTTTACTGGAACATAGCCACACCTGATCACACACCGCACACGCTGCTCTTGCACTACGATGGCCGGGCTGATAGCTACTACAGACACTGCACGTGGCTCCCTCACCGCTGCGCACTCTGGCATAGCACCGTGAGCACAGCGGCACAGGCTGACTCAGCAGCTCTGTGAGCACCACGCATGTCCCTGCATGATGGCATATTCACTAGGACACACCCAACGTGTCGAGACAAAGAGAAGAATGCATCTCAAAAGCTGCAGTTTTAAAGCACTGCAGAGTGCTCAGTGTGGTCAGATCTGCAAGCCCTGGACTAGAGCCCATCAGGCTCCGCTGTCCAGGGGCCTTCCCAGGCAAGACTGATGGAGCAGGCTGCCACTTTCTCCTCCAGGGGATCTTCCCTACCCAGGGACTGAACCCAGGTCTCCTGCTTGGCAAATGGATTCTTTACCACTGAGCCACCAGGGAATATCATTTTGCTATCAGTTAAGCAGCAGAATACTGTGTTTATGATACAAGGACACTACAGGTATGCTAAAGAAAAACAACATATTTGGACATTATCAGATTAAGGAATCATGACAACATGCCCAACTTGTAAGAAAACAATGCTAAGAGCAGAAAATTAAAAATGGAATATATCATCAGAGTATGAAAATGAAAATGAGAGCTCAACCAAAAGAAGTTTCGAAGTGGCTTATTTACCAGCCAAACAAGGAAATGTTTAACAATAGTGAATTCAGCAGTTGAAAAAATGTGGCCACAGAAAATAAACTTGTTTAAAGACAATTTTTTGGCAAGAACAATTTCTGGAAGAGCTGAGAAAAATGAAAGGAACATCAATAGTCAGTTAAAAGATGAGGCAAATGAGTCAGTTTCTTCCTTGGCTTTTGATGAGTAAATGTAAGCCCAATGTTACTCAGCTGTTTTTGTTTATTCCGGGTATCAATACCAAATTCGAAGTGACCAAAGAACTAGACCCAAGGTACCGTAGTCTGCATAAAACAACTACAGGTAAGAACATTTTCAAAGGAATTGCTGAAACACCAAGTGCAACTTGAAGTGAAACAAGGGGAAGTGTGAGGCACTTCAGTCACGGCCCAATCTTTGAGACCCCATGGACTATAGCCCATCAGGCTTCTCTATCCATGGATTTCTCAGGCAAGAATACTGGGAGTGGGTTGCCATTCCCTTCTCCAGGGGATCTTCCCAACCCAGGGAAAGAACCCCAGGTTTTCTGCACCGTAGGCAGACTCTCCTCCATCTGAGCCACCAAGAAGTGAAGCCTGCTACGACTGAGAGAACAGGAAGAAACTGTGTTGAACTTAACAAAGCCAATGAAAATGTGAGGTGTTTAAAACCTATGGTTATCTGTGCTATTCATCAGAAGGTATTCCACAGTAAATATATGAATCTATCACATATTATTGCACCAACAGTGTCAATGGAAGTTAAAGTAAATCTGCATATTTCAAAAATCTGTTTAAATGTACAGTTGAGACGCTTCACCTATGTTCAACTGGAAGTACAACATAGTAACATACTAAAGGCAAACAGCAAAAAATGACTCTAAGAGTATTCTATAAATGCCTTCCTAGTGATGAAAGTGCTCAATTAAAATCATATGCTCATGGACTGCTACCAGTATTTGAAAGTACAAATTTTTAAAGATAAAAAAGATCTCATTCTAGATCAATATTAAAAAATAAACTTTCACAACTGATTCCACAAATTTGACAGGTAACGCTTTCACCCCAATTAACGAAACTATTACTCCCACAAAAAAGAACTCCATTCTTCTCGTTAGTTCAGTTCAGTCGCTCAGTCGTGTCCGACTCTTCGCGACCCCATGAATCACAGCANCAGTTTTCCAGCGGGACTGGGAAATTCTTCGGAGCCAAAGCCTTCTTGCGCCTTCAAAGTTCGGACATTTGAAGCGGACGGAGTCACCTGCGCAGCCCGGACTCCCCCACGATGAGCGCCGGCTACGCAGACACACTGGGCCGACCAGGACCGCAGAGGGCAGGCTCAGCGCCAGAGTCGGCGCCTCGCAGAGCGGCACCCGGGAGCGGGCAGCACCCGGGGACGGGCGCCCCGCGTCGCGCTCGCGGCGGGCGGAAAGAGGGGACAGTCTCCTCCGCCGAAGCAGCCCCCCGCGCCGCTCTCGGGGCGGCGGCGGCGAGGGGGCGCAGCCAAGAGGCCAGCGGCAGCGGCGCGGCCCGACTCAGCGGCCCGCGGCCCGGCGCCCCCGGCGCCCCCGGACCCGGCCCGCTCGCCCTCACCGGCTCTCCTCCACCCAAACTATATATTTCTATGTGTACACAGAACACTACTTGAAAGGATACACACCAAAATTGAGAGAAGTGGCTTGTCCATGTGGTCTGAAACATCTGATGATAATAAATCAATACAAAAATGATAGTTTCATTAAAGGTCATTGTAATGTGAAACCTAAAACCATATCTATGGGGACTTCCCTGGCAGTCTAGTGGTTAATACTTCACCTTCCAATGTAGAGGGTGTGGGTTCGACCCCTGGTCAGGGAACTAAGATCCCATGTTTCTTACAGCCAAAAAACCAAAACATAAAANTCATTAAAGGTCATTGTAATGTGAAACCTAAAACCATATCTATGGGGACTTCCCTGGCAGTCTAGTGGTTAATACTTCACCTTCCAATGTAGAGGGTGTGGGTTCGACCCCTGGTCAGGGAACTAAGATCCCATGTTTCTTACAGCCAAAAAACCAAAACATAAAACAAGAAATATTGTAACAAATTCAGTAGACTTTAAAAAATGGTCTGCATAAAAAAAAATCTTTAAAAAATAAAATAAAACCAGATCAATGAACTTTTCACACTCTGTTACATTAAAATCCATTGGTCTATCCTGAGTTTTGAATGGATCTTTTACTCATTCATGTTTTTACATCACGGATTGGTCATTGGAAAAGTATCGGTTCAACTGAGTTTAGCAGATCTTCTAATGCTGACCCGTCTCCTTACACAATATCCCCAAATCACATTCTTTAATATCACCACCAATCACATCAGGAGCCTTGAAACACTGGGAGCGAATAAGCTCACTGTAGAGAATATGACTTTCTAAAACTCCAATTTTTGCTTTAAAATTCAAATGCTATCATCATCAACAACAAAACCATCATTTGTTTTCCTTGAAATGGCAAGCTCACTCCTTTTATTTTTATGGAAATGTCTGCCAAATACCAAGTCTGAATAACCATAGTTTGCCACTCATTCTTTTCAGGCAAGATGGTAATCCATGAAAAAAGTAGCTGGTTCAGCTCATGGCTCAAACAATCACATGAGTATTTTTCTTGAGACAATCACAGTATTTTGTTACACAGTTGAAAGTACTTTATGTACAATAGAAGTGCTTCACGCACCTTCCAGAAACAAATTTCAAGGCCAGATGAAATGTGCTTAGCCAAGGAAAACACCTGTGAAGGAAAATGGGGAGGGAGTTGGAGAAGTTAAGGAGATCCTTTGACCATGATGCTAGTCTAACCACAGGGGAAGAGGAAGGAAAGCCAAAAGGATCAGGTCAAATAAATCTTGGACTGCAGTGTAGTTCCACAAAAGTTCAGCCAGGCCAGTGGGGAGTCCTCAAGCCAAAATCACCCAGGATAGGAGTCCCATGTTTCTCAAGAATGAACCTTCATTAGTACTCCCCTCAAGGTCAACCATCAGCAGGGAGCAGACCGAGAGAGGCAAGGCCTTGACACAGCGTGGAGGTAGGGCCAAAGGACAGCAGATGCTCCCTCCCGCAGCTGATCTGAGTGGCACATTTTTACAGCCACCACGTGCTTTATGACGCTGCTGTACTGTGCTCAGCTGCGTGCAACTCTGTGAGACCCCACAGACCGTAGCCTGCCAGGCTTCACTGTCCATGGCATTTTCCAGGCAAGAATACTAGAGTGGGTTGCCATTTCCTACTCCAGGAGATCTTCCTGACCCAGGGATCAAACCCATTTCTGCGCATCACCTACATTGGCAGGCAGATTCTCTACCATTATGCCACCTAGGAAGCCCGATTACCACACGGTTTATAGGCACCTTTCATTTCATCACAAGACAACCTCACAGTATTATAAAGATGTGTACCCAAGGGTTGGGGTGGAATAAAACTGATATTTTTTACTGCTNCCTACATTGGCAGGCAGATTCTCTACCATTATGCCACCTAGGAAGCCCGATTACCACACGGTTTATAGGCACCTTTCATTTCATCACAAGACAACCTCACAGTATTATAAAGATGTGTACCCAAGGGTTGGGGTGGAATAAAACTGATATTTTTTACTGCTTCATCATGACATTTCTTAAGTGAAACTGACCTTTATTTTCCTGCAAGTGTGTGGCAATGAAGAACACATTCAATTTGGAGTCATTGCCTCGATTCATTCCAAGGTGGCAGTAATTTTACCCCACTATTGCTTTTGCACTGATGGTGCAAATGTCAACATACCAAAAAACGCACGTGAAATCTCAGTATCATTACAAAAACAGCTTTGATCTCATGGATTCCTTGAAGAGACCTTGGGGATCCCTGGGGAACTTCAGGTCACACTTGGAGAACCAGTGACTGATAGCTAGCAACCCCAGAATTAGAATGTGTTGGTGAGGGGAGGTTGCTGTTGTTCTGTTTCGTTTGGTGTGGTTCTGGCAAAAGTTACAGGGAAGATTTTAATGTTCCCATTTGGGTCATGCTTCTCTACCTGAATCAATCACTGTGAAAAGGAGAATGAGGTACTTTCACTGGCTAGGCCTGTATTATGTAAGCAGTTCTCTGAGAAGGATGAGACAGATCCACCCAATGGATGGGATGGGTTCCCATAAAAAGGAGTGGTTCTCTTTAGGGCAGGGATACTGCATGGTCATACCAGCCCAATGTAGAGTTCAACTGGGCAAAGAAATTAGCAATAAGTGTGTGGGCTACAAGATCTGGCCTGTTCCAGGAGGAGTCTAATGACAGCATCAGGCAAGAGAAGACATCAAAGCTGAAGTGAAGGTTCCCAGGCAGGAACCCAGCCCCTGAGGGTACCCAGCTCCTATAGCCAGTTTAGCAGCTTGTTACTTTAGCCCAACTGGCAGGGCCAGGTGACCATAGCTCAGGTCTGGTCAGATTGCACGTGTGTTTAAAAGGGCAGATGTCTCATCCTGTGTCTCCCTTCAATGATGCTGGGGCTGTGACTACTGTAAGTTTGCTATCTTGGTCAGCAACAAGAACCAGAGGAACCAGAAATTAAATTGCCAATACCCGTTGGATCATAGAAAAAGCAAGAGAGTTCCAGAAAAACATCTTCTGCTTCATTGACTATGCTAAAGCCTTTGACTATGTGGATCACAACAAACTGGCAAATTCTTTAAGAGATGGAAATACCAGACTACCTTACCTGCCTCCTGAGAAATGTGTATGCAGGTCAAGAAGCAACAGTTAGAATCAGACATGGAACAACAGACTGGTTCCAAATTGGGAAAGGAGTATGTCAAGGCTGTATATTGATATATTGATACCCTGCTTATTTAACTTATATGGAGAGTATCTCACGAGAAATGCCAGACTGGATGAAGTACAAGCTGGAATCATNGTTAGAATCAGACATGGAACAACAGACTGGTTCCAAATTGGGAAAGGAGTATGTCAAGGCTGTATATTGATATATTGATACCCTGCTTATTTAACTTATATGGAGAGTATCTCACGAGAAATGCCAGACTGGATGAAGTACAAGCTGGAATCATGATTGCCGGGAGAAATATCAATAACCTCATATGTGGTAGTTGACACTACCCTTTTGGCAGAAAGCGAAGAGGAACTAAAGAGCCTCTTGATGAAGGTGAAAGAGGAGAGTGAAAAAGCTGGTTTAAAATTCAGCATTCAAAAACTAAGATCATGGCATACGATCCCATCACTTCATGGCAAATAGATGGGGAAACAATGGAAACAGTGAGAGACTTTATCTTTGGGGGCTACAAAATCACTGCAGATGAAACAACAACAACAATCTTTGTCGGGCTTGACTCAAAAATTAGAACCCAGTGGGCTCTCAGGGGTCAGGTGGGGGAGCAAGGCAGCGGGGACTCAGATGTTAGAAGCTGGGGACAGAGAAGAACCATCTAGACTAATCATAGGTCAGTGGAAGTCATGCCACACAAGACATCACGTTTCTGAAATGGCATTTGCTCAAATGCACTTCTACCTGCCTAGGCGGTTTCACGTTTACCATTTCACACTCTGCCTGCGCTACCTGTTTATCCTCAGAATTATTGAGGCACTCTCCTTGGAAGAAAAACTGTGACAAACCTAGAAAGAGTACTAAAAAGCAGAGACATCACTTGCTGACAAAGGTTCATATAGCCAAAGCTATGGTTTTCTAGTAGCTGTGTACGAATGTGAGAGTTGGACCATAAAGAAGGCTGAGTGCCAAAGAATTGGTGCTTTCAAACTGTGGTGCTGAAGAAGACTCTTGAGAGTTCTTTGGACAGCAAGGAGATCAAACCAGTCAATCCTAAAGGAAATCAGTCCTGAATATTCACTAGAAGGACTGACACTGAAGCTGAAACTCCAATACTTTGGCTACTTGATGCAAAGAGCCAATTCATTGAAAAAGGCTCTGATGCTGGGAAAGATTGAGAGCAGGAGGAGAACAGGATGACAGAGAATGAGATGGTTGGATGGCATCACTGTCTCAGTGGACACGAGTTTGAGCAATGCCTGGGAGGTGGTGAAGGGCAGAGACGCCTGGCATGCTGCAGTCCATGGAGTCACAAAGAATCAGACATGATTTAGTGACTGAACAGCAAATAACAAATCAGGATTATAGGTGATCAATTCAGCTACCCAGCTCTGGTGACCAATGCTTCCCTTTTGAAAGACTCCCTTACTCGGGTCTCCTCGATGTCATATTCTTCTGGGTTTCCTCCTAATTCTCTGGTTGCTTTTTCTCAGACTCCTTTGCACATCTCTTCCACAATGGTATCTTTGGGGGCTTTGCCACAAAACCTTTCTTCTATGTAGGCAATGTGATCTGTCCCTGTGCTCTCAAGTATGGCCACATTTCTTTCTTAAAACTGCTATAAAACTACCCCCTCATCCCTTCAGCAGACACAAACACGTTCTTTGTGTCCTAAGGCCCCATCCATACTTTCCTCAAGGGCCTGGGATAATCAGAGCAATTGGTACACTGCCGGCACCAAGGCCATCATAAACCCACACATGCACAGGAGGACTGACATCAGGTCATCTGGCCAGCCAGTTGTTCAGACTGGGGTGTGTGTGTCTGTGCGTCTGTCTATCCATCTGTCAGATTGTTACTTAGATGAAAAAATGTATACGAGAGGACCTAACTGCAGCCCTTTGAGTATACGTGATGGCTCCATAAAATATAATTGAGTAAATGGGTTCCTNCCAGTTGTTCAGACTGGGGTGTGTGTGTCTGTGCGTCTGTCTATCCATCTGTCAGATTGTTACTTAGATGAAAAAATGTATACGAGAGGACCTAACTGCAGCCCTTTGAGTATACGTGATGGCTCCATAAAATATAATTGAGTAAATGGGTTCCTATGTTATGCCAGGCACACGTAGTAAATGTAAAGGTTATAAGGGTGAAAAGGTCAATGTTCTTTCCAGGGGTGGGTTAGGGTTGGGGGGGCTAATATTTACATGACTGTAGAAGAGCCTAACACTGTCTAATCCTAGCATGTTGTCGCATTGTAAAGAATTGTCAGTAAAACTAGTTTATTCATAAACTTTAATAAAACAGTTTTTCACATTTTAACATTCCTGAAGTCCGGCTGCATCTAACAAATGATTTGATAAGGATACCTGTGTTAGGGTTTAATTGGCCGAGTTTTTTCTTTCCTAGTTGCACAAAAAAATAAAATGCAGAATTGACGCTGTCTTACGGAGAAGGCGATGGCACCGCACTCCAGTACTCTTGCCTGGAAAATCCCATGCACAGAGGAGCCTGGTAGGCTGCAGTCCATGGGGTTGTGAACAGTCAGACATGACTGAGCAAATTCTCTTTCACTTTTCACTTTGATGCATTGGAGAAGGAAATGGCAACCCACTCCAGCGTTCTTACCTGGAGAATCCCAGGGACAGGGGAGCCTGGTGGGCTGCCGTCTATGGGGTCACACAGAGTCGGACACGACTGAAGCAACTTAGCAGCAGTAGATAAGATGAAAAATATTATTTGGGTCTCTCAGAGAAATTTGAAGTCAAATTTGTCATCCATAGCAACATATCCCAGAATTCTTGCTTTCTTTTGGTCTCCAATTATCTAACCCCTTAGCTACCCAGAAGCCTCTTTTTCCATCTTGAACTCTTTACTCTCCACCAAAATGTGACAAAACCTCCCTGACATCTTCCCCAGAAAGAGGGTATCCTCTTTCTTCCTCTCCCTCCTGCTCTCTCTTCCCTCCCTCCCCTCTTCTGAGAGTCAACCTGTCATCTTCAAAGGACATCACCCTATTCCTCGGCTTCTTCCCCAACCTGACAGTTTGACCCCGTGCAAGAGCACGAGGGACAAATGCTTGGCAGTTAGAATTTTCTTTAGCAAGGAAAGGGAAAGGCAAAGAGGCTTTGACTAATGCTTTGAAATGCTTTGAAATAATTCTTGGATCAGGAACAAGAGAACAAGCAGATCACAAAGGTGGGTTAAAACAGAGGAGGGGGCACCTGGGAAGGATACATGGGGCATCCTGGGGAGGCTCAGATTTTAAAACCTCCAAGCTCCAAGCTTATCCATAAGCTTCATATACATGTATCCTTGCATGCATATCTGCAGGCAGGCACAAACACATGTACACACACACACACACGTGTGTTTAAATAACAGGCTGAGGCCTTTCTGTCCCACCTCACAAAGCCCTGGGAGGGACGAAGGTGGGGTCAGGATGATCACCTGCTTTCCTGGGTTGAAGAGGCCCAGGGAGGGAGGCCAGGGTCTGGAGACCCTACTCCTCCCTACTCAGCCCAAATAAAATCTAACTATAAAAGGCTGGACAATGTACTAGAAGAGCATTATCCACTCAGTGGGAAAGGCCTCTGAGCTCTGGGGAGATGCGGAGCTGAAGGAGGAAGGGTGGGTGGGAAGAGGCCTCTGGGGAGGAGATCATGCTTCCTTAAGACCTTGGAAAACACAAGGGAGAAGCTAGAAGGATGATCTGCAGTGGAGGAGGGTAGGAAGGGACCACTTCGGCCACCTAGCTGAACCCTTGTGTGGGTTCTCAGTTTCAAGCTGCCCAGCAGCCACCCAGAGTCTCGGGATTCCTGTGGCCAGAGAAGGACCTTTGGAAAAACTTAGGTGGCCCATGATGATGAGAGCAGAATGCAGCCAAGCTGACTGGCTCCCACCTCCCCGAGCTGAATGTTTCTGCTGTGCTAAGATCAGACAGGGTGCTGAGCATGCCCTGCTCTTCCTAGAGCTCAGGGGAGTGGGAGTATAAATAAGGGGAGAGGCTGCAGAAGTCAAGATGGAGTTGAAGAAATTGAGTGTCAGCACAGGTGGAACCCAAGTCCTATATGATCTGCAAATCCCACTCCTATAGAGTCACCCCGGCCTGTGCAACCTAGGAATTGCCCAAAGCCTGCCTAGAGCCCAGGCCTGTGGGAAAAGTTGGGAAAGATTTACTTAGGAGGTGGACTGGTAGGACCTCAGGTAGGTGAGAAGGAGGAGCCCTGAGACTCTCCCAAACCCCAGAATGAGGCGGAGGATTTGGAGCTGGGCCCATGCTGATCTTCTCTGCCCCTGATCTCTGCTGATTCCTGGCTGCAGGGTGTGTGTGTATAGCTGGGAATAGGTCAGGTTTAATTATTAATCATCTGACCACACTAATCAGCCTAGAACAACGTCTCTCTCTTCCAGGGCTGTGAAATCCCCACTCAGTAGCCCAAGCCCCCAACACCTCCCAGATGCTAGGAGAGAAGAAGAATGTGAGGAGCTTCCTTGCAGCCCCTGGGTCTTCAGGAGGCTTTAATTAGGTGTGGGCACCAGGCGGGCAGGTGTGGTTTCCATGATGCAGGGTGAACTGAGGCCATCCACCCCGTGTTGACACAAGCATCATAAACTGAGCTTTGTTCCCAGCTCCGCCCAGGAAGGTCCCTGAGAGATGGGTGGGCCTGGCGAGGTGGGTATGCAGTGAGGACAGATAGGTTTGGAGAAGGCGTGCCCCTGGGGACCCAGAGAGGTGAAGCTGGCATAGGAAGCCGGTCTGTGGCTGCAGAAGAATCCGACCATTGAAAGGCCAAGCTTCGAGCCACACAAGCAGGGTCTGTGATACCAACCATCACAGCCACCTTCCAGTCCTCAGTGGGTGGGAACCTGGAAGGAAAAGATGGGCAGAGCCAAGGCGGGGAGGTGGGGAGATGCTCCCTGGCACGTCTCTGAGAGTACAGTCCTGTTCCTGCAGCCAGCTCATGGCTGGATAGAGACCTGGAGCTTGGGCCTCTGCGGCTGCAGCCAGGCCCAAGGATGGGGAGGGGGCTGCTTCGTCCTATAGTCACTGGTGCCTGTTCTGTGCAGGCGCAGAGGAGTAGGACATGCTTCCTGCCCTGTATACTCAATGGTTAATGCAAGACCAACCTGTAAACAGATCACAAGGCAGCCTGATAAGGGCTATAAAGAGAGGCCTCTGTGTGGGGCTAGGGGTGGAGATGGTGTGCTGGGACACGATGTGGGAGCAGAAACACCTGCAGGGAGAACAAAGAGGGTCAAGGAAGGCTTCATAATGGAGGTAACACTTACTTAGAAGGAACGTTAAAGAAAGTCCCGGTTCCCAAGCAGAGAGAAAGGAGAAGGGCATCCAGGCAGTGGGAGACCATGTGCAAAACCGAGGGGCTGAGATGGGGCCTAATTAGGACCCATGCGGCATTGAGCAAGGCTGGACCACAAGTGGGAGCTGCGGGGGTGAGAAAGCAAAGCGGGTGGCGCTGAGGGAAGCAGTGGCAACCTGAGGCATGTGAAGAGGGAGACCACGGAGGCCAGGACAACACAGGCGCCAGCCTGCCCCATGGATGCACCTGCGTTTGCTCCTGAGAGGGACTTGTCCTCTGCAGACGGGGGACTGCCCCGGGGTGGGGAGTGGGGGCCGGAAGGATGCTCAGGAGACCAGAAGTCCCGGCAGGCTTGCGGAACGCGGCACTGGGGCTGTGCGAAGCCCAGGGACGGAAGTGACCGCTAACCCCTTCCTGTGACTGACTGAGTCCTGCTCATGCCAGACTTTCCCTCCAACCGCCTNGGGGCCGGAAGGATGCTCAGGAGACCAGAAGTCCCGGCAGGCTTGCGGAACGCGGCACTGGGGCTGTGCGAAGCCCAGGGACGGAAGTGACCGCTAACCCCTTCCTGTGACTGACTGAGTCCTGCTCATGCCAGACTTTCCCTCCAACCGCCTCAGGCAAGCGCAAGGCACACATCAAGTGCAGATGGAGAGACTGAAGCAGCGGGAGGGCCACCCTGTCCAAGACTGAGCGAGTTCCTCGTGGATCTGACGTAGGGGCTCAAGGCCCTGAGGCCCAGAACCGGAAAGTTCTCTCCTCCAACCTTGCGGATGGCGACAGTGACCCCTGTCACAGGGAGCCCTCTGCTCCCCTCCTCCCCCAGCCAGTCCTCCCCAGGCAGGTTTGGGGTGGTTTCCAGGCTCAGCCTGAGGAAATCAATGCTTCCCAGTCCAGTGGGGTTCTCTCCTGGCTGATGTCAGCCCATGGGGGACCCCAGACAGTACATGCCCTTGAGATTTTCCCAGAATTCAGATCGACCCACCCAGAGCACTCTGTTCTCAGGTGGGTGTGCTGAGCAGTCAGATGGCTGCGATGACAGCCTCCTGGTCCTATGGACCTGGCTCCTGGAAGCTCAAATAACAAGAGAAATTTGAAAAATTGGGGGGAGGGGATTAAAACACGCCAACTCAAGCCAGCATACTGGCTCAGGTGAGTTAGGCAGGCAGAGGAAAGGTCAGGTCTTTAGACACTGGGAGGCGTTACTGTGACATCAGAGACAATTTCACATGGACCAAGGACCATACTAGCATCCCCTCCAGAGCATTCTCCACTATCTTCTCTGACTTTGGGCTGCCAGCTACCTAAAGATATTCTCCAAGCCTCTTAGCACAACATCATGTATAGTCCCCAAAAGGAGTTCTTCTCGAATTTGGCATCAAGTAGAATGATTTCCCCCGGAGAAGGCAATGGCACCCCACTCCAGTACTCTTGCCTGGAAAATCCCATGCACAGAGGAGCCTGGTAGGCTGCAGTCCATGGGGTCGCTAGAGTCAGACACGACTGAGCGACCTCACTTTCACTTTTCACTTTTATGCATTGGAGAAGGAAATGGCAACCCACTCCAGTGTTCTTGCCTGGAGAATCCCAGGGACGGGGGAGCCTGGTGGGCTGCCATCTGTGGGGTCGCACAGAGTCGGACACGACTGAAGCGACTGAGCAGCAGCAGCAGCAGCATGATTTCCCCAGATTAACTGGCATGCTCTCTGGATTCTAACAGGAAGAGCTAAGCAGGGGAGCTTGCTTCCTCTTTTTGCCTTGGCTCCCAGGTTGCTCCCAGTCACATTTCATGTTCATTCACCACCACTGCCTCGGCCCTTCCTACTCACCTACTTGCTGCCTCCAGGTTTCCTCAATCCTCATTTCAAAGGTTTCTGTTGGCTTAATCTTGTCACACATGGCCTGTGTTGTATATTAACTCAATTCCTTGTTGTTAAGAGGTGGCAGGTAAATAAACAATGAAGTTTCACTCAGGAAAGAAGGGTTAAAAGTGCAAAGTCTGGCCTGGATCTAGGGGCCATGGGAAATCTCCTTTTGATCACACTCTTATACCCCTAAATTCTCCAAGAACACAAAACTAGGTGCTCTTCTCCCCTCCCTAGAGGAGCAGGAACAATCCCCTGGCTCACCCCTAGATCCAGCTCCTAGGGTGAAACCTGAGTGAGGAGAGGAAGAAACTGTGTTGCTTTGGCAACTTCAGCCTTCCTGCTTGTTTTTCTACCCTGTGGTGGGTGGAGACCTTTGTTTAGCTACAGTCTAAGGAGGGAAGTGTTGAGGTCAGTTTCAGAATTTAACAATCAGGATCAGTCATAAACTCCAGAGTCTAGCTAAATCCGGCTTCCTAATCCTCCTTACTCCACTGTTTCTGGCAGACCCAAGGGTCTAGAAGTTTTAGCAAAAAGCAGGAACAAGAGAAGACCCCAACCCTGAGACAGGCACTAGAGAATAGTGGTTAAAAGCATAGTTTGAGAGTCACGTGGACCTGGATTTGAATCCCAACTCTGCCACTCACTAGCTGTCCCTGGGCAAACCATTTTCACCTTTGAGTCTCATTTTCCCTGTTTGTAAAATGGGAGAATAATGGCACCTGTCTCTCAACATTGTAAAGAGGCCAAGAAACTGTATCCCTACAGAGTACACACAGAGTGTGACATGCACTTAATAATCTCTAGGGCTACTATCAGTATTAATGGTGGCTCATGGAGCACAGGAGAGGGTGTGTGAACCCCAGGTTTCCTCACGAGTAGCGACATGGCCCTGGAGGATGCCCCTGCTCCCTGTGACTCAGCCTCCACTAAAGGTCTGCTGACTGCACAGCTCTCTGCCCTTAGGGGCCAGCGTATTACCAGGAGTCTTGATAGTTACAATGCCTTCAGCCATTAATGAGGATAAAGAGACCATTGGAAGACTTTTGCCTAACCATGGTAAATATGAATCCAACAAAAAAATCCTGGCATGCCCCAAACCCAGCCTGACAACCACCCCCTACCACCACCAGCTCCTACCATCTCCATCTGCTACGGTCAGACTGTCTCCTCCCCTGTATGTCCCCCGTCTTCAAGCCTTTTCCACACTGGAGTCTCCCGTACCTTCAATGGTCTCCATTCACATCTGTTCTGCCCTTCCCCCCAGCAAAATAAATGTCCCTTCTCTTCCAGGAGCTGCTTGGGAAGTCCCCGGTTGACAGCTAGGGCAGCGTTTTTCCAAGCACGAGGAACAAACTCCACCTGCACTGAATCACTCATGAGGCTCCACTAAGATGCAAATGCCTTCCCGTGACCCAGTGAGGCAGACTCTCCACCGGGGGTGGGGGAGCAGGGGTCTCTAGTTCTAACAAGCTCCCCAGGTGATTCAGATCCACACAAAGCACAAAAATCAGTGGTTTTTCTTGAGTCCTTGCCAATTGCGGAAGTCCAGCTAGGACTAGATCTAGAAAATTCATGAAATAATTCAGCTGAGAGAAAGTANGAGGAGGTGGGCAGCAACAGGCTGGATGGGAACTTTCCTCAGATCTACAGATCTGCACCCACTAATTACAGGCAGCCCCACTCACTTTGCCCTCTGGGGCCGGACTGCCCTGCCACTCCCTGGTGACTCAGGAGCACTGCCAACAGGAGGGGAGGGCCCTGAGAAGATTCCAGGCCATTCAAAGGACTTGCTAACCGATCCCAGGAGATGAGCATTGTTTTGCTGTTAAGAAACAGTTGAGAAAGAACTTAAGAACCACTGAAAATTGGAGGGTTGTTCTGAATCCCCAAACAGCAAAGATTCAGGGCTGCACAGCATAGCAGTTGCTTTCACCAGCAATGACGTTAACCCAGAAACAATCAGGGAGGTGATTAATACCATCACCCGCCCTTGCACCCAAGAAAACGGGACTTCAGAAGTCACAAGGCTGAAAGGACCCAAGCGAGGGGCTGACCTCCTCACAGGGACGGCACCTCCAGAAACGGCCTGACTCCGGCACTGGACAACCTGAGAGCAGTGAGAAGGGCCACAGGGTTAGAAGCAGCCAAGAGATTTTTCTATCCGACCCTGGGGAACAGCAGCTCCCCATGTTCCTAGACTCAGCTCTCTTGGAGCGTCAACCCTGAGAAGCTCTGATTCCCCCCGAGAGTCCCAAGAGGAACCTCTTGCATCTTGTTTTTTCAACTCTTCAGAAACATTCTAGATTTAGATGGACTGAATCCCAACCTCCACACTCTGATTATCCTTCGGCCAAACACTTAGGGATCCCAGTGTAACAGAAGACAACTCACTCACAAGCTTTCAAGTTCTCTTTATTAAAAATCTTTTTTTGTTTTTCCTTTTGTAAAAACAAACACTTGAGGTCAATTATACAGATCAGGAAAAGTGACGATTAATAGGATACACTCAACAAATTCCAATACTTTACAAGTTCAAACTTAAATCAACTCATGGTTTTCTTTTTCTCACAAGCTCAATCATCAAACTCTGGTCCAGTTCAAGTATAATCTAACAGATCACAGCCTCAGACTGTCAAGAGAAACGATACTAATGGCTGCTGCTCATACCAAGAGTACCAAATTCTTCGGGAATACGCTGTGGATATACTTTATTGCAGGTGTTTACAATAGAAAGTACGCAGGCCTTTTGTTATATTAATGCAGGGGACGAGTAAATGTGCTGCTCAAGATAGCAGCTCCTGTTGAACCTTTCCAGGGAGACATTTTGAAATGGTTAACAAACACTGAAGAAAAGCTTTAAAAAAAAAATCAATATTTTCCTGGTTGCTTTTAATACTGCATTGTGTATGACACACATAGGAATAAAAAGTGCAAATTATAGAGTGGGTGAAACTATGCCAATGGAATTGTATAAAAATAAATAAAAATAAATATATATATACACACACAAATATAGGACCTTGGATGACTTTTTAAATTAATTTTAAAATGTTCTTATTAAATGCAAAGAGCTTCTTCTCTCTCCTTCCCAGGGCTGTTCTCCAGCTTTAAAATATAGGGAAGTTCGGTCTATCAGCAAGAGAGCCATTACATTACTAGGGAATATGGCTATTTGAACAGCCATCCAGGTTTCCATGGAAACACTGCTTGGTGGGGGTTGGTGAGCTAGTGGGGTCAGCTTCCACTATGCTGGGAGAAAAGACTGCCAGCTTCTCTAAAAATGCACAGTTTTAGGCTTTAGGTTTTTCCCAGCAAGGTTCAGAGAGTTGGCTCCTGACTTCCCACCAGTGGGAAGAAAGACATAGGGTGAAAGTTTCTGAGAAATGGAAGAGGCCAGTTTCTAGAATACCAGGTAAAAACCAGAGAAGGCAGCCAGGGGAACAGGTCTGGGCTGAGTCACTGTTTTCAAACTCTACTCTCTCTGAGACACTCACCTTTCTGAGGCCCACAGCTGCCTGATGCCAAGTTCAGATTTCCCACTGCTTGCAGCCTCCCTCTATACCTGTTCAAGCTGGGCTGTTTGAAGCTTGCCTGAACTCCTCTCTCTCACAGGTCCCCAGTGGTTCTCTCCTTGCAGATGCCACCTGCCCCCAGGTTTACACATGATCCTTGTGTTCTATTTTCCCTTCCTTTCTGAGGCTTAATTTTCTCACTGATCAGATGTCAGTGTGGAACTCAAATAATCCATCTCTCTACCTTCTGCTTTTAGTGCAGAGGACAGAAAACAGAATATGCAGTATAGTCTTATCTACCATTAAAAGAAAAAAAAAAGCAAAACATTAAAATAAAACAAGCAGTCTTGTTCTAGCCTACCTATTTGTGGTCAGGAATAGAACTAACAGGAACCGTCTTCTAGGAGCTGAGTCAGGGCGGCCACCTCCGGGCAAGTGTCTCACTTGAGGAAGCAGCCCCTGGCTCCCTTCTGACCTTCTCAAGGGTTTCACCAGGGCTCAGCTGAGCCTCATTTTCCCCAGCACCTTTTCCCAAACCCTCCCAATGAACCTCAGCCTAGACCCTCGCAGCCTGTCCTGTCCAGGAACCTGAAGGCACTGACCTTCAGTACCCATAGCCCAATGGGAAGGAGCTCTGTGCTTCGTAACATTTTATATCAAAGTCTGTACATGGGGTAAACTCTGAGAGGCCTTTGGCCTTCTGCCCGATTGGAAAGGGCCCACCTACAAACACCTGGCAACCCTCAACGCTCCTCAGTCCTGCAGCCTTCCCTCTCCTTAGCTGCCCCCGCCTCTAAGAGATCATTTAAAACCCATCCCACTGTGAGGCTGCTGGTACCCAGTGTGCAGGCGCCAAAGGACGAGTCAAGGATGGATGCCTTTTCCTTGTTTTGGCGTCTCTCAAGCCAACCATGCACGTCTGGGAGGCCAGTCTTCAACAGAAGTCCTGACCTTCTAATTTTTTAACTGGAGGGGGAAGATGCTTCTGTTTTCATTTTTATTTAAAGTGAATCTAGACCAGACTCAATATCCAGAGAACAAACCCTGGCATCTCCTGAAATCAACAGGAGGGAAATGATCAGAGCTTCCAAAATAAAGGGCTCTTTCCCTCCTTAAATTTTAAGGCTTGAATCTGGTGGGCTTCTAGAACAACGCAGAGGACGAAAGAGTTATGAAAATCAGGGCTTTTCAAAAATGTGGCTGAGCTGGAGGAGTTCCCAGCTTCTGCCTGCTGGTGGTCCTAAGGCTCCCCGCTCCAGGACTGTAGGACCTAACTCAGCTCCCCCACCCCCCACACACAGGATGCCAAGCAGAGACATGGTTCTCGACCCAGGAGTCTCCGTGAAATCTTTTTTTTTTCCTTGGAGGACTCAGCCTGGCTTGACCTATCCTATCCCACCAAGAATTGGAACACTGTGAAAATCCCTGAGAAGTTGGATTTTATGGGCACAGGAGGAGGAAGTGAAAGATGGAGAGGAAGACAGACAAGCAAATTGAAAAACTGTTCGAAGGAAACACGAGTCACTGGACACGCCGCGGTGAAGGCTCCGGGAGGCGCTCCGGGCCTTTCGTGAGTCTCTGCAGACCGACTCAGGCGCTGCCGTGGGCTCCCTGGTCTTCCTTCCTCTCTGGCAGGAAGGCCCCACTTCTCAGGCCCTCCTCTGCCCCTTCAAGCAGCGGTGTCAAAGCTTCTTCCTTTCAAAGTTTGGCACGATTCCGCTGTCCTGGGGCCGCGGGCTACCCGCCCTCTCCATCTCTTTCAGGCCCTCCTCAGCCAGCTGGGACAAGTACTTCTGTGGTGTAAAGAGGGACAGAGTGGGGAGGAAGACAGTGGTGAGCTTCGGGGAGAGGAAGGGGCTGTGTTCCTGGCCCCCCTGGGGTGGGACCCCTCTTCTCCCTCCCCAGATCCTTCCAGGGCCCTGGGACCCAGGCTGAGTGATGAGCTCCACCCTCTTTGTGTTAATTTACAAATGGTTCCTGGAGAAATGTAGGGAAGTGCAGATCCTAACAGCAAACACATCCATAGCCCTTATCCCAGATCCAGCGCTAACTGCTTTTCTTCTATAAACTCATGTAATCCTCACAACTCTACTCATTGTCCAGAATGAGCCCTAGGATCCAGGCAGCACGTCTACATGTAAAAGGCAGAGGAAAGAGGGGGAGGCTGGAAGGGCAGGGAGGGGAGCAGCTCTGTCCCATACCTACTGTGAAAGACAAAACTGCAGCCCGACATCCGAGACTCTGCAGACAGGCTGGGGGGTGCTGCCTGTACCCCACCTCAGGGCACCCATGTTCCCACCAGCTCCCCAAGTCCAACTTGGTGAGCCTGTCAGGCTGCTCCTGAGGTTCTGGATTCAATGCGGTGAGAGAACCAGACGATGCCCTAGGCCCCAGTTGGATGTCCTCTGATGGCTGGGGCAGCCCAGGGCAGTGCAAGGAGTGCTGGATTAAGAATCAGCAGGGTTAAGTCCCCCACAACGGTCAAGTGTGGGGGCTTTGCCATCACATGACCTGAGTTCAAAGGCTGGCTCTCAGCCGGCAAGTTCCTCAATATCTTTGGCATCTGTTAAGTGTGAGTAATACAGTAACAACTGCACAAGGTTGCTGCGACATCCCAGAGAGGTACCATAAAGCATCAAACATAGAGCCTGGCATGGAATAAACATCTAGCAATGTCACAGGCGTGAACCATCAATTACTCAATCGCTATCCTATTCCTTGACATTCAGGCTGTTTCCAAAAATGTTGGCAATAAGTTATACATGTATTATAATAAATCAACTGCAATAAGTGTCCTTGTACATGTTTACATATTGGTGAATTTATTTCTGTAGGTTAGATTTCTGTAAGTGGGATGGTAGGATCCTGAGTTATATATTGGGTTGGCCAAAAAGTCAATGCTGCCTTGATCGTAACTGGCACTGGCTGTCTGATTCTGTGAAAGTCACTCATCTTCTAGCCTCAGACCCTAAACTGTTGAATGGAAGGATGATATCTTCCTCCTTCTTCCTCCAGGGGTGAATCTGAGTGAGGGTCAGACCCGATGATGTGGGAGAGGTGATGGAGTCAACCTGGGGTTTCTAGGAGAGCCTGGTTGGCTTTGAGAGGTGGGTGAGACTGACGGAGGCAGGCAGATCGTGGATTCCGGGGCATCAGGCTGCTGATGGAGGACTGGGTTGCTCCTTCACCTCGTCTCAGGGAAGGTTAAGTATCGGACTGGGGCTGAGCAAGCGTCTAGTTTTCCCACCTAGCACCTACTCCACCTGCTGTTTTGACCACCTGCTGTGGCTTCTCTCAGAGCACAAGAGAACAGCGGAACTACAGACAGAAAATGAAGACTCCTACCACCCCACCCCCAGGAGCAACCCTGGCCCCCGCCTCACAGCCTCCCAGGTGCTAGATTTACAAGCTGCCTGACTGAGGTGTTAGCCAGCACCAGCCACTCCCGTCTGAATTCTTCCCTTTTCGCACATGTAACATGGAGCAGGGGTGGGATGGGTGCATCTGTGTNAGCAACCCTGGCCCCCGCCTCACAGCCTCCCAGGTGCTAGATTTACAAGCTGCCTGACTGAGGTGTTAGCCAGCACCAGCCACTCCCGTCTGAATTCTTCCCTTTTCGCACATGTAACATGGAGCAGGGGTGGGATGGGTGCATCTGTGTGGACAGCGACAGTCTGTCAAGGCCACTGGCAGAAACCCTATCTGGGACACCTGTGATCGAGGCTCCCAACTCCCCGACAGGTGCACTGGGGAAAGCTGAACTGCAGTTGGCGGGAGCAAGGGACTTAGCCAGCATCTGGACCGGACTGGCCCAGGACCACAGGAGTGGCTGTGGCCTCCTACAGGGAGGTGAGTCTGCCTGGGGTTTGGCCCAGAGGCCCCAAACACAGTGAAGTCTGTTGCCTTGCAAAAAGCAGAGGGTTTAGAACTCAAGGACCTGGGAGTCTGCATTCTTCCAACCTTCCTGGGTGACCTTGAGCTGCGTGTCTCCTTGAGAGTTATGCAGTCCAGCCGAGAAGACCGGATGAGAAGGTTCTCATGTTGAGGTATCATAATCTGCTGGAAAGACTTTAAAATGCAGATTCCCAGGTCCCATGCTAGAGACAATTAATAAGCAAATATAGGGTAGGTCCAGGAAGCCACATTTTAAAAAGATTCCAACTGAAGACCAGGGTTTAGGAAAATTAGGACCGGAGGATCTTCAAGACCCTATTCAGCTCTTTCATTCTAGAGGTTCCCTCTCGCTGTGGGTGGGTGCTGACGATGTCTTCAGGGTTAGACAGCTGCCGTCAGCTGGCTCTGTGTAGCCCAAGCTGAACCCTTGGCCTGGCCAAGTCACTGCCTACCCCCTGGGGAGGCCGGAACCTGGGCCCCAGGCCCCGTGACTTTCTCGGTCATACAACAGCTGCTTTCCGGAGGGAAATCAAGAGGCTTAAATGACCTGAGTTTAGGCACAGCCAATGACCGCTCCTGGCAGACGGTGACCCAGGCTGTGACACGAGTCTCGGTTCACAAGACTAGCTTAGTCGAGTCAAAGCAGCAAAGTGATTCAGAATCAGGCAGTCTGGTTCCAGGCCTGGTAACTCACCATCCTGATGGCCTTGGACAAATCCAAGGCTTGGACTAATCCAAGTTTAGATAAATCCTTGGTTTCTCTGGGCCTCAGTTTCCTCAACTATAAAATAAGAGAGTTGGCCTGTATCTGAGTTTTCTTAACTAGGGGTACACATTCAAATCATTTGGAGAATTTTCTCAAATTACATATTCCTGGGTCCCTCCCAAATTCTGCTGAACACTTGGCCTAAGTTGTATAAATACTTCTGAAACACTGTGTACAGGACTTTGGTTCACATCCCTGGCTAAGAACCACCAGAGCAGCCACTCTTTAATAATTAAACTGAATGGTACTATCTGCTCTGGAATTAAAGTGCCTGCCTGCAGTGCGGGAGACCTGGGTTCGACCCCTGGGTTGGGAAGATCCCCTGGAGAAGGAAATGGCAACCCACTCCAGTATTCTTGTCTGGAGAATCCCAAGGATGGAGGAGCCTGATAGGCTATAGTCCACGGGGTCTCAAAGAGTCAGACACGACTGAGAGACTTACTCACTCACTCACTCCCACAAGGGTCTTCCAGACCCAAGGCCTTATGCCTCAAAAAAGTAGTCTAAATTCCTTGCAGTTAAAACAGAAGGTACTTTGATACACTTACCACAAGCATCTATCTACTATGATTTCTATTATATTACTAATCCCCAGCTTATACCAGAAGTCATATGAAAATCACATTCTAAAATGCTATATATTATTTAGGTATTTTTATGGGATATTTTACTATATCTCATTGATCTTAAGAAGTGTTTTTTCCCCACGTATGAACAGTTCTGAAATTGAGATGTATTTTCCAGTTGATGGAGACTCACCGTTTAATCTGTAACGTTTTTCATGTTGGTACCAAAAAACAGTGTTGTGTCTTACAACTGATGGCACCTTAGACTGGATGAAATATGATATATAGAATATTTTTTATATTCACAGTTAATATACAAAGAAACACACTTATTTTTTGCTTATCTACTACTCTAGAATGGAAGGTCCATGAGGGCAGGGGTTATTATCTGCTTTCTTTGTTGTTGTATCCCCAGTGTAACCCGTGTCTAGTCCCAGACGCTATGTCTTTGATAATAGCTGCAGTATGAACAGACATTTCAGTAGAACATAGCAATGACTTTTATTCTAGCCAAACATGGATACTAGCACAGGAGAAGAGAAACACAGAAATATCTGTATCTGAAACATCCAGGTCTTGTGAAAAGGGATCAGCTCCAACCATGGGCTAGGTGAACACTAACAAGTCATTCAGTCTAGAGGAAGAGCCAGTTGCCAAAAATATCCAACCCAAATAGAATGTTTTGTATTAACATGGAGACAGAGGCTCTGAGAGCTTGAGGAAGGCAGCCACCACGTGGAGAAGTCTGGTGGAATCAGGATTCAGACCACAGATGAGTTTTCCACGTGATGGAAGGAGATAGAACCTCACAGAACCTTAGCCCAGGGATTGCCCCTCCTGGGCACTAGGCAAGGGAGACCAACGGTTACCTGTAGGTTCCGGTAATGGACGGCACTGCGACAGTGACTCATCTTGGCCATCTCTTCACTCGTGTAGAACAGCCCACACAGCTTGCAATAAAAGCCGGTCCTGGGCACCACGAACTCCACCCCTGCAGAAGGATGGGGGATGGACAGGTAGGCAGTTTAGGAAGGTGGAGGGAGGCCCCTGGGGTCCAGACAGCAGTCGGTGAAATAGGAGCAACGCGATCCAGCCCTGGCTTGCTATTGGCTTGGGCTGGTTACCCAGCTTCTCCAAGCCTCATTTTCCTCATTTACAAAACTGGCACGAAGGAAACAGCATCAGCTTCATTCACAGGCAGTGTGATGAAGTGTGATGGAGTGCTGGGAAATTACATGCTTTGCAACTGCCTTCCAGAAGTAGGTTCAGGCTCTGCGAACATCAGTCTGCTTCCTGGGAAAGGAGGAGTAAGGAGGTTTCTTACATTTCACTGGGTGGATTTCCTTTCTCCACATTGTACGTCTCTCTGCAGCTGCTGTGGCCAAGACTCTGGAAGAACACTCATTTTTGTTTGCTTATTTTACAATTAGGTTCACTAAAAAGAATTTTTTAAAGATAAAAGTGAGGAAAAATCACTAGGAGTCGTTCCAATCAAAATATTTTCTTCCACGCTATCCATATATAGAGCCTTTGTGGGGTGGAAGAGGACATTTTTAATGATATCCTGAGTATAATTCTGTTTCCTCCCTTTTTCATGTGATGATCTATCATAAACATTTTCCCGTCTTTCTCCAGTCTTAAATCTTAGCCATTCGTTAGTAGCATTTTATTTATGATGTGTTAAATAGAAGTTCCAGAATTTGGGGAGCTCCTTTGATTCCGAGGAAAGGAAACAGTGGGCCAACAGCCAGAGAAATGACTGCGTCACAGCCCAGAGGAGTCATCTCTGAAGGGGGACGGTGGCTGCTCCAGCCTACACCATGGTGTTTTGGGGTCACAGTTCTCCTCTTGAGGATACAGCAGAGTGGAAAGAGCCCAGGTCTGAGAAGGGGCTAAGACCAGGGGCTAAGACTCTGTGTTGCCTGGGGAGAGCTGGCTGAATGCCTCCTGGGCCTTCTGATTGAGGCACCAGCTAGAAAGCAGGGCTGAGGACCACGGAGATCAGGACACGCTGTGGAGCTGAAGGAGCGGGGCTGGCCACTCGGGACACGCAGACGCGCCACTCCCCGCTCCGGGCCCCGCGCGCTTTCAGGCTGAGGCCGCTCCCTGTGTACTGACCCTCAGCTGTGCTTTGGTGCTGCCCACGTGGTGAGTTCTGCTGCGGATGGAGGGATGGTCAGAGAGCTGGCCCCACTGGGGGTCAGGGAAAGTGGGGCTGGGAGCCACCCACGAGGCCGGGCAGCCTCTTACAGAGAGGGGGACAGGCCAGGTCGCTGCCAAGGCCCGCGTGTGACCACGGCCCAGGCCTTCCTTCACTTTCCCTCTTCTGCCTCTGGAGACAGGGCTAAACGCACAGGAGACCCTGTCATAGAAGGGCAGCTTAGATTTCTAATTACAACCTTCCCCCAGCACTCACCCCACCCCTCCTCCCGCCTCGGTTCACAAAAGCCACTTATCAGCCTGGAAGGACGGGCCTGGAGGAAGGAGGGCGCCTGGGAGGCCTGCCTGTGGCCTGCCTGGACGGATGGCTCCTCTGTGTGTGTGTGTGTGTGTGTTGGTCGGGGGGAGTGGACTGGCTGGCCGGTTCTAACTGCCACGTCGCAAGCCAGCCTGCCTGCCGTGCCCTCAGCAATCTCCAGTGAGGTCCTTGGGTGAGGGGCCCAGTTGCCCTGCGGGAGGCCGAGTGGCCTCCCAACCTTACTGCAAAGGATGTGAATGGGCTGGCTTTGCCTGTGGGTGGCCGTCCCGCCCCTCCACCTCCCCCAGGCCCTGGCTCCTGGCTGCTGCTAGCAAACAGAGCATTAAGCAAGGCCCGCCTTCCTCCTCTGTGCCTGCAAAATACTTCTCCCTTTTGCGGCTGCTCCACAGGGAACAGAGGTCCCCACTGGACAAGAGAAGAGCAATCGGAAAAGGGGAAGCACCCCCCACTCCCACCCCACCCCCAAGGCCACGGGAGCAGACACAGGCAGGGGATCAGAGCCTCTCCCTGAGTCCAGACCTCACAGGGACGGCCAACTGGGTAAAACCAAGAAAGAAGCCTTGGGTTTTCTGTGCAGATCCCACGAGGCCTCCAGAATCCACAGTTTCCCAAGAG
Source organism: Neotragus pygmaeus (assembly GCA_006410875.1). NCBI lineage: Eukaryota > Metazoa > Chordata > Mammalia > Artiodactyla > Bovidae > Neotragus > Neotragus pygmaeus. The sequence continues at coordinate 707,711 of SJYV01010136.1, forward strand.
GCCTTCAAAGTCCTGTCCTGGGTGCCCCCAAAAGGGGTGCAGCTGCCTCAGAAGCCAAAGAACGTGAAACAGACCTGAGCTGGCAGCTATGGCCCATTTCAGCCCCAGCAGTGGGCATGGCTACCATCTGTAGTGTTTGGGGTGAGATTTCACTTGAACAAAGGCTTCTACTGCCTAAAAAACAAAAAAGTTGGAAGCCACAGCATACTGGAGAGAAAACAGAATTTGGAGTCAGACCTAGCTCTTTGACTCACACTGTGTGACCTCAGGTATGTGTGCTAACCTCTCTGAGATCAGTTTCCTTGTCTGTGAAACAGGAATAATAATACAATAAATTGTGTAATGGGGAAGCACATGTCATTTTGCCTAGGGCTCAACAAACATTAATTCTTTATTAAACCGTTTATCAAAAAACCAATAGCAGACATGTGTGAGGCTTTTCTCCGCTGAAGCCTTCTGGCCCTCCAGCCTTTCACCAGGGCTGCCTGGGGAACCCGGGCTCCATGGCTGGGCAGCAGCTCTCTTTCGGGCCCCCGCCGGCCTCCAGCGCTACTCAGGCAGACCCAGGTGGTCAGAGACAGTGTTGAGGAGGGAGAAGCTGGGGCAAGATCCCCAAACGCCTGGGAACTCACCCTTGAGTAACCAGGAGTCGCCCGGGCACTTAGAATGCCAGCACCGCCTCGGGACACCTCTGGAATGTGAGGGCCCGGGGAAGCACAGCGTGAAGAAAACACAGCCCCAGACCCAGAGAGTTCTGTAGCAACCTGGTCCTCCCATTTTTCAGCCTCTATTAAGTACCGTAATTAAAGTAACATCTGCCTTCTAATAATAGCTCCTGCCATGGGTAATTACAGCCCTGTCATCCCAGCACAGCCTGTGACGGGTGGAGAGGGGGCTTGCGTTTTGGAGGCTTCCCTTTGGTTCTGGGAGGAGCTCAGGCCTTGGCAGGCTCACGCTGGCTGGGGTCACCCAGAGCTGGCTTGAAACCACGGAGCTGCCCTTCCCCACCGCCGTGCCCAGCCCAGCCCCTAAGCAGCAGGACTTTGCCTTACCTCTCCTCCTCACTCTACCTCCCTGTGCTCCACAGGGACCAAGCCTGAGTTGTTCCCACTCCCTAGGAAGTCTCTCTGCAGTAGTGATAAACCATGGAGGGTGATGGGTTAGGCACCCCCAGTGAGAGAAAGCAGAGTAGGTCTCAAAAACTATTCCATAAATGAATAATGATTTCCCTGGTGGCTCAGACAGTAAAGAATCTGCCTGCAATGCAGGATACTCGGGTTCAATCCTTGGGTCAGGAAGATCCCCTGGAGAAGGGAATGGCTAACCACTCCAGTATTCTTGCCTGTAGAATCCCATGGACAGAGGAGCCTGGCGGGCTACAGCCCATGGGGTCGCAAAGTCAGACGTGACTGAGTGACTTGAGAGAGAGAGAAAGAAACAAATAATATCAATAGACAACTCATAATAAGTACCTCCTACTGCAAGAGACTGAGGCCTTACAAGCTCATTCATCTAATCCTCAAAATAACCCTACACGGTAGGTGACTACCACCATCCCAGATTTATAGATGAAGAAAGCCAGGGAGAGAGGTTAAATCAGCAGCTCTTTGTCCCCCAGCCAGCTGGGATTTGAACCCAGGGAGTCAGATTCCACACTCTGTGCTCTTAACCACTGCACCAAAGTTGCCTTTCCTTCCACTGTGCTGCCTGAATGGCAGGGCAGCCTGGTCTCCAATAAGGATTCTCTCAATTCTGACCTGAGTCTACTGTGTGCTTTCGGGCAATAAGGGGCTTCCTTGGTGGTTCAGTGGTAAAGAACCCACCTGCCAGTGCAGGAGACTCAGGTTAGATCCCTGGGTCAGGAAGATCCCCTGGAGAAGGAAATGGCAACCCACTCGAATATTCTTGCCTGGGAAATCCCACGGACAGGGGAGCCTGGGGGGCCATAGTCCATGGGGTCACAAAAGAATCGGACATGACTTAGCAACTAAAAAACAAAAACAACACTGGAAATAAGTCTCTGGGCTTCAGTTTCCTTACCTGGAAAATGCAGAAAAGTATCATGTCCCTCACCCCCACTGAGATTAAAGAAACAATAGGTCTCAAAGCCAATCGGAGACTATCATCAAGCATAAAACACAGTCTGTAATAGCCCCAAACCAGAAAAACCCAAATGCTCATCAACAGCTGAATGAATAAACAAAATGTGATCTACCCAAACCACAGTGCAATATTCAACGATAGAAACCAATTATCCATACACCCAACAATTGGGATGAATCTCAGAGTAACTGTTGAGTGAAATAAACCAGGCAACAAGAGTACATACTGTACGATTCCCTTTCTAGAAAATTCTAGAATGCAAACTAATATTTTGTGACAGGAAGGAGGGCAGTGGTTACCTGAGGACTGGGGTTGGGAGGTAGGGGTAACGAAGGAGTATCAGGAAATACAGGGGCGATGNGGGGCTAAGACTCTGTGTTGCCTGGGGAGAGCTGGCTGAATGCCTCCTGGGCCTTCTGATTGAGGCACCAGCTAGAAAGCAGGGCTGAGGACCACGGAGATCAGGACACGCTGTGGAGCTGAAGGAGCGGGGCTGGCCACTCGGGACACGCAGACGCGCCACTCCCCGCTCCGGGCCCCGCGCGCTTTCAGGCTGAGGCCGCTCCCTGTGTACTGACCCTCAGCTGTGCTTTGGTGCTGCCCACGTGGTGAGTTCTGCTGCGGATGGAGGGATGGTCAGAGAGCTGGCCCCACTGGGGGTCAGGGAAAGTGGGGCTGGGAGCCACCCACGAGGCCGGGCAGCCTCTTACAGAGAGGGGGACAGGCCAGGTCGCTGCCAAGGCCCGCGTGTGACCACGGCCCAGGCCTTCCTTCACTTTCCCTCTTCTGCCTCTGGAGACAGGGCTAAACGCACAGGAGACCCTGTCATAGAAGGGCAGCTTAGATTTCTAATTACAACCTTCCCCCAGCACTCACCCCACCCCTCCTCCCGCCTCGGTTCACAAAAGCCACTTATCAGCCTGGAAGGACGGGCCTGGAGGAAGGAGGGCGCCTGGGAGGCCTGCCTGTGGTCTGCCTGGACGGATGGCTCCTCTGTGTGTGTGTGTGTGTGTGTTGGTCGGGGGGAGTGGACTGGCTGGCCGGTTCTAACTGCCACGTCGCAAGCCAGCCTGCCTGCCGTGCCCTCAGCAATCTCCAGTGAGGTCCTTGGGTGAGGGGCCCAGTTGCCCTGCGGGAGGCCGAGTGGCCTCCCAACCTTACTGCAAAGGATGTGAATGGGCTGGCTTTGCCTGTGGGTGGCCGTCCCGCCCCTCCACCTCCCCCAGGCCCTGGCTCCTGGCTGCTGCTAGCAAACAGAGCATTAAGCAAGGCCCGCCTTCCTCCTCTGTGCCTGCAAAATACTTCTCCCTTTTGCGGCTGCTCCACAGGGAACAGAGGTCCCCACTGGACAAGAGAAGAGCAATCGGAAAAGGGGAAGCACCCCCCACTCCCACCCCACCCCCAAGGCCACGGGAGCAGACACAGGCAGGGGATCAGAGCCTCTCCCTGAGTCCAGACCTCACAGGGACGGCCAACTGGGTAAAACCAAGAAAGAAGCCTTGGGTTTTCTGTGCAGATCCCACGAGGCCTCCAGAATCCACAGTTTCCCAAGAGGCCTTCAAAGCCCTGTCCTGGGTGCCCCCAAAAGGGGTGCAGCTGCCTCAGAAGCCAAAGAACGTGAAACAGACCTGAGCTGGCAGCTATGGCCCATTTCAGCCCCAGCAGTGGGCATGGCTACCATCTGTAGTGTTTGGGGTGAGATTTCACTTGAACAAAGGCTTCTACTGCCTAAAAAACAAAAAAGTTGGAAGCCACAGCATACTGGAGAGAAAACAGAATTTGGAGTCAGACCTAGCTCTTTGACTCACACTGTGTGACCTCAGGTATGTGTGCTAACCTCTCTGAGATCAGTTTCCTTGTCTGTGAAACAGGAATAATAATACAATAAATTGTGTAATGGGGAAGCACATGTCATTTTGCCTAGGGCTCAACAAACATTAATTCTTTATTAAACCGTTTATCAAAAAACCAATAGCAGACATGTGTGAGGCTTTTCTCCGCTGAAGCCTTCTGGCCCTCCAGCCTTTCACCAGGGCTGCCTGGGGAACCCGGGCTCCATGGCTGGGCAGCAGCTCTCTTTCGGGCCCCCGCCGGCCTCCAGCGCTACTCAGGCAGACCCAGGTGGTCAGAGACAGTGTTGAGGAGGGAGAAGCTGGGGCAAGATCCCCAAACGCCTGGGAACTCACCCTTGAGTAACCAGGAGTCGCCCGGGCACTTAGAATGCCAGCACCGCCTCGGGACACCTCTGGAATGTGAGGGCCCGGGGAAGCACAGCGTGAAGAAAACACAGCCCCAGACCCAGAGAGTTCTGTAGCAACCTGGTCCTCCCATTTTTCAGCCTCTATTAAGTACCGTAATTAAAGTAACATCTGCCTTCTAATAATAGCTCCTGCCATGGGTAATTACAGCCCTGTCATCCCAGCACAGCCTGTGACGGGTGGAGAGGGGGCTTGCGTTTTGGAGGCTTCCCTTTGGTTCTGGGAGGAGCTCAGGCCTTGGCAGGCTCACGCTGGCTGGGGTCACCCAGAGCTGGCTTGAAACCACGGAGCTGCCCTTCCCCACCGCCGTGCCCAGCCCAGCCCCTAAGCAGCAGGACTTTGCCTTACCTCTCCTCCTCACTCTACCTCCCTGTGCTCCACAGGGACCAAGCCTGAGTTGTTCCCACTCCCTAGGAAGTCTCTCTGCAGTAGTGATAAACCATGGAGGGTGATGGGTTAGGCACCCCCAGTGAGAGAAAGCAGAGTAGGTCTCAAAAACTATTCCATAAATGAATAATGATTTCCCTGGTGGCTCAGACAGTAAAGAATCTGCCTGCAATGCAGGATACTCGGGTTCAATCCTTGGGTCAGGAAGATCCCCTGGAGAAGGGAATGGCTAACCACTCCAGTATTCTTGCCTGTAGAATCCCATGGACAGAGGAGCCTGGCGGGCTACAGCCCATGGGGTCGCAAAGTCAGACGTGACTGAGTGACTTGAGAGAGAGAGAAAGAAACAAATAATATCAATAGACAACTCATAATAAGTACCTCCTACTGCAAGAGACTGAGACCTTACAAGCTCATTCATCTAATCCTCAAAATAACCCTACACGGTAGGTGACTACCACCATCCCAGATTTATAGATGAAGAAAGCCAGGGAGAGAGGTTAAATCAGCAGCTCTTTGTCCCCCAGCCAGCTGGGATTTGAACCCAGGGAGTCAGATTCCACACTCTGTGCTCTTAACCACTGCACCAAAGTTGCCTTTCCTTCCACTGTGCTGCCTGAATGGCAGGGCAGCCTGGTCTCCAATAAGGATTCTCTCAATTCTGACCTGAGTCTACTGTGTGCTTTCGGGCAATAAGGGGCTTCCTTGGTGGTTCAGTGGTAAAGAACCCACCTGCCAGTGCAGGAGACTCAGGTTAGATCCCTGGGTCAGGAAGATCCCCTGGAGAAGGAAATGGCAACCCACTCGAATATTCTTGCCTGGGAAATCCCACGGACAGGGGAGCCTGGGGGGCCATAGTCCATGGGGTCACAAAAGAATCGGACATGACTTAGCAACTAAAAAACAAAAACAACACTGGAAATAAGTCTCTGGGCTTCAGTTTCCTTACCTGGAAAATGCAGAAAAGTATCATGTCCCTCACCCCCACTGAGATTAAAGAAACAATAGGTCTCAAAGCCAATCGGAGACTATCATCAAGCATAAAACACAGTCTGTAATAGCCCCAAACCAGAAAAACCCAAATGCTCATCAACAGCTGAATGAATAAACAAAATGTGATCTACCCAAACCACAGTGCAATATTCAACGATAGAAACCAATTATCCATACACCCAACAATTGGGATGAATCTCAGAGTAACTGTTGAGTGAAATAAACCAGGCAACAAGAGTACATACTGTACGATTCCCTTTCTAGAAAATTCTAGAAGGCAAACTAATATTTTGTGACAGGAAGGAGGGCAGTGGTTACCTGAGGACTGGGGTTGGGAGGTAGGGGTAATGAAGGAGTATCAGGAAATACAGGGGCGATGAGTATGTTCACTGTCTTGCTTGCAGTGATGGCTCACAGGTGTATATGTGTCAAAATTCAGGTTTTATGTGTACTTCATTAACCTCAATTATACCTCAATAGAGCTGTTTTAAAAAAATGAGCTACCATTTTCCTCCAATGGGTTGGTAAAGGTTAAAAACTGGTAAGATCCAAAGCTGGCAAGGATGTGGAGAAACCGCACTCTCACATGAGGTGGTGCTGAACACTGGTATAATCTTTCTGGATAGCAATTCAGTGGCAATTATGAAAAGCTGAAATGCAGAGATACATGGACACCCCCTTCCCCTGGGCTGGGATGCTATCCAACAGAAACTGGCGCACGCAAAGGTGGCAGCACGTGTGGAAGGGGGCAGGGTACACAGGCAGCAAGAGCACGGTGCTAGGAGTCAGAGGGCTGCTCATCAGCTCTGGAACCCTGCATCTCACCCTACATCCCTGGTGGCTCAGTGGTAAAGAAACTGCCTAAAATTCAGGAGACATGGGTTCAATCCCTGGGTTGGGAAGATCCCCTGGAGGAGAAAATGGCAACCTACTCCAGTATTCTTGCCTGGGAAATCACATGGACAGAGGGGCCTGGCAGGCTGCAGTCAGTAGGGGCGCAAGAGTCAGACATGACGTACCGACTAAACCACCACCATCTCATTTCTTACCTGTAAAATAGGGCTGAAAATATTACCAACCCCACAGGTTGTTTACCGAGTTCAATGGTAAATGAAAAAAATAAAAGTCTAACTTTTATAGCATTTAAATTAATAATTTTAATTTTTGATAAATAATGTTACTTTATACTTTCTCACTTATATTATTATTCTTTTATTCTTGGCTGCTTGACATTTCTAACATTGGATATCTTACTTAATTTTATATTACAATCCTTAGAAGTAAATACGTAGGAGAAAGCCATTATTGACTTTAAAGATGGGAAAACAGGAATAAGTTTGTGCAATAGTATACCTGACAGGAAAAACATTTCCTGATAAGAAAAACAAGTCTCTTTGCTCTGGCTCCCAGGGCAGTGCCATTCAAATATATAATACTTTTAGAATATAAGAATATATTCTGTAGAAATATGTGAAATGTTTGGTTATTGATCAGTGCTAGACTGTGATGGAAATCATATTCTACCTAGTATTGTTGTCAATCTAATTTTTAATGGAAAAAAATTAAAGACATTCTGTATGTTCACCAGTAGAGAGATGGAACAGTAATGTATGGTACAGCTTTTAAGATAAAACATTTGCAGTAGTTAAGAAGAAGGCATTTGATGTGAAGAGAGCCCTAAGATTCACTGTTAAGGTATAAAAGCAAACTGCATAACATTGTGTATATAGTTTGATCCTGTTTTTGTGGGAGAAAAACTATCCATGGGTATGACTATGGCCACCTTCGGAGAAAGGGAGAGACTGGAGAGAAGAAGAGAAATAACATTTAATGTTTACTTTATATGGCTTATACATTTGTTGTAAAAATCTTTCACACTTTTTATAATAAAAATAAGACATGAATTATAAAGTAGCAGAATTTATTCTTAACTTCTGCCTCTGTGTGTCATACGGATTCCAAGTTCCTGGATGCCAAGAGCCTTGTGTTCCATTTCTCAGTGCCCCTGCCCCGAGTGCCTCACGCAGCGCCACAATATCCAGGAAGGGCTGCTGACTGTCTGGCACCTTTTTCCTGAAAGGCGGCCTTTGCAAGTATTTTCCAGAACTCAGGGCCTTCTTGCATTCATCTTAGTTCATTCTAAGGTCAGTACCTATTTCCGTTTTTTGTGGTTTTTTTTTTTAAATTTTTGTCCTGGGGCATGCTGGATGCTATGTAGTAAACTCTGTCTTCTTTTTTTTTTTAAAAAAAGGAAGTTTGCTCTTTGCATCTGACTTAATGGCACACTGGAGGACAGAAAAAAATAAGGGATTTTTATACAGCAGATGAAAAGGAAAAAAGAAAACTTGATGGAAAGTGTGAGCCTCATGCTAACTATAACTAGCTCCTTTGCGGCTGATCGACTTGTTAATGAAGGACCTGCCATGCTGTACTTAGTCACGTCATGGGCTATAGCGCCATGCTCCTCTGTCCACGGGGATTCTCCAGGTGAGAATACTGAAGTGGGTGGCCTATCCCTTCTCCAGGGGATCTTCCCAACCCAGGGATTGAACCCAAGTCTCCCATGTTGCAGGTGGATTCTTTACCAGCTGAGCCACCAACTCATAAACACTGGAGTGGGTAGCCTGTCCCTTCTCCAGGGGAACTTCCTGACCTAGGGATTGAACTGGGGTCTCCTGCGTTGTAAGTGGATTTTTACCAGCTGAGCTCCCAGGGAAGCTGAAGGATCTGCTGTAACTGGAAAAAGAATTCCTGGTTATGACTTGTCTGAGGACACGCAGTTACCAACATGGGAAGGACGGGGACCCAGGGACCCCTTTATCCACTATAGAGTGCGTTCTCAGATGCTCAGTCATGTCCAACTCTTTACAACCCCACGGACTGTCATGGGATTTTTCTGTCAAGAATACTAGAGTGGGTTGCCATTTCCTCCTCCAGGGGATCTTCCTGATCTAGAGATTGAACCCACGTCTCCTGCGTTTCCTGCATTGGCTGGTGGATTCTTTTACCTCTGAGCCACCTGGGAAGTCCCCTAAACACAGTATTCAGTATCATTGCCTCAGAGAAGCTAGTCCCTCAAAGAGGCAAAAAAAAGGAGCGTTGTTTGGAGAAGTGCTGGGGCCAGGAGTGCATTTCTGTTGACTTTGTGGCGGCTGGTGGGCTGCCACTACCCGGGCTGAATAAGGGCTGTGCAGTTAGGAATGAAACATTTCCGGACAGGAAAAACAAGTCTCTTTGCTCTGGCTCCTAGGGCAGTGCCGTTCAAAGTCTGGCCCCATGAGCTATCTTGGTCTACTATGGGAGACTGAAATTGCAAGAAACTTTAAAGCTGCAGGTTAATCTGGGTGATTGCATCAGACATTAATACTACCACAAAATGACAAACAGCCTTCTCAAGCTCTTAGACATTTTTACAGAACTATTGTCCCCTGGAACTGAATTCTTAGGAAGGACTGAGTATCTCACCCACCTAGAGGAATGCTAAGTTCACTGAACACATCCTCTGGTTCCCAGGAAGGCAAAGAAAGGGGCTGTTTCAGCTCCACTTCAGCATCTTCCAGTGACCTCACGTCCAGAGATTTCATTTCTGAGTACCTGGAGTCTTCTGCAAAACATGAGCCAGGACAGAATACCAATGAAACACAACCTGCCTCCAAGAACCCCTGAAATTCTGTTCCTTGCACTGTGTGGTGGGAAATGGTCCTGGGGCTGCTTAATAACAGGAGACTAGGGCCAGGGCTGCTAATTAGAACCAAAGTGCTAGAATAAAGAGCTTTTACGGCTGCCAAAAGAACGCCACACACAAGAAAACCTGGCGAATCTTTGCATGGGCTCTGTGGGGGATGGGCCTCTGATGCCTTCGGTTGGAATGACCCACCCCCGTGCCCCCGATTCAGTATCACTCCATTTCTGCGGGCAGAAGAATCACTGAAGTGCAAAAATTGTGCTGACATCCACAGGAGCACCGAGGCAGGCAGAAGAGGCAATGCCATTCTCACCCCAAGCCTTATTGAGCAGTGTTATTAAATATGAACTCCAAACACTGGGGAAGCTAATGAGCCATGAACACCAATGCATGTCAAGACCTATACTACAACACAGAGGAGGTTCAATCAGAGCAAGGTGAACGGCACTCGCCCCTCCTTTAGCCTTGCCCTCTCTAGACACAGCCCAGGCCTCAGCATGGCTCTAGCAAGGCAGCGCACGGCAGAGTTTCCATGGAGGCTCAGTTCCACAAAGGTGAAAAAGAGCTCAGGTCAGCTTGACATGGAGGGAAGCCCAGACCACCTGCTCACCAACCAGTCTGTATCAACCACAGAGCANAGCCCAGGCCTCAGCATGGCTCTAGCAAGGCAGCGCACGGCAGAGTTTCCATGGAGGCTCAGTTCCACAAAGGTGAAAAAGAGCTCAGGTCAGCTTGACATGGAGGGAAGCCCAGACCACCTGCTCACCAACCAGTCTGTATCAACCACAGAGCACTGAGCTGAAATATTTATTTTTAAGCCCTTCCTCTCTATTTTCTGCCCTGGACTCACCCCCACTTCCTTCAAACTCTGGAATGCCACAGGCTTTCTGCAAAATGAATTTCTAGCTATTTTCATTGGGAGAACATGGAGGGCCATGCCTCTCCCCTCCCCCTACAGCTCTTGCTGGCTCTTAGTTTCCACTTGGCAGAGAGGACCAGGCTTAGCCTATTTTAAACTCTGTCTTCATGATGTCATAGTGCCAGGCACAGACACAACATCACCTCCAATGGAGGTGGAGGAGATCCCGAGATAAGTCTGGTTTCACCATCAGACCCTGGAGAAAAAGTGGGTCTGAGGTGGTGAGAAGGGAAACCAGCCAGGCCCCTTAGTGAGCCCATCATTCTGCCCTCTGCCCATTCCTTTCTCTCCTTTCTTGCCCTCTGAAGCTCTGCCCCCTCACTCAGGCCTCACAGAAGTAACTGCCTGGGTGGTCCTCTGTGGCTCAGGCAGGAAAGGCTGCTTGCTGATCCTCAGGAACCAAAGCTCCTTTGATAACCCCAAACACTTGCTAATTTAGTTGTCAGAATTCATCTGGGCTCCTGTCAAGGCAAAGAAGTACCTCCCATCTGAGTCTGCTTTTCAGAAAATGTGTGGTCTCCAACCCAACGTCCCCTACCTAAAAGCTAAGAGCTAACCACTGCCTCAAAGCTCTAGCAGTTTAACCAGGCTTTTCAGCTTGCCTCCTGCACCAGCTTTCACGCCGGCTGAACCCTGACTTCTGTTGGTTCTAGCCTGCACTTGCCCACACACTGCTCCAGGGAAGCAGTGGTCGGATCAACCCAACCACACAGAGAAAAAGGGAGGAAAAAGGGAGGTAGTTACCCGGGGTCGATGCTCCTTGGCAAGCCTGGCTTTGGAGGTCGGTTTCAGTGGGGGGGCCGGTTTTCTCCTCCAGGGTGCTGCCTTCACCAGCCCCATCTTCGGGGGTCCCCCTGGCCTTGCAGTCATCGAGAAACTGGCCGGGCTGCCAGGCTCTCTCCTCTGCTGGCTTGGGGGAAGACATTTGCAGAAGTGGAGGGGTCAGACGAACATCTGAGCTCTCTCCTCCCTTTGCGGGCTTCTCGTAGCAATCTGAGCCCTCCAGGGAGAGGCCTGTCTCGCATTCAGCTGGCTTCCGCTCAGCATCCAGATTTAGGCCAGGCATCTCCACGTCCATGTCACTGGGACAGCCCGTGGAAGCAGAAGGCAGCTCTTCGGGCGACTTGAGGCTGATTTCCGCAGCCCCATTCCCGACGGTCTTGACTCCCTCCTTGGCGAAAGCGTTGGTAAAGTCCAGGTCTAAGGCAGTCGTCACACAGGGACATATTTCCGCACAGACTTTGTCCTTCTGGTCTATGGGCGCAATCTCCTCTAGTTCTGGGATGTCTGGTTCCATGATAAAATCTTCTTCCTCCCCTACCTCATCCACTGTCACCAGCTCCTCCATGTTCGTGGGGTACCAGCTCTCATCCTCAGCCTCACTTCCACTCTCCGAATCCTGCTCCTGAATAAAAATGCAGATGGAGGTCAGAGGGTGGCTGAGGCCTGGTTCTTAGTATCTAACCAGAAGAGGGTGCAAATCTTGACCACAGGACCCAACAAACCGAAAGATGCTGCGCAATCTTACTGCTACCTGGGTAATTAGGAGCTCTAAACCATTCAATCTCTCATCACTGATTCATCCCTAAGATGGCCCTCAAAATAGCACAGCAGTTGGAGTAAGCCCTTAATGTTTAACCTACCAAGTGGCACAAAGAATCTCAACTCCTGGTACATAACAGGCGTTCAATAAAAAGATTGGGGTTTTTTGGTTTGTTTTGTTTTCAGCTGTGGGTAGCTTACATTTTTATTTGGCATTATGGCTTAGAGGTGCTTCTATCTACATCTCCACCATAACTGTTAATGCCCATGTAGGATTCCAGTCAAAGTTACTTAGCCTACTTCCTGTTGTGAAGCACTCTATGGTGGTGCTTAGCCGCTCAGTTGTGTCTGACTCTTTGCGACCCCATGGACTATAGCCAATGGGATTCTCCAGGCAATAATACTGGGGCGGGTAGCCATTCCCTTCTCCAGAGGATCTTTCTGACCCAGGGATCAAACCCTAGGTCTCCTGCACTGCAGACAGATTCTTTAACATCTGAGCCAAGCTCCACATACTTCCTATTAATGGATAATCATCTCTGCTCATCTTTTTATGATTAATTTCTAGAAACTTTATTTCTTTAAGTTTTGAGATAGTTTTTGAATGAATGAGTAAGTTATAAGCTCTAAACGCATCAACTTGCTTGCAGAGCATCAGTAAATATAACTGCAGCGAAGCCCTTACAAGGTCCCCCCAAACACCCTCTCCCAGCAAGGGTACAACCCTCCACAGTCACAGTTCACACTTGGCTCCTCCAGAGACTTTCCTCTCATATCCCCAGCAGCCCAGGGGCCCAGCAGCCAGATTTAGGAGATCAGCTTCCAGCCAGTGACAGTCATCTCCCTGCCTCTTCTGACTGGAAAGGCATGAAGCTGGCCACGCTCCAAGGACATTTCTTTTTGCCGTGGCAGCCTCAGCCCTGTGACTGGGTTTTTCATTTTAATTAAGTAAAACAATCTTTACAAGCACAGTAGATGTTTGGTTAACCCCAGCATCAGGGGCTACTGAGGTCAGGGCCCCAGCCTGAGTACCCAAAGCCCCCTTCTGCTTGCAGCCCCTCCCCAGGACCTGCCTATTTTGGGAGTCTGGCTCTGTAGCCTGGAGTCTTTTGCGGGCACATGTTTTCTCTTATGAGCACAGCCAAGTTACTGAAGACGGAGACAGAGCCCAGGCAGGTGGTAAAGATTTCTTCAATAAAGACTGTGCAAAGATCCCAGGTGAAGCCATTACTCCAGAAAGTGCTGGCTTCATTCATGGACCCACTGCTGGGGTCTCAGACACATGCCGTGCAGCAAGCAGGTCATCCCCAGGCAGCATGGGAAGCCCTATGACTTGGGGAGGCCTGCGACTTGGTGTCCCAGAGCCGCTGTGCCGACGTAGCTACACTGCCAGCATCTGGCACAAACTTTACCTTCCTTGCCCTTCTGTTTTCTGTATCGGGGGATTCTGTTTCCTTCTCTTGTCTGTCCACTGATGGGGGACTCTCTTCCAGGCTGTCCTGTTCCTCTTTTCCAGCCTTAGCAAAGGAAGCACAGAACAGACCAAATCAATAGTGAACAGTGACAGAGGGCACACCAGGAGGAAAAGAACGTTATTGAGAACAGCTGACGATGCCAGATGCATTTCACACACATCACATCCTTTATCCTCACAAAACCCCTTGGAGGCAGGTGCTGTTATCGTCTTTTTACAGATGGGGACACTGAGGCTCAGAGAGGTTAAGTAACTTGCCCGAGGTCACACAGACAAATGGAGGCAGAGAGATGTTTCCCTAATGTTTTCCCTGGCAAAATGGATACTTTTTGCAGCCGTGATATCTGTAGACAGGGTAAATAAAGGGGAAAAGGGGAATCTGATCCTGGGGTTCATAACCATCATGGTAACGTCTCACCAACAGATCTGTATTGGCCATAAAAAAATCACTTCCAGGCCACTTAGGGTTAGGAAGGGTGTTGTCATCCAATTAGGGCCCCGTCACCTCACTTTTGACTTATCTCTGTCCTAGAGTTATCGTCCCAGCTAGCAATCCTTTCCTACCTTCCTTCCTCCCACCCCTTCCCTCAGATTAAGTCTCTCATGCTAGCACTCATGTCTGGGATGGTGAACAACTGAACCAGGTGTTTGCTTTGTGAATTAGGGTCTCTGTCCTGCCAACTCCCATCCTCAAGCCAAATCTGACCCAGGGCTTCTTTTCTGTGCAGTCTGTGAACTAGCAATGCTTCTCACGTCTCTAAACAGTTGCATGCTAAATGATGATACAAGTACCTACATAACATCCTCAATTTAGCCTACTTGTCCACATGGCCAAAAATAATTACTCTCTGTTTTTTTGTAGAAAAACGTTTGCCAACCCCCATTTTAGAAGCTTGAGGAGCATACTCCCCCATGACTTAAACTTTGGCCACCAAACCAATGAGTGTTCCCGGATGTTCTTGGGAGCAAGCTGCATTTTCTCGACAACTCTGGCTGAGGTTGGCTCAAAGTAAACCACTCTCGCTCTGATTTCTTACGAGCAGACACACCTCTCTTTGCTGACAAGGAGCCAGCCTGGCTGGGAGCTCAGGGCTGACGCGTTTAACTAGATATGACCGGACAGGGAAAGACAGTTGAAATCCTCAAGTCTTTGCTCTTTCCAGTGTTTGCAGCAGAAGCTCTGCTCTAGCCTTCTGAGCTGACCTGAGCTCAAAGCAGCTCCAAATGCCTTTTCAGCTCTCAGAACCCAGAGCTTCTACCAACAGGGTACCACTTTTCTTTATTTTCTGTCTTCTTGAATAAATTACCCGCCGCCCTCCCTTGTCAAAAGAAACAGCCCATACCCTTCCCAGGCAGTTCCTGCAGCCACACATCCAAAGCAACACAGTAAAGAGGCTTCCTCCAGTTCCAGTTGGGAGAGGCAGGGACAACCCGGCCTCTGAAAAGCCCCTTGCCAGAAGGACCCCCTGCCCTTCATCCCTGCAGGCAAAGGTGACACCACGGTGCCTTTCAGGGCATCCCTAGACCTGGGACCATTTCCAGGTGACAGCAGCTTTGGGGAACAGACAAAGGCAACCAGAGCACTCGCGCCCCATCCCATGCCCACCCACCAGGTCAGGGAGCAAAGGATTAGGTCCTGACTATTGCAGGCAGTGCTATCACCACAGGCTGGGGTCACTGCTAAACCACCTACTACCTGGTCTCCCCTTTCTGCTTGGCAGCCTCCTCCCAAGTGTATTCTCCCCAAGGTCCTTGGGAATGATGATTCCAAAATGTAAAAACAATTATATCCTCCCTGCACCTTCCCATCTGAATGCTTCATTTCCTTCCCCTAGAACTTAGGATAAAGATAAAACCCCTCAACCTGCCTGTCAGGCTCTGCATGACGCAGTCCCTCATTGACACACTGGCCTCACCTCCCACCATTCTATCCCGGGCTCTCTCTGCTCCAGCGACACTGGTCTCCAGCCACAGGGCCTTTGCACATGATATTCCCTCTGTTTGTTCTCCTTCCTTTTGACCCAGTAAATACCCACCATTCCTGTCAAACTCAACAGGCACATCCTAACCCAGGAAAGCCTCCGGTTTGTTAAAGGCACTGATAGCACTGCATCCTCCACCTCCTTAACACTTAACAGTCACACTCGTCTGTTCAATGAAGGGATTATTTGATGAGCATATTTTTCATGAGACCATGAGCTCCGTGCAATCAAGAGTCATTTTAGCTTTGACTCCCAGCTGCAGCCCTAGTGCTAGATGCTCCATGAATACGAGCATGGAGACTGGTAGGAGAGGGTGAAGTGAGTAACAAGTAGACACCTGCCACCCAGCATGCATGGCTCTCTCCCCAGGCTTTGAACTGAGCATGAGTTCTTTAGATATTTCTCTCTCCTGTGGATTATTTATACTGGAGGACGTATTCTGGGGACCTCTGGGGCTCCACCTGACCTACAGACATGTTTTGTTTTACAAAGTTTCTAAAACGTGGGGATTTTCATACAGATATCTGCATCTGGACTTCGGTCTTGCTCTAGGAAAAGGGAAATCAGACACAGGGTATGTATGCCTGCAACGGCAGCCACAGAGTGGACCTGAGCAGTGGCTGACCCAAGATACAGGCACCTCCTCCCTGGCCCACCACATTCCCAGTTCTTCTCTCTGGCTTCAGTCACACTACCGGGTCTGTGTCACCCGTCTGGTTTCGCTGCTCTAGGCATCTGGGTCTGTAAACCTGGGTGNTGGCTGACCCAAGATACAGGCACCTCCTCCCTGGCCCACCACATTCCCAGTTCTTCTCTCTGGCTTCAGTCACGCTACCGGGTCTGTGTCACCCGTCTGGTTTCCCTGCTCTAGGCATCTGGGTCTGTAAACCTGGGTGCCCCTGCCAGGAAAAGTGGAGGAGAGCCTCTTTCCCATGCTGTCCTATTCACTGCCTGGTCTTCTTTCTTTTTCTTCTGGTCTCATGGTCAGGGCAGAGCCTCACGTCTGGCTGTGGCCTCCCACAGACACTGAGCAGTGCATACGATGGCTTTGTCAGCACGGGCACTCCCTCCAGACTCTCCCAGGGTTTCCCATGAGCACAATCTTGTTAAAAGTCTTGCAGCAGCCTTGTGATCACACCCATTTCACAAACGAGAAAACTGAGGCCAAAAAGAACAGGGTGTGACCTAGTTCTCAGAAGCCAGGCTTCTGCCTCCAGAGTCTGGACGCAATCATTCATTCCTTTTACAAATACTTATTGAACGCCTACTCTGTACCAAACCCTAATCCAGGAATTAGGAGGGGGGACTGGCAGTACACAAATTCCCGC
>SJYV01010136.1:724471-905667 GCA_006410875.1 Neotragus pygmaeus
CTGGGAGGGAGAGCAGACCCTATACAAAATAAAGACATTAGGAGACAGATTGGAAGGAGACAGATGCCACTAAGAACACGGAAGCAGGGAAGGATGAGAACTGGGTTGGGGTGTTGTGATTTTATGTGGTGACCAAGAATGAACTTTGGAGATTGTGAGAATGAATAAAGGCACAGGAGCTGAGGAGGGGGCCATGTGGATGTCAGCAGGGGAGGGGCTTCCAGGCAGGGGAATGCCCTGTGGTGGGCATTTTCATATCATAAGAAAGGCAGGGACCCTGTCCTTAGCCTTCATTCCCCAAGTTCAGTTGCTGCCTGTTCTCTGGCTCCTGGGGCAACCCTGTAGGTTCTAAGCTGTTCTCAAGATGGTGATGAGAGTTTAACATCAGTGGGTCACAAGGAGGACTGAAGCCCTGCAGCAGATGGTGAGCCCTGGATGAGGCATTTGGATGGAAGGTGTCAGCCAACTGCTGAGCGTTTTTATTCCAATGGAAGGAAACACAATGTCTGGACAAACACACCAAGCCCTGGGCACCCAGTATAATTTAGTGGGTGGTGGTGGCTTCTCCTTTACCACCTCTCATCAAAGCTCCACACTGGTGGATGTTTTTGGCAGGAGAAAGGATGGAGCAGACCAAAGGTCTAATCTACCCTGGCAGAGTGTGTGGGTGCAAACACCTCAGGGCCGCTCCACCCCGGACAAACACAAAATCCAACAGAAGGCCCCTGCATCAAGTCCTTGCCGAACTTCCAGTAAAGGCAGGCGGGTGCCGTGGGACTTGGAGCCAGATCACCTGGGTGTCATTCCAGTTCCACCATTTCTGTGTGTCCTTGGCAACTAACTTAAGCTCTCTGGGCCTCGGATGCCTCATGCACAGTAATGATAGTATTATTACTAGTATTTCTTCGTAGGGTTGCTGCGAGGATTAAATGAGGTGAGATAACATGGTTAGCACAGTGCCTGGCACAGAGTACACATTCAGTAAGCATTTCATTCATTCCATAAATGTTCATCATCCTTATCAGTCTTCTCCCCTGGGACCTGCCTCTCCTCACCTGGGGGAAAGGGATTCCACCCTTACCTCGTTCTCTGCCACCCTGTCTTTCCCGGCATCAGCTCCTTCTTGGTCTCGAGCAGGTCTCTTGGCTCGGCTTTTCTCACTCTGTTTGGACTTGGTCCCCTTGCGCTCCAGTCCGTCTTCCCTGCCCGCGTCGTCGGTGTGGGCGTGCCTGCCCTCTCGCAGCCTGGCCTCATCTTTCTTCCTGGACCTCCCCGGGGCATCCTGCTGCGGCTTCAGGTACTTGTCCGGTTTGCCCTTGGACTCTTTCCGGTGGTAGCCGTCTTCTCGGCTTTTGTAGCTCGACGCGGAGTGGAGCGGGTTGGGGGACCCAGACCTCGGGTGCTTTTCTCTGTAGCCCCTCCCCGCTTCCAGTCGCTCGTCTAGCTCGGCTTTGTCTGCTTGCCGGGGGTAGTGCTTGCGATCATGGGCCCACGTGTCCGTCCTATCCCTCTTGTCCTCCCCGTTCTCCCTCCAGGATGGTGGGCCTCGCTCTTCCTCCCTCCTGGCGTAGGGAGAGTGCTCCCAGGAGTCCCGGCCGTTGCCCCAGTCGGCCCGGGAGGGGCCCGGGGGGCTGTGAGAAGAGCTGCAGGAGGTGAAGCTCGGAGTGTGGGACCTCGGGGACATCGACCGGCTCATGGGACTTCGAGATCGTGGCCTTTCTGGGCCGTACCTGTGAGGGGGTGGCAAAGGAGCCGCTTTAGAATCTGTGGCACCCACAGGTCCCCCCACCCCGGCCAGATACACCCCATCTCTGCAACAGAGCCACGGAGCACGTGACCCCACCCGGCCATGCCCTCTTACCACCACTGTGCAGAGCGCCCAGAGTGGTCCAGGAGCAAGCTCTGCCTCCCTCTGCCCTCAGGGAGGGATTTTCCCTGGACGCAATACTGGCTGCCCTCTGCCCCTTTCCTCATTATGCTCCTGGGAATGGGGATGAAGAACTAGGCTGGTTTGGCTCAGCCACATCTCCTCTTGGAAATGAGCTACACTCAGGGAGCAGGAGACTGTCCCAGGGAGGGGAGTGGAGTTTGAGGTCCAGCAAGGTTGCTCTGGTCCAGCCTAGTGGGAGAGGCTGCCTAACCTTGGGTTCAGTCAGCCGATCTCTTTACTAGGAGACTGAAGTCACCCCTACACCTGGCCTACACCAAAGTAAAGGCCACCTCTTGGCCTCCATTTTTCTAGGAAGGCATTTGGGGTTGGAGGAGCCCTTAGAGCTCTGACCTGCTCATGTATCAGATGATGAAACAGGAATCCAGAAAAGGACCTGAGCCCGTCTAGGGTTCAGAGCAAGACTTCCTGGTCACCTGCCCTCGGGACTCTACCACAGGATTGCAGGGGCATGCTGCAGCTTCACATGTGTCTTCAAAAAACTCAAACAGCCACAATATTTGAAAAACAAAAATCCCAGCCCTGAACAGCTGCAAACAAAGATAGACACATATATACACACACGGTTGTTATTAAACAGGTCAGTTGAGTCATCCACCCAATATTCTAAAAGGATGGGGAACTTCCATTTGGTTTCCAAATACAGGAAAACCACGCAGTCCTCACTGACCAGGGGACAAGAGATGTGGCTCCCTGGGACCAGCTTTGACCTCCTCTGGGGATACAGCCCTGGCAGGGCCCTCTGCAGCAAGGTTAGAGCGCCACCTGTGGCAGCTCTGGGTAAAAACCACAGAGTGAGCAGGCCTGCTGGCGCTCCTGCTGTTCTGCACAGTGGCCTCCGCAGGGACCGTCTTCACTCTGTGGGGTGGTGACAGGGGTGACCTTGCAGCCTCAGCCTGGCAGTCACAGCTTCAGTTGGGAGAGATGAGTCGGAAAACCGAATGCACTCAGTGTTGAGTGAGTGACCGGTCAAGTCACAGATGTTTCTGCACCTATATTCAGCTCAAGAAAAATCAGAAGACATACATGTACACATACCACACTCACAGCCCACATACACCCACACCACACATATCACACANTTGCAGCCTCAGCCTGGCAGTCACAGCTTCAGTTGGGAGAGATGAGTCGGAAAACCGAATGCACTCAGTGTTGAGTGAGTGACCGGTCAAGTCACAGATGTTTCTGCACCTATATTCAGCTCAAGAAAAATCAGAAGACATACATGTACACATACCACACTCACAGCCCACATACACCCACACCACACATATCACACAAACACACACACAGACCCCATAGATATACCACACGTACAACACACATGCACCCACACCACACACACACAACACACACCAGACACCACACACAACACCCCACACACATCAAACACACATACAACACAACACACACAATACAACCATATAACAGACAAAATACACACACTGCACATAACCATACATACATACAACATACCACATACACAATACAACCACACAACACACAGCAAATACAACACACAGACACCACACACACTCAGGCCATTTTAGCAGAGTGTACCCTTGCCCCTAAAAGTCATATATCAGCAGACCCTCTCCTATATGCCTTTACAACAGAGGAGGAGCAGCTGAGAGGAAGCTGAGCATCTTGAAATTTTTCTGAGGTTTAACCTGAGCACTCGACTGGACTCGCGTATTCCACTGGACACAAAGAAGTGTAATGCCCAGAAAAAGCTGATGGACAGGATGAGGCAAGGGCAGGGCACAGAATGACTCAAGTACCCCAAGAAAGGGGAGGATGTTCCAATGACCCAGAATCTGCCCTGAGACCAAGGCCGGGCCTCACCTTTCTGCTTCCCGGAACATGTCCCTCTCCCTCTGGGAATGGATGTCCTGGATGATGGCAGCCACGGTCTTCCCAGGTTTCTAGGCAAAGTCAGAGGGTCACTGTCAGACCTGAGAAGGCCTTGCAAACACCAGAGGGAAGCAGCTAGGACTTGGGTTCATTGCCCCATCCACCAAAGGGGGGAAAGAGCCTTCTTAGGGGGAGAAAGTTTAATCCAGAGGATGAGAAGTATGAGCATAATGCTGAACAGGGCCGGGCTGAGTGGTCCAGGGCACATGGCATCCTTGAAGCTGGGAAGGAAAAAGTCTGAGGCTCACTATCCAGGCGCGGGCGGAAAGCAGCATTTGTTACTACCCACCTCCCACCTCCCTCCAAAATAAAAGAAGATATCTAATATGTGAAAGGAACAAAAGGAAAGAGGGAGGGAGGGGAAGAGGTGTTACAACTTGGAAAGAGACTTGAAGATCAGAGAATGCAGCCCCCACATTTTACATCTGAGGAAACTGAGACCCAGAGACATCAAGGCAGAGTTCTGCCTGGCACAGCTCCAGTCACCAGCCACGCTGTGTTCTAGGGTGACCTCTGGAGTTGTGTTGGGTTAAGGAACACATTTACAGAGATGGTTAGGACTTGACAACCAGTATTTTAACTCCAAGGTCCATTCCACGCCCCCATGCTTCCAGCAGCTCTTGACTACAGCATGGTTCTTTTAGTGGGTCATTTAGTGCTAAATGGGAATCTGCATGGTGGGCAGTGCAGGCTGAGCCAGGTTTCACAGTTGGGGATATAAGTACCCAAGGCTCCACCCTTCCAGAAGTCACCATATGGTGACTGTGCCAGGACAGGACCAACCCCAGCCCCCAAATCCCAACCAAAGCCCTTTCCTAAAGCTAGAGTGGACAAATAAGAAAACAATAAAAATAAATGGTTAAAAGTGAAATTCAGGAGCACAGAAGGATGGAAGCATTTTGCAAAAGACTACACAGAATTCGTCCATTCAATTAAAATGGATGGAGCAGGGTAAATTTATGCTTTGTGATTTGCATCCCCAAAATTGTTGTTGTTGTTCAGTCGCTAGGTCATATCCAACTTTTTGCAACCCCATGGACTGCATCACATCAGCCTCCTCTGTCCTCCACTATCTCCTGGAGTTTGCTTAAATACACGTCCACTGAATTGCAGATGCTATCTAACCATTTCATCCTCTGCCGTCCCTATAATACTGATGTTAAAAAAAGACTTAAAAGCCCTCAGTCTATAATGTCAATTTTTGACAAAGAATTTTCCTAGAAATGTAATGAACTGTTCTTTATATCCTTATTTTTCCCCCTATATATTGGGTTGGCCAAAAAGTGTGTTTGCTGCTGCTGCTGCTAAATCACTTCAGTTGTGTCCAACTCTGTGCGACCCCATAGACAGCAGCCCACCAGGCTCCTCCGTCCATGGGATTTTTCCAGGCAAGAGTACTGGAGTGGGGTGCTACTGCCTTCTCCAAAAGTGTATTTAAACGCAAATAAACTTTTTGGCCAACCCAACAATTAACGTGAAATCTTAGAGCCTATATGGATGTCAGGTATCATCAAACCCCTTATCTTATAGGTGTGAGACCCAGGGCCAAAGATACGAAGTGAGCTCCATGATGAGCTGGATGTGTAGCCACTGATCTGTGTTACTGCTGCCATTGAGGGCTGTGCTGAGGAATAATAAAGGGAGCAGAGAATTAAGGAGGAGCCTCCTGTGGTTTCAGAGGAGAGGTCAGAGCTAGGACTTAGGGAAGGGATGTAAAATGGCATTGAAACATGTATAATATCATATAAGAAACGAATCGCCAGTCTAGGTTCGATGCAGGATACCGGATGCTTGGGGCTGGTGCACTGGGATGACCCAGAGAGATGGTATGGGGAGGGAGGGGGGTTCAGGATTGGGAACACGTGTACACCCGTGGCGGATTCATGTTGATGTATGCAAAACCAATACAGTATTGTAAAGTAAAATAAAGTAAAAAAAAAAAAGTTTCTTAATAATAAAAAGAAAACGTTTAAGCCAGGGAAGGATCGCTTGTCAACTTGAAGCACAAGAAAAGTCAGTGATTGCTACCACTGTGGCTATGAAGGAGGAAGGGGAGGTCAAAAGCCAGACCATCCCTATTCAATAAAACGCTCAGGAACTAGCACAGGTCAGCATACCCACCTGAGAGCAGGCCTTGCAGTTTTGGCAAATGATCCCCTTCATCTGACCGTAGCTATAAAGGTGGGCCCTCTATAAGCCTATGGAAGTGTCACCTATGAGTAACCAGATCACCCAGCCCCTGCACAGGCAACTAGCACCCTAACTGCTTACACTGGACCAGAAGCTGGCAACCCAAAGCCAAGCAAGGGAAGGAGCTGGGGCTGTGGGCCTGCATGGAGAAGAAGGCTCCTGCCAGTGCCTCCTTACACCCCACTGCAGACCATCTGTTCTCCTGCCTGGGTTACTGGTAAAATGAGAAGGTTGATCTGAATCCACTGAGTGGCCTTCTTCCTGCCTGCACCCCTCTTGGACCACAAAGTGAAAGTTGCCTCCTGCATCATCACAGGAGAGGCCAGCCTGGGATGGTTGGTCCTTAAGAGACCCGCAGCATCACTGCAGGCCAGCCTCGTGGGCCAGCCTGGGAAAGCCCATGAGAGCCATCAAGACCTAGAGCAGGGATGTGGGACAAGATCTGCTGGCACCAGGCAGGCCCAAATCTGTCCTCACCCTGCCAAGCTGGAACAGCCCAAGGTTAATGAATGTGCCCCCACACCAGGTGAAATGTACCATGACAACTTTTCACAGCATCCAAATTCCCTGAGGGGCCTGGATCAGGGACTTTCTGTAGCAAAAAGAGTCCCCAGGGTCCCCAACACCTTTCTTCTGCCTTCTGGAACCTCAAGTCCTTGTGACTGTCCCTCCAGTCCAGATCCAGAAAAGCCTGGGGTAAGATGAGGGGCCTGGTCAGGGAGCAGCTGAGGTTTTGTAGGTTACCCAGGGCAGCATTGGGGTGGGCTTGAGACCCTCAGGGAGGAACAGGTCAGGCCAGTGGCATAGCCAGAGGCACTCGAGGAGCTCTCGGACCCTAATGACCTCCTTCATCACAGACGACAGCCCCTCGGGCCCTCCTCTTTCTGGATGCCTTGCTGATGATGGGGCAGAGCTGGCCAGTCAGGCACCACAGATAAAAACATCCTTAATGGCCCAATGCCATCCCCTGGGGGTCAGAAAGGTGCTTCTAGAGTTCTCTGGGGGCTAGAAGAGCCTCTTCTGGGCTTAAATATTTCCTTGCCCTTATTTTCTCAACCACAGAACAGCTTCGTGAGGCCGTCAGCCCAGCGCCCCCTGAATTTGCTTTTATTCAGGTGGCATGGCTGGGTGAAGCAGGGAATGGGCTTGTTGACCAGCAGTAGCACTGGGCCCCTCACGGAACGATGAGTTTCATGGCATGATGACTGACTGGAGAGATGGAGGGATGGGTTGCAGAGGAAGGCCACAACAACGTGCAAATACTATATGCTGGAGATGGCGGTCACAGGCACCGTGACTCCCCGCTCCAAGGACTGGAGGTCAGTTCCCTTCTTTTAAGTGATAATTCCAAACTATTGGCACTCTCTGGCCCAAACACCCTGCCAGCTGCCATCTGAGAAGGAGTCAGAAGTGGCCAAAGGCTTTCAAATAACAGAATCAATTTTTCACAACTCTAAGAAAATCCTCTCAACCTTCCTCTTCAGGCCTGGCCTCATTATCTTGTGGTTAAAGGTATAAAGGAAGCAGGTAAAAGAAAGCCATAATCACTGCAGAGGAGTAGAAAAAGAAGAGGATAGAGTAGGTGTGTGATAATGTTTGGATATACCTTTTCATTGAAGAATACTTCAAACACACACAGAAGTGGACAGGATTGTATATTAACACACACACCTCAACGGTGAATCCATTTCCACTGTCAACCTGCCCCCAAGGGGACCACTTTACAATGCTCTCTGTCAACACATCTTGCTGCTTTAAGGCAAGAGTGAGATTCCAAGCCCCATACAGTCCCAGGGAAGTATGATCTCACAGGGAGTCTCCGTGGATGAAGACTCTCCACCCAGGAAGAGCAGCCCAGCCCTGCTGCCAGCTGGCAGGGTCACCTGGGGTCATGGCTTGTTGCCTGTGGGAGACTCACCTTCTCCACCTATAAAGGTAAGATAATGAGGCCCACCTGGCATCCACTGAGAGCCTCGGGGCAGAGAGTGCTGTCCTGATAAAGGCCACAGAGTGCTGGGCCAGCATAAAAGAAGCCGCTAGAGAGTTTCGTGCCTCCTGACCCCTTCTGGGCTGTTTCATTTGTCTCAAGAACCTTAGGAAGATGCTGACACCCTGCAGATGAGCCCTGAACTTGTCAGAGCCACATAATGTCACAGCATCCCTGATTATTTCTATATCACTGTGCTTTCCAGACTCTACATCTCACCCACCTCCTGCCCGGAGGCCCCCCTCTCTGTTTAGTTGCCTCATCCTTCAAGGCTCTACTCAGGAATCTCTCCCCTTCTTGACACAACCAGGTCATACTGCCTTTTGCCACTGATCTTCTAGGAACTTGGAACGGATGCACTCAGGTTTAAATCATGAGATTAGCTTCTCTGCCCAGTGAGATAGCAAACTTTCCCCCAAGTGAGGACCTCTCTCATGTTCACCATTGCTCTCGGCACCACATCTCACATGGAAAAGATCCTCAGTCATCATTTACCGATTTATTCTCCTTAACCAAGAGATCAGGGATCACTCACAAGACTGCTTCCCAGGGCCAAAGACCGTCTCTGTGGGTAGGGGGCTGGCAAGACCAATGGCTCTGAAAACAGGCCCACTGTTCCCAAACCACCTGGGAGCCTCAGTCCCGCCCCAGTCTACCTCATGAGGGTCTCTGGGCAAGAGGACTTTGAATAATCAGTCTGCTCATGCAGGTCTGCAGGAAGGAAAACACTCACTTTTTATCATTCTTTCAGATTTTCTCACTCATTTCACACATTTGTAGGACACCTATTGTGTGAAAGTTTCTGTCCCAAATGCCCCGAGGAATAGAATCTCGGCCACAAAGAGTGAGACAAGATTACCGACATGAGGAAATATTTGAGAGGAGAGGAGAAATGCCTTAAAATAAAAATCTCTCCTTCTTCCTCCTCCACTTTGTCTGGTGAGTAAAAGGTAAAATTACAGGAGAAAGACCAATCCAAGTCTCCCCGACCTCTGCAAGCCCCGGTGGGGCCCCACGTGGTGGCCCGTTAGCCCAGAGACACATATGGACATAGTGCCTTGCTGTCTGCCTCCCCAGGAACCATCCCCTGTCCCCAGCCTGCTCCCAGGATGCAGGTGACATGGTCTGACCAATCACATCACAGCTACAGGGACTGGCTCAGGGAAGCGCAAGTATCAGAGGGACTTCCCTGGTACCACTAGGAAAACTCTGGCTTTCTCTCGGTGAAGGAAAAGGGGAGGCTGAGGAGCCAAAGATGCTAGAGTCACTGAAGCCATCACAACACCTAGAGGAGACAGCCAGGGGCTGTTGGGGCCCATCCAAGGGAGACCCCAACAACAAGGCCAAGGGGACAGAAACCAAGTCCTAACGATAGCACTTGGGTCCTGAATCCAGCCATGCCTGCAACCCAGGGCTACTCTTGTTTCTTTCAGTTCCATGAACCAATAAATTCTTTTATTTACACTAGCCAGTATGTTTTAATGGAGATAAATTTCTGTTGCTTGCAGAGGAAGTCCATGTCAACATGAGTACCATAATACACCCGTTACTATGTAATTGAAACATGCTCTAAGATGCTTTCACGTAGAGGCAGTGTGACTACTTGGGGAGCACAAAATCCTCGCTAAAGGTCAGGATTCATGTGTTCTGGCCACTTAGAGTGTGCTACAAGGACCAGAAACATTGACATCTCCTGGCAGCGTGTGAGAAATGCAGAATCACAGCCCTGACCCAGACCTACTGAATCAAAAATTTCAACAAGATCCACAAGTCATGTATATGCACGTTAGAGTTTGAGAAGCTCTGTTAGAATACTATCTCTGCTGCTTAATGACTGGATGACTGTAAGCAAATTATCTGATTTCTCCTTTTTTTTCACGTGGACAACGGAGACCATAAAAACACAATATTAAGATGCACAGAGTGCAAAACCAAAACAGCCCTACGATACAATCATGACTCTTCCAGTAACTATGATCTCGGGCCAGTTACTAAACTTCTATGAGGCTCAGTTTCCTTGTCTGTAGAACTGATACTAATACCTGTCCGACAGGACTGATGTCAGGATCACAGCAGATAATATCTTAAAGTGCTTGGCACATTACTTGACCCAGGACTCAATGAAAGGTACATAGTCTCATTATTATTGTTGTACTATTTTAATTACTGTTATTATCCACCCTACACACGTCACAGGGGAGGGTGATTGTGAGACTCAAGGAGACCACGTGTGAAAAAAAAAATGCTTAAAACAAAAGAACACAAGGGATAGTCCTTTACTGATCTGGAACCGGAGGTTCACAGAGGTTAAGCAATTTGTCCAAGGTCATCAAAGCAGGAAGGGGTAGAGGCTAGGCTGGTGCTACCACCCTCCAATCTGGTGTAGGATGGTTGTTGATGGCTGTGTTTCTGTGCTCTTCCTCCTGCCAGCCTGTGAGTTCCTCTACAGACTTGCTGCCACCATATTCATGGCCCAGTTCCCACCCCACAATGAGCACTCAGTGAACATTAGCTGAATGCAAACTTGGATCATCTGACCCATTTAACCCATAGTTTTTGCACCACCACAAAAGACCTCCCTTGATAAGGGACCTCGGTGCCTTGGTGCTTTAAGAAGCAGAGGATGGCAGTTAATCCTAACTAGAGCCTTTTTATGACACCATCTCATTTGGAGACCAAAGCTCCACTGGGAATTCAGGGCAGAAATTCAATGCTAGCCCCCAGGGCAGAATCAGGGAGAACAAGAACTTTGGGTACAGAATGGGGCAGGATCTTTTACTTGTCTGAGAAAAGCAACAGGCTTTCATGAGCTGGGAAAAGAATGCCAGGTTCTGCCTGAAGCTGAATTGTTGGCAAAGGAACTTCAGAAGCAATAATGCAAGCAAAGCAGAATCAGGACTTTGGCAACTGGTTGACGTATTACCAATCTACATATGTAGACTTGTCAGAATGCTTGTCCTAGCTAGAAGCA
Source organism: Neotragus pygmaeus (assembly GCA_006410875.1). NCBI lineage: Eukaryota > Metazoa > Chordata > Mammalia > Artiodactyla > Bovidae > Neotragus > Neotragus pygmaeus. Next base: position 735,482 of record SJYV01010136.1, read on the forward strand.
GCTGCTAAGCCTTTGTGTTCTGATTTGAGCCTTGAAGGCTGATTAAGGGCTGCAAGTCTTGAGCAAAATGGACCCTCAGTAAATGTGGAATGAGCTGAAGTGAACCAGAAAATCCCTATTAAATAGGACAGTAGAAAGTACAAAATAAAAAGTTAGATTTAACCACAAATATGGCATTAATTACAACTAATCCAAATGGACTCAGTGCTCCAGTCAAGAGAACTCCTGCAAACCAATAGGAAGATACAATCTAAAACAAATGCATGGGCAAATGACTTAAAATTTCCCACCAGAGAAGATCTACGTGGAATAACCAACAAGCACATGCAAAATTGCTCAGCTTCAATTAATAAGGAAAATAAAAAATAAAGCCATGATAAACCATCACACTCTTCCCCAGAGGGGCAAAAAAGTTGGACAAGACGAATTAGCAAGAAGCGGAGCTGATGAAAACTCTCAGACACTACTAGGAATGCGGCTGCTGCTGCTGCTGCTAAGTCGCTTCAGTCATGTCCGACTCTGTGCGACCCCAGAGACGGCAGCCCACCAGGCTCCCCCGTCCCTGGGACTCTCCAGGCAAAAACACTGGAGTGGGTTGCCATTTCCTTCTCCAATGCATGAAAGTGAAAAGTGAAAGTGAAGTTGCTCAGTCGTGTCCGACTCTTAGCGATCCCATGGACTGCAGCCTACCAGGCTCCTCCATCCATGGGATTTTCCAGGCAAGAGTACTGGAGTGGGGTGCCATTGCCTTCTCCAAGTAGGAATGCTATCATCCAGCAAAGCTGAGGGTAAGCATGCCTGGTGACCCAGCAATTCTAGGTGCATAGTTCCCCTAATTGTCCACTCATGTACATGGGTACTGAAATAACATGTTTGAAAATGTTCACAGTAGCTCTGTCCCTACTACCCTAAAACTGGAAATAACCCAAATGTCCATCAACAGTGGAATGGATAAACAAATCTATACTCATACAGTGGAAATTTGCATAGCAGTGAAAATAGGCACACCCAACATAGATGGCATAATGTTGAATGAAAGAATACAGCATGATTCCATTCACATAAAACTCAAAAATAGGCAAAACTAAACTACAATGTTAAGGAAGGCATGGAGAGGAAGTAAATAATAAATGGAAAAGCAAGGAAATGATTAGAGTCAGGAAAGTGGAAAGAAGAGTTGAACATAAAAAGGGGCTCATGGGAGTTTCTGGGTGCTGTCTGTGTCCTATTTCTTGATTTTGGTGGTGGTTTTACGGGTTTATGGAAGTTCACCATCATTACTTTTTCAGCTGTACAGTACAAAATTAGTGTGTTTTTTTTTGGTTATACTTTACAATAAAACAAAAAAGAAAGGTAGAACAAGCTAAAACAAAGACAAAAGCCCTGTCTGGAATGACCTCAGTTCAATCCTGAGTTTGGACCATGGCCAGCTCAGTCATGTGCTGCTTAGAAGAATTTCTATGGACCTTAAGGCAAAAATGGGGGCTTCCCTGGTGGCTCGGCTGGTAAAGAATCTGCCTGCAATTTGGGAGACCTGGGTTCCATCCCTGGGTTGGGAAGAGTCCCTGGAGAAGGGAATGGCTACTGACGCCAGTATTCTGGCCTGGAGAATTCCATTCCTGTACAGTCCATGGGGTTGCAAAGAGTCGGACATCGCTGAGCGACTTTCACTTAAGGCAAAAATACAGAGGATGGAGGAGAGAATAAAAGATCAAGAGGTGACAGAGGAAGAAAAAGTAACTGAATACCTGTCTAAGTAGAGAAGGAGGTTACATTCAGAGGTTTATGCCTGGAACTCTAACCTCTGAAAAAGCAACCACCTTTCCCTCTTGCTTTATCTTTTAAGATTTCCCTTAAAATCATTCTTGGGTCCCAGGTAGGTAGCCGTCCTGTCTCAAGCACCCCTTTGCATCCTGTCCTTACCTCAATGAGCACGTTTCTTGCCATGTAAGAATGGGTTTGCCTTCCCATGTGATATCCTCAAAGGCAGTGGATACTTTTTGGATCTTTTTGTCTCCTTCCCACCAGCACTCAGGCCAGTGGCTGACAAGGAGACACTCAGCTGATGTTTGCTGAACAACTGAATGAAGGAGAGGGTGCTTTACCTTCAGCTGCAATTCCTTGTATCTCTTGGACATCCGAATAAGCAATTTCTCACCATTGATCATGGCAGATTTTTCTTGGTAATACTGGACCATGGCCTGGGCAGCCTCTGTGTAAGCCATCTCTAAAAAGGCCTAGGAAAGAAAGGAGGAATAGACATTGGACTTGACTCGAATGGTCTTAAAGGAAATTCCATACAAGGTGTGACTCCATGTATATAAAGTTCAAGAACAGGCAGAACAAATTGATGCTGGTAAAAGTTAGAGTTGAGTTTCCCTTGGGGTCGGGGGTGGATACTGATTAGGAAGGGAAATGAGGAAACCTTCTGGGGTTCTGGAAATGTTCTCTATCTGTATTTGCACAGTAATCCCTAGTGGCTCAGAAGGTAAAGAATCTGCCTGCAATGTAGGAGGCCTGGGTTTAATCCCAGGGTTGGGAAGATCCCCTGGAGGAGGACATGGCAACTCATTCCAGTGTTCATGCCTGGAGACTCCCATGGACAGAGGAGCCTGACAGGCTACAATCCATGGGGTCGCAAGAGTCAGACACAACTCAATGACTAAACCACCACCAACACATGTAAAAGGGCTTCTCTGATGGCTCAGCGGTAAAGAATCTGCCTGCAATACAGGAGACACAGGAGATGTGGGTTTGATCCCTGGGTCAGGAAGAGCCACTGGAGATGGAAATGGCAACCCACTCCAGTAGTCTTGCCTGAAAAAAATGGACAGAGGACATGGACAGAGGAGCCTGGTGGGTTACAGTCTAACAGATTGCAAAGGGTTGGACACAACTGAGCAACTGAGTACACACATGTAAAAAATGAATGGAGTTGTACACTTAAGACTGGGGCCTCTCCAGTGGCTCAGATGCTAAAGAATCTGCCTGCAAAGCAAGTGACCCAGGTACGATCTCTGGGTCAGGAAGATCCCCTGGAGAAAGGACTGGCCACCCTCTCTTGCCTGGAGAATCCCATGGACAAAGGAGCCTAGCAGGCTACAGTCCATGGGGTCATGAAGAGTCGGACATGACTGAGTGACTAAACACTCACACACACTTAAGATTAGGGCATTTTAGAGTATGTGTTTTATACCTCAATAAAAAGGAAAAAAATTCAATACAAGGAAAAGAGCTCTCTTTGATCCCATCTGTTCAAAGAGACCTATTTATTAACTTTAGCAAAAGAGCTCATTATAAGATGGCCCCTCTCCTGATCTCCATGGTTACCAAATATTACTCTTAATTACGTACGTCCATCTGTGGCTACAACATGCCACAGGAGCCCGTTGGGTTGGGAGGGTCCATTAACCCACAGTTCCCCGAGAGGAGGGACTGAGTCTGTTGCACAAGTGACCTTGGGCTGATCCCTGCAAAACTTGCTAGTCAGTGGTGCCAATGGCAGGAGACAGACACAAGTCCTGGGTATCTGAGCTCTCAATTTCTTAGCAAAGAAAGAAATACTCTAAAACCATGGGGGTTTCTGAGGCTTGAGGAAAGGCCATGTCTTTGTGAGCTGGAGAGAGAGGAAACAGTTATGTTCCCACAGTATTTCTCCTCTTTAACTGTTCTAATAAAAATCTTCACAAAGAAATGGGCTTTTCCTCTCAATTGATGATACAGGGAGTTTCTACATAGACTTTTTTTTTTTTTGGCCACACTAAGCAGCTTGCAGGATTTCAGATCTCTGATCAGGGATTGAACCTGGGCCATACCAGTGAAAGCCAGAATCCTAACCACTAGGCCACCAGTGAACTCCCTGCATAGATTGTTTTGACTGACCTGTCAGTTTGCCCCAGGAGCTGCAGTGACAGATGGGTCACTGTTATTGTACCTTAGATTCCCTGGGTTTGTATTAATACCATAATCACGATGCAACAAACTGGTCAATTGACCATTGACTCATAAATGCAACTTCTCAACGTCCATGTTGAGAAGGAAACATGGTCTGTGACCAGGGAGACCTCACTGCGAGCCCTCACCTCCCATCTCCTTGAACCGCATGGGCTAAACAAGCTCATCCCCGCCACGTCCCTCACATTTGCTTTTGAATTTCAGTCATGCCTTTCCCTGCGCAGTCATAGTCCACGGCAGAAGGGTGGGAGACCAAAAAGTCAGGGTTCTTTACAGTTTTATTTCAAAATCTACCACTCAGCTTTCTAAGTGTCTCTTTCTAAAATGTCTTATTTGTATACAATTTTTAAAGATTACTTTCCATTTACAGTTATGACACAACATTGCCTGGATTTTCTGTGTCATATAATACACCCCAAGCCTATGTTACACCCAATAGTTTGTACCTCCCACTGGTCCACCCATAATGCCCCTACCCCCACCCCATTAGTAACCACTAGTTGTTTCTCTATATTTATGAGTCTGCTTCTTTTATGTTATACGCACTAGTTTGCTGTATATTTTAGATTCCACAATATAAGCTCTATCCGACTCTAAGTGCCTCATTCTTCACACCAACATTTTAACACCTCTAGCTTTCACCTGTCACGTGGAAATAAAATGAACCCAGTGAATCTCACTGCATTCATGTTGCAAGCTGAATTTTGGAAATTTGCCCAAAATAGAATTCCAAGAAGGAGGAATGAAGAGAGTACATGAGTAGTCTAAGCCCAAGCTGACGGAGGAAGACCCCTGATGATCCAAAGTGGCTTTGATTTTCCAAGTTCGTGCCTTACTTAAGAAAAGAATTTCTCCTGTGCCCGTTCCTCTGATTCCTAAAATTAAAATAGTCATTAGAAATAAAAGACTAAATGTTCTTACTTCTGACCAGTCTCTGTATAAATTCTTCTCCTGACTTTGAAGACAAACATAACCCCCAAAGACCCAATCCACATGGGCTGAGGGTTCTTAGTTCCTTAGATTCACCAAGCACCCATTAATTCCCACCTACTCTCCTGCTACGAGAGCCAAGGGCCTTGGAGGTCAACACCAAGGATCAGTGAAAATACCTCTCCCCGGTCAGTTGCTGGCTGGCTCAAAACCCACGTGCCGTCAGACATGAGAAACGTAGAAGGTGAGAAAGACTAGCATTAGCTCAGGGGGTGGGTAATATAGTGAAAAGACTCGAGTCCATGGATCTCTGTTTTAGGAACCATCTGGCTTTTCTATGTTAAGGAACTGCTGCTGCTGCTAAGTCACTTCAGTCGTGTCCGACTCCGTGCGACCCCATAGATGGCAGCCCACCAGGCTCCCCCGTCCCTGGGATTCTCTAGGCAAGAACACTGAAGTGGGTTGCCATTTCCTTCTCCGATGCATGAACGTGAAAAGTGAAAGTGAAGTCGCTCAGTCGTGTCTGACCATCAGCGACCCCAATGGACTGCAGCCTTCTAGGCTCCTCTGTCCATGAGATTTTCCAGGCAAGAGTACTGGAGTGGGGTGCCATTACTTCATTCCAAAACACATCCTCACCTCTAGGTAACTTGCAAAGGCCTGGGCCCATCACAAGAAGCGTAAAGTGAAAACCACAGGAAACAAAACACCACCACTGACGACAGAAATCTCGGTGCTGCACCAGCAGGAGGCCAGCTGTGCATCACCCCTTTATGTTACGAACAGCTTCTTTTAAAAAAAAACAATTATATAGTTCCCTTCCACCAGTGTGTGGTTTATCCGGTACCTACCAGTGTGAACGTGCCCAGACTTACCTGATTAGTCGACTTCATGAGGATGTAATTAGTGACCTTGCCAAAGGGCAGCCCCAGGTTAATGACGTCATTCTCCGTGCAGCTTCCCTCCGGCAGGTTGCAGATGTGGACCACGCGGCCGGCGCCTGTTTTCCGCTGGGCAAACTAATGGGAACAAAGACCCGTAGTTGGTCTTCAAAAGACATTTCCTTCCTGCCCTCTATTCCAGATGCTCCTAATGGCTATCTCCCCCCGCCAAATAATGACTGCACAACTAAAATTTACAAAATAAATGCAGAAAAAGAATCCATTCGCAGACACATATGAAACATTGATTTTATGCCATCTCTACACAGAAGATTCATAACATTTTTAACAAGCAATCCTATCCAGGCTTGATAAAGAGACAGGGAAATGGGCATATCTATACATTGCTGGTGGGAAGTTACATATCGACAATCTTTTGAGAATATACATTGGAAATATTGGATAAAGCTTAAAATATATAGGGTTTGCCTAAAATTTCCTTTCAGTTTTTCCATAAGATGTTATGGAAACTTTTTGGCCAACTCAATATATAGCCCAGGATCCTGCCATCCCACTTTTGGAAATCTTACCTACAGAAATAAATTCACCAATATGTAAATACATACAAGGACTTTTATTACAGTTAGCTTATTATAATAAATTTACAACTTATTGCCAAAACTTTTGGAAACAGCCTGAATGTCCAAGAATAGGATAATGACTGAGTGACTGATGGTTCACACATATGATGGAAAACTATGCAGCCATGAAGAGGAAGTGGTAAATGAGCTGATCAGGCCAACATTTTTAAGACAGATCAAGTAAAAAACAGTTGCCAAGTACAGATGTAGTATAACACTATTCTTCTAAAACAAAACAAAAACCCAAAAATGTATGAGAAAAAGATGAAGCAAGTGTTGCAAAATCTTGATAATTATTGGAACCGGAGGATCAGTACATATGGGTTAACTACACTCATTTCTGCTGTTTTGTATGTTTGAAATTTTTCACAACGGAAACATTTTAAAGAATATCAGCACAGTCAGAGAAACACAGGAGGGTGCATATCTGCCTGTCAGTACTGGTTATCTTCAAAGAGCAGAACTGCAAGGGATAAAGGGAGAGACATTTAGCCTGTTTCTTATATACCTCGCATTATTTGACTTTTAATTTTTTTTAAAATCCAATTAAAAAAAAAAAGAACATGAAAGGATTGGTGAACCTAATACATACACAGACACATTCATAGCAACAATCTTTGGGTTAGGACAGTGGCTTTCAAAACTTTGTTAGTCCTGAAGTCCTTTCTTCAAACAAAAGCTTGCCCACCAGCCCAACATATTCAACAACTAAAGAGGAGCTGCTTTAGATAAACCTTACGGTCCAACACCCTGCCGCCACCCTCCATCTAATAGTCCCAAAGGCGCCTCTAAAGAACACAGTTCAGAAACAAAGACTTGGGCCTAATCACAGCTCTTGGAGGGAGGAAGTGTGTCTGTTTGGTCTGTGCAAACTTTAATCAGCCTGGAGTCTCCAGGAGGTTCAAGAATTAGTACCCATAAGCCAACCTAAAGTGGAAGAGAAGGATGCAATCTTCGAAACCCATACTAATAGCATAGCCCATATTTGCATAATCACCATCTTCTGTGATAAAGTGAACTTCAACATCTAATTACATTTGATGTAGGTCCTACTCAGCTATGGTAATACAGTGGGGAAGTCTGAGGTCTCATCCCTAACAGGGACTAATACTTGGGTAATTCTACCAAGAAAAGTCNTTCTCAACGTCCATGTTGAGAAGGAAACATGGTCTGTGACCAGGGAGACCTCACTGCGAGCCCTCACCTCCCATCTCCTTGAACCGCATGGGCTAAACAAGCTCATCCCCGCCACGTCCCTCACATTTGCTTTTGAATTTCAGTCATGCCTTTCCCTGCGCAGTCATAGTCCACGGCAGAAGGGTGGGAGACCAAAAAGTCAGGGTTCTTTACAGTTTTATTTCAAAATCTACCACTCAGCTTTCTAAGTGTCTCTTTCTAAAATGTCTTATTTGTATACAATTTTTAAAGATTACTTTCCATTTACAGTTATGACACAACATTGCCTGGATTTTCTGTGTCATATAATACACCCCAAGCCTATGTTACACCCAATAGTTTGTACCTCCCACTGGTCCACCCATAATGCCCCTACCCCCACCCCATTAGTAACCACTAGTTGTTTCTCTATATTTATGAGTCTGCTTCTTTTATGTTATACGCACTAGTTTGCTGTATATTTTAGATTCCACAATATAAGCTCTATCCGACTCTAAGTGCCTCATTCTTCACACCAACATTTTAACACCTCTAGCTTTCACCTGTCACGTGGAAATAAAATGAACCCAGTGAATCTCACTGCATTCATGTTGCAAGCTGAATTTTGGAAATTTGCCCAAAATAGAATTCCAAGAAGGAGGAATGAAGAGAGTACATGAGTAGTCTAAGCCCAAGCTGACGGAGGAAGACCCCTGATGATCCAAAGTGGCTTTGATTTTCCAAGTTCGTGCCTTACTTAAGAAAAGAATTTCTCCTGTGCCCGTTCCTCTGATTCCTAAAATTAAAATAGTCATTAGAAATAAAAGACTAAATGTTCTTACTTCTGACCAGTCTCTGTATAAATTCTTCTCCTGACTTTGAAGACAAACATAACCCCCAAAGACCCAATCCACATGGGCTGAGGGTTCTTAGTTCCTTAGATTCACCAAGCACCCATTAATTCCCACCTACTCTCCTGCTACGAGAGCCAAGGGCCTTGGAGGTCAACACCAAGGATCAGTGAAAATACCTCTCCCCGGTCAGTTGCTGGCTGGCTCAAAACCCACGTGCCGTCAGACATGAGAAACGTAGAAGGTGAGAAAGACTAGCATTAGCTCAGGGGGTGGGTAATATAGTGAAAAGACTCGAGTCCATGGATCTCTGTTTTAGGAACCATCTGGCTTTTCTATGTTAAGGAACTGCTGCTGCTGCTAAGTCACTTCAGTCGTGTCCGACTCCGTGCGACCCCATAGATGGCAGCCCACCAGGCTCCCCCGTCCCTGGGATTCTCTAGGCAAGAACACTGAAGTGGGTTGCCATTTCCTTCTCCGATGCATGAACGTGAAAAGTGAAAGTGAAGTCGCTCAGTCGTGTCTGACCATCAGCGACCCCAGTGGACTGCAGCCTTCTAGGCTCCTCTGTCCATGAGATTTTCCAGGCAAGAGTACTGGAGTGGGGTGCCATTACTTCATTCCAAAACACATCCTCACCTCTAGGTAACTTGCAAAGGCCTGGGCCCATCACAAGAAGCGTAAAGTGAAAACCACAGGAAACAAAACACCACCACTGACGACAGAAATCTCGGTGCTGCACCAGCAGGAGGCCAGCTGTGCATCACCCCTTTATGTTACGAACAGCTTCTTTTAAAAAAAAACAATTATATAGTTCCCTTCCACCAGTGTGTGGTTTATCCGGTACCTACCAGTGTGAACGTGCCCAGACTTACCTGATTAGTCGACTTCATGAGGATGTAATTAGTGACCTTGCCAAAGGGCAGCCCCAGGTTAATGACGTCATTCTCCGTGCAGCTTCCCTCCGGCAGGTTGCAGATGTGGACCACGCGGCCGGCGCCTGTTTTCCGCTGGGCAAACTAATGGGAACAAAGACCCGTAGTTGGTCTTCAAAAGACATTTCCTTCCTGCCCTCTATTCCAGATGCTCCTAATGGCTATCTCCCCCCGCCAAATAATGACTGCACAACTAAAATTTACAAAATAAATGCAGAAAAAGAATCCATTCGCAGACACATATGAAACATTGATTTTATGCCATCTCTACACAGAAGATTCATAACATTTTTAACAAGCAATCCTATCCAGGCTTGATAAAGAGACAGGGAAATGGGCATATCTATACATTGCTGGTGGGAAGTTACATATCGACAATCTTTTGAGAATATACATTGGAAATATTGGATAAAGCTTAAAATATATAGGGTTTGCCTAAAATTTCCTTTCAGTTTTTCCATAAGATGTTATGGAAACTTTTTGGCCAACTCAATATATAGCCCAGGATCCTGCCATCCCACTTTTGGAAATCTTACCTACAGAAATAAATTCACCAATATGTAAATACATACAAGGACTTTTATTACAGTTAGCTTATTATAATAAATTTACAACTTATTGCCAAAACTTTTGGAAACAGCCTGAATGTCCAAGAATAGGATAATGACTGAGTGACTGATGGTTCACACATATGATGGAAAACTATGCAGCCATGAAGAGGAAGTGGTAAATGAGCTGATCAGGCCAACATTTTTAAGACAGATCAAGTAAAAAACAGTTGCCAAGTACAGATGTAGTATAACACTATTCTTCTAAAACAAAACAAAAACCCAAAAATGTATGAGAAAAAGATGAAGCAAGTGTTGCAAAATCTTGATAATTATTGGAACCGGAGGATCAGTACATATGGGTTAACTACACTCATTTCTGCTGTTTTGTATGTTTGAAATTTTTCACAACGGAAACATTTTAAAGAATATCAGCACAGTCAGAGAAACACAGGAGGGTGCATATCTGCCTGTCAGTACTGGTTATCTTCAAAGAGCAGAACTGCAAGGGATAAAGGGAGAGACATTTAGCCTGTTTCTTATATACCTCGCATTATTTGACTTTTAATTTTTTTTAAAATCCAATTAAAAAAAAAAAGAACATGAAAGGATTGGTGAACCTAATACATACACAGACACATTCATAGCAACAATCTTTGGGTTAGGACAGTGGCTTTCAAAACTTTGTTAGTCCTGAAGTCCTTTCTTCAAACAAAAGCTTGCCCACCAGCCCAACATATTCAACAACTAAAGAGGAGCTGCTTTAGATAAACCTTACGGTCCAACACCCTGCCGCCACCCTCCATCTAATAGTCCCAAAGGCGCCTCTAAAGAACACAGTTCAGAAACAAAGACTTGGGCCTAATCACAGCTCTTGGAGGGAGGAAGTGTGTCTGTTTGGTCTGTGCAAACTTTAATCAGCCTGGAGTCTCCAGGAGGTTCAAGAATTAGTACCCATAAGCCAACCTAAAGTGGAAGAGAAGGATGCAATCTTCGAAACCCATACTAATAGCATAGCCCATATTTGCATAATCACCATCTTCTGTGATAAAGTGAACTTCAACATCTAATTACATTTGATGTAGGTCCTACTCAGCTATGGTAATACAGTGGGGAAGTCTGAGGTCTCATCCCTAACAGGGACTAATACTTGGGTAATTCTACCAAGAAAAGTCTTCATTTTTCTCATCTGGGCTGAGGACAATTAGAGTCAGTCAAGAATTTCCTTGGATGGTTCAGCCCTGAATTGGAGAAACCCATGTGCCTCTTTCAGACCTCCCTCTCCACAGTGTCCAGAGGTCAAGCATTTCCCAAAGGGGGACAGTCTTCCGTGCCTGGCCCGGGTGGCTCCCAGAGCATGTGCGTGCCTCCCTAAGGTGCAAAAAGAGCTCTCCATAAGCTGGGAGGCTTTAAGTGTGAGCTGGCTTTGAAGAACTGTGTCCTTCTCCAGGGGTGATGGGAGGAGAGCTAAGAGGCAGGATCTTTGCCTCTCATTAGGGCAAGGGGGCCACACCAAGATGTCGACCCTGCTGAGCTCTTGGGCTGGGCAAAGTTGCCAGTCCTCTGGGTTCATCAACAAAAGGGCTGAGGCTGGGTGCTCTGCTGGCTTCTCTCAGCTGGGCACATTTCTGTCCACATGACTGCTGTGGTCGGATGGGCTTATGTTTGCTCAGACCACAGGGCAGACACTCAGGGAGGTTCTGGGCCCCTCCAGCTCCTTGCCTGTCCTGTTGCCTAGTGACTGGGCGTGAGGGCCAGCGCCTCCCCAATTGTCTCCTGCAGATTAAAAGAGCAACTCAAGAGGCTTTTATCTGAGGGTTAGTGCAGCAACTGCTGCTGAGGGCAGAGCCTGCCTCTGAGAAATAAACACCTTCACTGCTGCAGGTCACCCAAGAACAAGATGAAGTCACACTGCAGACAGATTACAAAGGTGCCAAAATAAATGGGTCTCAATTAAGGTTTTCATTTAAATTTAAAAAGTACATTGCAGCAACATGGATGGACCTAGAGACTATCACACTAAGTGAAGTAAGTCAGAGAAAGACAAATATCCCCTCACTTATATGTGGAATCTACACAAATGATACAAAGGAACTTATTTACAAAACAGAAATAGACTCGCAGACATAGAGAACAAACTTATGACAACCAAAGGGGAAAGTGGTGAAGGGATAAATAAGGAGTTTGAGATTAACAGTTATATACTACTATACATATATAACAGATAAAAATCAAGAACCTACCATATGGCACAGGGAACTATATTCAATATCTTAACCTATAATGCTTGGGGCTGGTGCACTGGGATGACCCAGAGAGATGATATGGGGAGAGAGGTGGGAGGGGGGGTTCAGGATTGGGAACTCATGTACACCCGTGGCAGAATCATGTCAATGTATGGCAAAACCAATACAGTATTATAAAGTAAAAAAAAAAGTCTGGAAAAGAATATATTATATATATATATAGATAGATATTTTATATATAATATATATATATATAATAATCGCTTTGCTGTACACCTGACACTAATCAGTTCAGTTCAGTCACTCAGTTGTGTCCGACTCTTTGCGACCCCATGATTCGCAGCACACCAGGCCTCCCTGTCCATCACCAATTCCTGGAGTTCACGCAGACTCGCGTCCATCGAGTCAGTGATGCCATCCAGCCATCTCATCCTCGGTCGTCCCCTTCTTCTCCTGCCCCCAATCCCTCCAAGCATCAAAGTCTTTTACAATGAGTCAACTCTTCGCATGAAGTGGCCAAAGTATTGGAGTTTCAGCTTTAGCATCATTCCTTCCAAAGAAATCCCAGGGCTGATCTCCTTCAGAATGGACTGGTTGGATCTCCTTGCAGTCCAAGGGACTCTCAAGAGTCTTCTCCAACATGCTACACTGTAAATCAATTGCACCTCAATGAAAAGTTGTTCCTTTTGAAAAAATTTTAAAAATAAAGTACCTATTTACATATTAAAAAAGAAGTACATTTCATGGATGCACCCCCTGCATTGGGAGGCAGAGTCTTAACCACTGGATCACAGGGGAAGTCCTTAGAAACATTTTCTATGTGTTGTACTGTTTTGCAAATATTCGATTTAAGATAGTTCAGTCTACATTCTGTGAGTGATCTAAAATATCTTTTTTGTTAAACTTAACTAGGTTCAAAATCATATTTGATTCATAAAGGGCATAGAGTTATATGTATAATCACTCTAGTCTATCCTTGAACAGTTCATATAAAACATGGCTATTATTTGCCTTATGTCCCATGGGAGATCTAAATGATGAGGGAGGAAGGGAGGATATGGTCCAGGTGGTACTTCTAAAGTCTGCTCACCAGGATCACAGACAACCCTGAGTGCCCTGGAGCAGGCAGCACGATGTTCTACATTTATTCCCTACCTGGGTTCTCTAAGAAGCCGAAGTCCTGAAGGGTCTTTGAAGGTAATAATGTATCAAGAAAGGAGAGAGAGAGAGAGAGAGAGAGAGAGAGAGAGAGAGAGAGAGAGTGTGTGTGTGTGTGTGTGTGTGTGTGTTGGAGTATAGTTGTTTTACACTGCTGGGTCAGTTTCTGCTAGTGAACCAGCTATACTTATATATACATCCCCTAAAGAAGGATGGTTACTTTTGACATTTAAAAAAACCCAAGTTGAAATCATACTTTGAGTTTCTTTACTAATAAGGTAACCTTTGGTTAGATCTTTAGACTGATGAGAAAGGGTTACTCTTGTATCTGCTTTAAATTAATAAAAACAGGTAACTAGTTAATTACTCACTAAACTTACTAATATAAGTACTTTGGCAAATAGATAGTACTTTGCCAAACATAAAATGCAGGACAGGGGCTGCTTGTGGTAGGAGTGAATAATTTAAAAGGGTCTGGGCTGTAAAAACCACAAGACTTTCTGATGTAGTAAAAAAAAAACCCTGAACTTGGAAGACAGAGGACTGGATTTCAGACCCAGCTCAGCTACTGATTAGGAGCATGACAAAGACAAACTGGCTTTCCTCTTGGGGCCTGAGTTCCCCAGTGTCTGGTATGAGGGAGTTAGTCTATATGTCTCAAGTCAGATGTAAAATAGCCACGCTTATGTGGCTCAGCGTTCTAAAATTCCACTCGTCTCAGAAGCCTTGCCAAGCTAAACCCTAAGATCCAGGATAATGATAAGTTTCCCCAACTGTGCTGAGCAAACACAGGAAACCTGCATCTCTCCACCCCCTGCCCCAATGAATGTAATGCCTGTCTTTCTACTCTGTGTGATCAGCCATTTCAGCACGTATACATGCACAAGGACAGTCATCGTTCAGACAGGCCTGTCTGTGTTGGTGTTGGTCTCCTCTTTACAGAACTGAAGGTAAGCTCCAAGCAGGGAGCACCTTGCCAATATGTCTGCCCCCCTGAATGACTGTGGCTTCTGAAGGAATGAGAGGAGTTGAGCTCATACACTGAGATAACTAAACACACACAGGGCCTGCTACCACCCTGAGAACAAACACATCAGGTGTGTGCCTCTGATTTCCAGGCACTGGGGCCCGGCAGTAGGAGCATCAAGACAGACTTGGGTCTGCTCTCCAGTGACGACCACGAGCAAGGGACTGACCTTCTCCAAGCTGATTTTGCTTCTCTATAAAACAGGGAAAATAAAAACTGATTCCATTGGACAAAAATGCCACAATGTATTACCATATAAAGTGTCTTCATGCAAAGCCTGGTGTCAGCAAGTTTCTATAAATAAATATTTGTTCCTTTCTTTCCTGTGACAGTTCAAGGATGTGCTGGGCTTCCCGGGTGGTGCTAGTGGTAAAGAATCTACCTGCATATGAAACAGACATAAGAGACAGATGTGGGTTCGATCCCTGGGTCAGGAAGATCTCCTGCAGGAGAGTGTGGCAACCGACTCTAGGAGTCTTGCCTAGGAAATCCCATGGACAGAGGAGCCTGGCAAGCTACAGTCCATTGGACTGCAAAGAGTTGGACACAACTGAAGCCACTTATCATGCACACACGTGATGCTACTGGACAGGGAAAAAAGATGTAACTGTACTATGATGATGTAAGAGAATGTCTGTGTTCTTAGCAAATTCATGCTGATGTAGTTATGGGTAAAGAGGTACAGTGACTCCAATAGTTCAGGAGAAACATGCATATGGATCATTGGATGGATGGACGGACAGCTGGATGGAAGGACAGATGATACAGAGAGACAGAGAGGCACAGAGAAAGAATGATAAAGTAAATCAGCCAAAATGTAAAAATGTAATGAATCTAAGTAAAAGGTATATGGGGGTTCTTATATTGTTCTTGCAACTTTTCATTAAGTCTAAATTAAATTAAAATTTGAAATTACAAAAATAAAATTTAAAAGATGTGCTGTGGGGCAGAGCAGCAGCTGAACTTAGAATCGTGAGCCTGGTGTTGATGGGCTCTGCTAACATCCCACCCACTAACGCTCTCCCGGGAGGCACACAGGCCGACAGGTGCATCTGAAACTTTCTGGTCCAAGGTCAAGTCTCTAGCAGACCTAAGGTGTCTGGGTGGTAACTGAAGTCTTCATTACTAACCTGAGGGGACAATCATCCATCACCAGTCCAGGAGATGCTTCAGTCAGTTCACAAGCTAGCATGACAAGGCATGCCCCCAGGTGTAATCAGGGCCCTGGGTACATTTTCATCGGTTGGAGCCACTCATTTAAAACCAGATGCTGCTTCTGGACTTCCCCGGTGGTCCAGTGTTTAAGAATCCACCTGCCAATGCAGGGTACATGGGTTCAATCCCTGGTGGGGGAAGATTCCACATGCCTCAGGGCAACTAAACCCTCGTGCCGCAACTACTGAGCCTGCGCTCTAGAGTCCACGAGCCGCAACTACTGAGCCCCACAGGCTGCAGCTCCTGAAGCCTGCATCCTCCAGAGCCTGTGCTCTGCAACAGGAGAAGCCACCGCAATAAGGACCCCACACGTCGCAACAACAGTAGAGTAGCCCCCACTCGCAGCAACTAGTGAAAGCCCACGCACAGAAAGGAAGACCGAGCACAGCCGTAAAGAAACGAAGCAAAACCAGACGCTGCTTCTAACGGTTCATGCGACCGGATCTAAGACCTCTCCAGTCCCTCGCAGATCTTCTGTGGATGGGTGGAAATGTGAGCAGACTTTGTAGGAAGATTCTGAGACCTTTCAATGCCCTCTGATGCAAGAGGGAACAGACTTCGAAGATGAGTTCAAAGAATAGACCCAGTTTCAATAATTCACAGAGCTGTCATAAAAATGTGGCTCTGGGCAAGAGGCCCCCAGGGTGAGAGAAGTCTCTCAATCTGCTTTTAAGAGTTACAGTATAGAGTCGATCTTCAATAAATCATTTTCTCTGCTCCAGCCTCATCTCCTCTAGGTGTGACCTAATTTCACCTGGCACACAGTTTATAGGCCTTTGCTGGGTTTGTGCTAAACATACCTGAGGACAGACACAGGGAAAATGTTTATTTCTCACGGGGTTGATTTGAACATACCATGCAGATAGTGAAAAAACCAAGTCCCACTGTATACAATACAACATGATCTGATTTTCCCCCAAGTATACACTTAAACAGTAAGTAANACTTAGAATCGTGAGCCTGGTGTTGATGGGCTCTGCTAACATCCCACCCACTAACGCTCTCCCGGGAGGCACACAGGCCGACAGGTGCATCTGAAACTTTCTTGTCCAAGGTCAAGTCTCTAACAGACCTAAGGTGTCTGGGTGGTAACTGAAGTCTTCATTACTAACCTGAGGGGACAATCATCCATCACCAGTCCAGGAGATGCTTCAGTCAGTTCACAAGCTAGCATGACAAGGCATGCCCCCAGGTGTAATCAGGGCCCTGGGTACATTTTCATCGGTTGGAGCCACTCATTTAAAACCAGATGCTGCTTCTGGACTTCCCTGGTGGTCCAGTGTTTAAGAATCCACCTGCCAATGCAGGGGACATGGGTTCAATCCCTGGTGGGGGAAGATTCCACATGCCTCAGGGCAACTAAACCCTTGTGCCGCAACTACTGAGCCTGCGCTCTAGAGTCCAAGAGCCGCAACTACTGAGCCCCACAGGCTGCAGCGCCTGAAGCCTGCATCCTCCAGAGCCTGTGCTCTGCAACAGGAGAAGCCACCGCAATAAGGACCCCGCACGTCGCAACAACAGTAGAGTAGCCCCCACTCGCAGCAACTAGTGAAAGGCCACGCACAGAAAGGAAGACCGAGCACAGCCGTAAAGAAACAAGCAAAACCAGACGCTGCTTCTAACGGTTCATGCGACCGGGTCTAAGACCTCTCCAGTCCCTCGCAGATCTTCTGTGGATGGGTGGAAATGTGAGCAGACTTTGTAGGAAGATTCTGAGACCTTTCAATGCCCTCTGATGCAAGAGGGAACAGACTTCGAAGATGAGTTCAAAGAACAGACCCAGTTTCAATAATTCACAGAGCTGTCATAAAAATGTGGCTCTGGGCAAGAGGCCCCCAGGGTGAGAGAAGTCTCTCAATCTGCTTTTAAGAGTTACAGTATAGAGTCGATCTTCAATAAATCATTTTCTCTGCTCCAGCCTCATCTCCTCTAGGTGTGACCTAATTTCACCTGGCACACAGTTTATAGGCCTTTGCTGGGTTTGTGCTAAACATACCTGAGGACAGACACAGGGAAAATGTTTATTTCTCACGGGGTTGATTTGAACATACCATGCAGATAGTGAAAAAACCAAGTCCCACTGTATACAATACAACATGATCTGATTTTCCCCCAAGTATACACTTAAACAGTAAGTAAATTTGCACAGGTACACTAGCTAGAGACAGACAGTGACATTTAGCTGAAGACATTTAGCCTTATTTTTCGCTACAGGGTTGGATTTTCTATTTTGTATACTTCTGTTACTGTTTAACATTTACATCATTTTACTATTTAAATTAATTTATTTATTTTTTTACTTTATTCTACTTTACAATACTGTATTGGTTTTACCATACATTGACATGAATCCACCACAGGTGTACATGAGCTCTCAATCCTGAATCCCCCTCCCACCTCCCAACCCACACTGTCTCTCTGGATCATTTTACTATTTTTGCAGCAACAAAAGAATTCAGATTTGTAAGCAAAAAAGAAAAAAAAGACTCGTGTGAGTCTTCTGCATCTCTATTCTTTGCTCTCTTCAAAGATGCACAAGGTGGGCCTTGCCGAGGGGACAAGAGCAAGGAGAGAGCTGGAATGGTGGAGGAGGGGAAGGGTGTTTGCCACATCAGTTACTACCCTTCATGGTCTATGGGGGGTCATGAGACCAGGGTGCTCTGAGCCAAGGACCTAAGAGGCCAGGGTGGAGAGACAGTTGTTCTAGAAACAGCCAGCAATCTGAGGGGCAACCTATGGCTTAAACCTCTGGCTTCTCACAACATTTCTATTTCCCTGTGCCTCGGTTTCTTTATTTACACGCGCTTTCTGGTGAGCAAGGTGCTAGTGGGAAAGAAACCATAAAAACAATGCATGTCGTCCCCAGCCAGGGAAGCCCCATCTGAGGTACTAGCACTAAATAAACTCTAAGGTGTCTGTGCAAACTGCAAAGTGACATTAAGGGGACAGTCAGCAGGCAAAGTGCATCTCAGGCAGGCACCGGAAGACTATTTAGAGGCCGAGAAGGCCCCTCTGGCCCCTTGCAGAAACCTGATTACTCTGTTTATGATGACTCAAGCAGCCAAGGATAAACGGTTTCTGCTCCCTCACACGGCAGGAGCTTAAGTGAAAGTGAACACCCTTCTCCCGGGAGGGATTCTGCAGTCGAGGGGAGGGGCCAGCGCCAGGCACAAATCACCCACCCTCAGCAGAGCACACAACCGTCACTTCAGTGCCCCATCTCTGCCAGAAAGAAACATGGAAAGGCTTGCATTTCTACCAAATTGAGATAAGTGCAAACTCAGCCAGTAGACAGGTCGTGTGGTCATTTTAGATTTTGTGGCAGTTCAGATACCCGCTGAAACCTCCGTCATGCCATGGAACCCCGTGTGGCTGTTCCCTGCTTAAAAACAGGGGGCTTTAGAAGGAAGAGGGCTTCCTTGTTGGCTCAAATGGTAAAGAATCTGCCAGCAGTGCACGAGACCCAGGTTCTCTGCCTGGGTCAGGAAGATCCCTCAAAGAAGCGAATGGCTACCCACTCCAGTATTCTTGCCTGGAGAATTCCAAGGACAGAGGAGCCTGGCGGGCTACAGCCCGTGGTGTCACAAAGAGTTGGACATGACTGAAGGAAGAACTGTTCTCTGCTCCACAAACAATAGTGATGTGACAGTGGCCGAGTCCTGGCGGTTCCTGCTTTTACTCAAAACATGTTTCTGAAAAGATGTATGTAAGCAGAATAGGCAGAAACAGCCTGGCACTCAACTGGAAAACACTTCTGGAGGAAAAGGCACGAAAGCCTTCATGGGTCTCTATGGGGACAGAAAGGGGGGAAAGTGGGAGGAATTTCAGTGTCCTCTTTAAATATTTCTTTTCTGCTTGAGTGTTCACAAAAAGCATACATTGTGTAAGCAGGAAACACAATAGAAGTGTATATGCAAAAGGAGATCTTTAGGCACTCTTGGAGTTGAAAAAAGCGCCCTTCGGTAACAGATTAACCACCCCTTGGTATATCTGCTTATCTCTGGAGACCAGCAACTGCAGACAGAAAAAGAATCAATAATTCCTCTGAGAGACTCTAGCACTACTTAAAGGAGCCTCACAGAGTATTTTTCAGTAGTGGATTCATCAACTCATTTCTTGGCTTGTCTTCACAAGTCAGTATTTTTGGATTTTAGGTTTTTCTAAAGAAACACACCTACATTTGATTGCATTTATCAGAAACAGCAACAAGAAGACCAGCAGGATGAATCGGCACTGATGCTGCAGGGACCAGCTGGAGCAAACTCTGTCCTTGTCCCCCCAAATATCCTTGGGAAGCTCATGTGACCAAAAAGACTTCACAACTTACAACGATAAAATCAGTCAGATGACACCTCTTCGCCTCCACTGAGCGTGTACAAATGCCTCCAAACGTCTGGGTTCATCTTGGGAAACCCTGTCACGGTGCCGAAGAATTCTGCTGCCAGGTCTGACAGCCTCTTCACCTTTTGCTCCACGACAGCTGCTGACTGAGGCCCAAGGAGACCTCATCACCCCCAAGACAGCCTGAGAGCCTGCTAAGCAACTTGTGGAGTGGAAGCTGGGGAGGGGCAGGGGAGAAGGTTCTAAGGAGAGACTCATCATGATGGAGAGACCTCAGAGATGAGCAGTAGGGCTTAGTGGTTAAAAGTGAGGCTTCTAGAGCCAGGTCCCCTGAGTCCAAATCCCACAGCTGCCCTTTACCAGCTGGGTGACCTCAGGCAGAGGATTTAGTCTCTCTGTGCCTCGGTTCCTCACCTCCCAGGGTTGTCTAGGGGATTAAATGAGTTAATACATACAAAAATGCTAAGAAAGTATTGAGCACCATATAATAACAGCTATTGTGATTATCAAAATGTTTCTTGTGTTGCTTCTCAGGCTCAAGCCAGATGAACGCCCCATCTCTAGGCGTCCAGAGGAAGCTGTGCTCACAAATGACCACGAGTCAGCACATTGCTGGTGTCTGCCTCCTGCCTGGGTAAAGCCCTTCCGTGGGAACTCTCAGCTTCTCAGGGGGAGCAGACGGGACTAGAGGGATTCCCAGACAGAAGGAATGCTGACCCTGAGACCAGACCCTGGTCACATGGCCAGCAGACAGAGCGCAGGTTTATCTGGCCACAGCACGGGTTTCCCCACAGCAGGTTAAATGGTCTTGTGCTCAACACCAGCCATTATTACTGCTCACACGCTGCACGGTTCACTAATCCTTGTCACTGACATGGTCTCTGACCTTCATAAGGGAAGCACAACACTGGTCTGGCCTGAGCTTCACGCCCACCTTACCACTCAGACCATCGAATCAGAAGACAGTGCTCAAATGGCCACAAAGATGCTCTGAGATCAGTGGCATCATCAGAAGGCTCACAAGCCGAAATGGAAACCCAGCTTCAAAAGACATTATCAGGGGAGTATTTGCCCCACTTGAGGAAAAGGAGTCTCCCAGAAGTAAAGTGACTTGTCTGAGGCCACACAGCGGCGGGCTCCAGACCTGGGACTTGAACTTGGGCTCTGGGCCTGTGGTTCACTGCTCGGGGCCGGAGGATGTGGCTAAGGCACAGGCCGACCCAAAGGTGCCCTTCTCTCCTCGCCCCACTCAGCCCCCGCCCCTTTATAAAGGGCTCATCTGACGCAGTCTCTCTTTCCTGTGTCCAGATCCCTGGCCCACCTGCCCCCCAGTCCTGCCTCCCCCATCTGGGTCACAGCTCCTTCTGCTCAGTGCTGGGGTCTCAAGAGTGGGCAGAGAGCTGGCTCCATGGTCCACAGCGTGGGAAACAGGCCCTGGGGTGAGAGTCGAGCCAGAGCTGCCAGCGCCTGCATCGGACACAAGGTCACAGAATCCGGCGTCTGATTCAAAGACAAATGACAGGTTCACTGAACCCACCCTCTCTCCTGGGACTGACCCAAAGCTGCGGCTGACCAGCCGTGGCTTTCCATCTGAAGACTGCAGAGAGAAACCACAACGTTCTCTCTCACCAAAACATGGGCTGCAGACAGGGGCGCCCCCTTGAAGCACTTCTCCCCGAAACACAAACAAACAGAAACTGCCGTCCAAGCAGGCCTCGCTTCTCATCATGAACTTCCTCACCTCCCCACTCATTCAGCACCCAGGGTCTAAACCTAAACATCTCAGCTTGCTCTTCCCAAGCTTTGCTCTAATGGCCTGACACGTGGAGAGGATGGCATGTGGGGAGACTGGCTCTCCTGAGCTGGAAAAGAAAGAGCCTGCAGCTCCTCACATGACAAACTGGAAAAAAAAAAACCCCACAGATTCAGGCAAAACCACACAGACACTCGCCCTCAAGCAGGGTTCGGTCAAATGCAGAGGATGAGGTGGTTAGATAGCACCACCGACTCAATAGACAGGAATTTGAGCAAATTCCGGGAGACACTGGAGGACAGAGGAGGCTGGTGTATTATAGTTCACAGAGTCACAAAGAGCCAGACACGACCTAGCGACTGAACAACAACAAATTCGCTTTACAGGGGGCTCTGTGGCTCACCCCCTTCCACGCGTTTCCCAGGGAGGAAAGGAAGCTGGGTAGCTCTTGGGAGACCAGGCTACACGGAGTGGGAGAAGCAAGTGGGGAGAGCAAGTTGTCACAATTGGTGGAAAAAAGAGGGATGAGCCCTTAGAGCTTCGGGGCCAAAGTGTACACTGTAGAGAAGAAGGAACACAAACACAACTAAAAAAAGCGTGAAGCAGATGTCACCATTTCCCCAAGGAGCCAAGAATAACCTCGAGGGCCGAGCCCTTACTTTTCAAGCACATCTTCTCTTTCCGTTCACGTTTCAGAATTGAAACTTGAAGGAAACGGTCCACTTCATTAAAGGTCAAAGTGCTAGAAAACTCACAACACATCACATACATACATACACACACACACACACACAGACCTCAAACTTATTTTTTTCTAAACCCGGACCGAAGGCTAGAAAGTCTTTTAGTGCTTTCAATTTGAAGAAATTAAGTCAGATTTTTAATCTGTGTGTTTCAACCCCAGTTGGACTGAATTAACACTGACCTCTGCTTTCCTGTCCTTCACTAAGCGCCATCTGTACCTGCTTCACCCAGCCCCCTCTGCACCTCTACACCCAGGCAGAGAAGGTGGTAAAAATGCTTCGATGATGACAAGTGACAATGGAGAAAACGCTTCTGTACTCACATTTGTCCCCGGGGAAGCTGAAGGGAATGCGGGACTTGACTGAGTAAACGACCTCGCAGGAATGGTCGCGTATGACGTTCCGAGATTTGAGGTGTAATCTAAATGGTAAATTACACAAAATCGAGTGAAAACCCAGTCATTTCCTTGACCTTCAGAAGTCCTTGTTTATGGATATGTGCAAGAGTCATTCCCCCCTATTTAAAAATAAAAATGACTTTTTGGCCAAATGTTCTTTTTAAAAATAATTAAAGTTAGCTTTTCTTTCTTGAAATAAATCATTCAAAAGAAATTTTTAAAAGTTGTAAGGCAAACATAATAATAAATAACTGGGTTAACCCCTATCCCCCAAAAGTCATTATCAGGACAGAAGTGGGAAGGGAAAAAGTAAAAGTTCCCTTTTAATATAGTAATTAGTGATTGGCATGATTATACTTCTGAGTGTGCTGATAACCAGCAAAGCTTTAGGTCTAAAACATGTAGAAAACATCAAAGAGCCCAGAGAGCAAGCCCAATGCCTCTTAGCATCTTGGGATCTGTTTGCTTTACAGATGTCTAAGGAGGGCTCATCGGGGACATTTGATTAGTAAAGATGAGGCACAAGAAGCCTTTGGGAGGGGGCTTCCCTGGCAGTCTGGTTGTTAAGGCTTTGCCTTCCAACGCAGGGGGTTTGGGTTCAAGTCCTGGTTGAAGAGCTAATATCCCATATGCTTCTCAGCCAAAAAACCAAAACATAAGACAGAAGCAGTATTGTAACAAATTTAATAAAGACTTTAAAAATGGTCCACATCAAAAAAAAATCTTAAAAAAAAGAAAGAAAAGAAGCCTTTGGGAAATTGCTTTCTGCTTCAAGATGCTGACCCATGGGCCCCTCCTCACCTTCTGTCCCAGCGGGGTTATAAATGGCTGTGCTGTTGGGAGAGGCACACAGAGTTCCCTCTGCTGGACCAAGGATACACCGCACACCAGCGCTGGAGGGGGTGAGAAAGGGGAACCGGTTACTCAATAGGTTAGACAAAGAATGTGACCCAGAAATTTCATTAAGACACTCAGACCCTAAAGAGTAGAAAATAGATGTTCAAACCAAAACTTGTACACAAATGTTCACAGCAACCCTATTCTTAACAGCCCAAAGGTAGAAACACCCCAAATATAGATCAGAAGTTGAATGGATAAGTGAAATGTTTTTATATATGTGATTATTATTCAACCATATAAAGGCTGCATATGCTACAATGTGGGTTGCACTGAAAATATTATGCGAAGTGAAAAAAGCGACAAAAGGTCACATATTATGAGTCTATTTATATAAAATGTCTAGAAGAAGCATATCCATGGGGATAGAAAGCAGATGAGTGGTCCCCGGGGGCTGGGGTGGGGAAGGGGATGTGCAGTGACTACCTAACGGGTATGGGTTTCCCTGGGAGTGATGAAAATGTGGAACTAGAGAGTCGTCCTATTTACACAACTTTGTGAATGTGTTAAGTACCACTGAACTGTATACTTTAACATAGTTACTATGGTAACTTTTATGTGAATTTTACCATAATAAAATAATGGGGAACCAGAAAAGAAATGACTTTTTTTTTAATCAATTTTTAAAACTGTGTTAAATAACCTAAAGCTAAGATCATGGCATCCGGTACCATCACTTCATGGCAAACAGATGGGGAAACAGTGGAAACAGTGGCTGACTTTATGTTTTTGGGCTCCAAAATCACTGCAGATGGTGAATGCAGCCATGAAATTAAAAGACGCTTACTCCTTGGAAGGAAAGTTATGACCAACCTAGACAGTATATTAAAAAGCAGAGACATTACTTTGTCAACAAAGGTCTGTCTAGTCAAGGCTATGGTGTTTCCAGTGGTCATGTATGGATGTGAGAGTTGGACCATACAGGAAGCTGAGAGCAGAAGAATTGATGCTTTTGAACTGTGGTGTTGGAGAAGACTCTTGAGAGTCCCTTGGACTGCGAGGAGATCCAACCAGTCCATCCTAAAGGAGATCAGTCCTGGGTGTTCATTGGAAGGACTGATGTTGAAGCTGAAACTCCAATACTTTGGCCACCTGATGCGAAGAGTTGACTCACTGGAAAAGACCCTGATGCTGGGAAAGAGTGAAGGCAGGAGGAGAAGGGAACAACAGAGGATGAGATGGTTGGATGGCATCACCGACTCAATGGACATCAGTTTAGGTAAACTCTGGGAGTTGGTGATGGACAGGGAGCCCTGGTGTGCTGTGGTTCATGGAGTTGCAAAGAGCCGGACAAGACTGAGCCACTGAATTGAACTGAACTGAACCTAAAACTTACTGTCTTGACCATTTTTAAGTGTACAGTTCAGTAACATTAACTACATTCACATTGTTTGGCCACCATCACCACCATCCAGCTCCAGAAGAACTCTATCTTGTAAAACCGAAATTCTCTACCCATTCACCACTAATTCCCCAAATCCCTCTTCCAGCCCCGGCAGCCTCCATTCTATTTTATGTCTCCATGAATCTGAGTTCTCTCCTGTAAGTGAAATCATATAACGTTTGTCCTTTTGTGACTGGCTTATCTGACTTAGCATAAACTCCATCCATGTTGTTGCACATGTAAGAAATCCCTTCCTTTTGAAGGCTGAATGATATTCCACTGTAAACATAGGCCACATGTGTTCATCTATTCATCTAGCCTGGACATTTAGGTTGCTTCCTACCTTTTGGTTATTGTGAATAAGAAAGAGAGGCCTTTTGAATGAGCTCATTTCTAAATGCTTAACCCCATCTTCTATTCTACTTCCCCAGGCCAGAGTTCCTCTTTTCTGTGTGGGTGTTTACAACACCCTCAACATCGGTCTCCAGGTATCTGCCTTTGCCCCCTACCGCCTGCATTCTCAACATGGCAGCTGGGGTCCCAGTCAATGAAGCCAGAGCACATCCCTCATCCGCTCAGCCCTCCAGGGCTCCAGCTGCACTCAGATCAAAAGTAAAAGTCCTCTCGAGGAGCCAAAGTGTTCAGGATGGGCCCCACGACTTCCCTGGCTCTTCCCCCCAGGTACTCTGCGCTGCTCTCACTGATGCTGCTGAGCATCCCTGGACCACACCAGGGTCTTCAGAGTTGCTATTCCTTCTGCTGGGAGTGCTGGTCCCGCAGGCAGTCATGGCTCATTCCACACCCTCCTGGTATGTCTTCAGTGAGGTCTCCCTGCCACCAGCCCCATGAATGAATGCACACACACACACACACACACACACACACATTCTCTCTCTTACACACACATACACACACACACATTCTCTCTGTCTTATACACACACACACATTCTCTCTCTCACACACACATACGCACGCACACACACATTCTCTCTGTCTTACACACACATACGTACACACACATTCTCTCTTACACACACATACGTACACACACACACACACACACACACACACACACATTCTCTCTCTCTCTGCCCTGATGCTGTTTTCTGTTTTCTCTTTAGCATTTACCACCAGAGATGCTACTGGGTTGGCCAAAAAGTTCGTTTGGGTTCTTCTGTATGATGTCATGGAAAAACTTGAAAGAACTTTTTTGCCACCCCAACACATACCTCACTAGCGTGTCATCTGTCACCCCTCATCATTAAGTATAAGCTCCTTGAGCACAGGGTTGGCTTGTTTTGTCCTCTATTTGCCCAGCAAGAATGGTGCAAAGCACACAGTAGGAGCCCGATGAAGGCTTGCTGAGCACATGCAAGGACCTGTCCTCCTGGACAGCACTTACTTTTCAGAGAAGAGCAGGCATTTCTGAGCATGTAGTTTCCCTTTTACATGCAGCTCCCAGTCCTAGGCCAGAAGGAGAGAAAAATGACCGAAGTAGAACTGAGTCCACGGGAAGGCAATGGATGAGTGCGGGCTTCGTCCTAAACACAGGGAGCACAGAGCACCCAGTCGCTGGACAAACCCCGCAGGTGCATCTCCCACCCTTCCTCCCCCACCATCCAGGCTCCTCCCTCCCAGCTCCTGCCGCCCTACCCGGCCCTCACCCCACCAGCATCCAACTGCATATCCCAAGTCTATCTCAGACAGGAGCCTAGAGTCACAAGTCTGATTCCCTCTTCCCCTTTCAGTGGGCCCTTGGTCCCACCGATGCATTTCTACAGGAGAAGCTGGCAGGTGGAAAGCCCTAGAAAAGACTCATTCCTCCATCACCTCCCATATTAGCCAGACCCCCTCCAGAAATGGGAGGGGAGAAGGTATGTCCCACCGGAGTGACTGGGATGCATTTGGATGACATGACCCAGCAAAGGTGAAAGACACACCATGGTGGAACGCCCGCTAAACAGGGATTATTGTGCTCTGCAGACGGGACAAGAGGCTGTACAGCTCAGTGCTTAAGAGGCACAGGCTCTGGGAGGGTCAGACCCATGTCTGAATCTCCACTCCACCACTTTCTGACTATGGGGTCCTGNACGCCCGCTAAACAGGGATTATTGTGCTCTGCAGACGGGACAAGAGGCTGTACAGCTCAGTGCTTAAGAGGCACAGGCTCTGGGAGGGTCAGACCCATGTCTGAATCTCCACTCCACCACTTTCTGACTATGGGGTCCTGGACAAATCATTTCATCTCTCTGGGCCTCAGTCTTTGCATCTGTAAAATGGGTATAATAGCATCTCTCTCTTGGAGAGTTATTGCTGACACAGACAAAGAGTACGCTAACTCTAATTATTATTGCTTTGGAATATTTTACTGCATCAGCAATACATTTTAGGGGGAAATTTATACTAGTATGGGCTTTTGTTTGCACTTTCCAACCACTGGAAAGGTGTCATAAGGCTCTACCTCCGTTCTGCAGATGGAGAAGCTGAGGCCCCTCTATAATAATCTGTCTAGGTAGACTCTCAAGCTTCCTGGTGCTCTACAGAGAAAAGACCTTTTCAAGGAGGCAGAGGCTCTAATTCCTGAGTCCCTTTTCCATAACCCAGGTTGGGTCCCTTGATCCCCTCTCACCTTGACTCTCTCATCTATAAATACAAGTAAGACTCTCTTACTTGCCTTAAAGCAAGAGACTGGCCCTGATACATTTCTGAAATTCCTGTTGGCTCTAATACCAAGGATTTTAATCAAGGGTAGCTATGGCAAGATCCTGTCACCCAGCCCCCAAGTGTCACAGTTCCTGGCCTGTGAACAGCAAGGGTCGGGTTGTGGTGGCCAGCTACCTCGGGCTCCAGCTGGAGCTCCGAGCAGGTCTCAGATGACTCACCTTCAGATCAAACACCTTCTTGTCGCAGATGCTACAGACGTGCGGCAGGTGGAGGGGGGCCACACCGTGAAAGTCATTCAGCTCATGCGCTTGCAGGGGCCGCAGGGACAGCACTGCCTGCTCCTCCTTGGCCCGCCTCTGGGCCCCGCTGAAGCCCTGTTTGCTGTTGTTGAGCCGACCCCCGAAGGAAGGAGGGGTCCTGTCTGGTGTGGGCTCCTCGGGGTCATACAGCTCGTACGGCTGGCCAGGGGGTGGGGGCCACAGGCTGGGGGCTGCCGCGAGATCAGGCTTGCTCTGGCCAGAGAACCCATGGGGGCCCTCCCACTGGCTGTTTGGACCCTGCAGCAGGGGACCCACCTCGCCTTTCAAGGCCCCGGCCGGCTCAGCCACAAATCCACCTGCCACCTGCGACCCCTGGGCACTGGGTCCGTAGAAGTCCTTGGGAAAGGCGGCCTGGCCATCTTGCCCTGAGTGGCTGTAGTGCCCTTCATAGGTCACGCTGCCCGAGGTAGCAGCCGAGGCTGGCAGGAAGCCGGGCTGACCGTCGGTTTCAGAGCCATATGCCTGGCCAGAGTTGGCTTTGCCATATTCGTAGAACCCTGCAGCAGTGGGCGCGGGCCCAGTCTTTCCAAGGCCCAGGATGACCGCTGGCTGGGCGGGGGTCTGAGGCATGAAGGGGTGCATCACCATGGCACTGGGGGGCTGGCTGGGGAGGCTCGCCGTGGACCCTGGGCCTCGCGTCTGGCCAGGGGGTGAGAAGGCGAGTGCGTTAGAGGGAAAGCGGGTGCTGGGCACGGTGGCTGCGTGTTGGGGCACCCCGGTGTGGCCGTGGGGGGCGCTGATCATGGACGGATGCCGCAGCTGGTTGAAGAGAGGCTGGGACATGGCCACTTTGGAGAGGACTTGGTTGAGGACCGTGGCGGCCGCGGTGTTGTTGGTGACGGCTGTCTGTGCCAGCTTCAACCGGTGGAGGGTGAGCTGAGCCTGCAGCTGGGCCAGCTGGAGGCTGGCGGGCGAAGGAAGCAGCGGGTTCGGGTTACTGACCGGGAACGGGGTCTTGTCCAGGAGCTTGGCGGCACTGCGAGGAGACAAAGGGCTAGGTGCTCGGCTGCTTTCCACCTGGCAGGCGACCGGCTGCTGGTCTGCTGTCTGTGGTTCCCCCTCCCATACAAACAAGACCTCCCACACAGGCCCCACATATGGTCCAGTCTGCAAAAACCTGTGCTCATACACATCAGTGAAATGATCTTTTAAATTCCAGTAGGTGGCTCAGACAGTAAAGAATCTGCCTGCAATACAGGAGACCCAGGTTCAATCCCTGGGTCAGGAAGATCCCTTAGAGAAGGGAATGGATACCCATTCCATTATTCTCGCCTGGGAAAAGCCCTGGCAGAGGAGCCTGGTGGTGGGTTATAGTCCACAGGGCGGCAAAGACACGACTGAGCGACTAACACACAGAAAAGTTCTTATAAGGTACGATGTTCAAACTCAAAGAGATGAAG
Source organism: Neotragus pygmaeus (assembly GCA_006410875.1). Lineage (NCBI taxonomy): Eukaryota > Metazoa > Chordata > Mammalia > Artiodactyla > Bovidae > Neotragus > Neotragus pygmaeus. Next base: position 764,925 of record SJYV01010136.1, read on the forward strand.
TTAAACCATTAGAAACAAATATTTGCTGACCGAAGTAGCAAATACACACACACGTAGATGACAGCGCTCGGTGCCGGTGAGATAAAGTGGAATGGACACAAGGTCAGTGATAACCTAAACTCATGCAACTTTGCCCAAAGGTAGTCTGGCAAGAGGCGCTCATTACAGCCATATTCTTCGACCCAATAATTCAGTCCTATAAATATGCCTTAAGAAAACAAGCTAAAATGCAGACAAAACTTGATACGCAACGATGTTTAATAAAACTACATTATTTAAGAGTCCAGTGTTGAAAGTTGCTGGGAGCCAGTGTGAGGAATTCCACCCGTGACAAGGTCATGCGGCAGAGCTCTGATAGCAAGGCTAATCAGACCTCAGGTTTCCCCCCTGGTATTTCCTGAGCATGTACCCCCCAAAATAAAAATCTGCCTGCTTTTCCACTCTTCTGACACACTCTGGAAAAAGTCAACTCGGGGCTTTAGTCTTCTACATTTGAAAGGGATGTTTCAGCTCAAACCCCCTCTGATAACTCCCTAGCTTGCCTAACAGGTTCTCCCAGACCTCTTACAGCTTGTGAATTGCTTACAGCTCCCAACCTCGAGAGGCACAAAGCTTAAAAGCATCTTAAAGATACAGAGCCTTTTCTAAAGAGTTAAAAATTACATTGGTAGAGGGTTTTCACTGTTGACTCAATGACTGCTGCCAGGCCTCTATATTCTTTATCTTTTAGGCACCTGGGAGGATTTTAATCAAAGTAAATGGGATATGGAAAAAGACATATAGTAGTTTTGATGTTAGCAACACTAGACTTTTGAGTTAATTACTTTTCTTTTGTTATAAATCACTGTACTCCTTTTACTTGTTATAAATTGCTGTATCTTTGCTATGTAAGAATGTAACTTTATTTAGTGCTTTCTGAAAGTGGCACCAGACTTTGAGAAGAACAACACAAATAAGCCTGGTTGACAAACCTTATCAGAAAAAAGACTGTAAAATGTTAATTGGCCCTTTTGGCTGGAAGATGATGTAAATTACCTAAGATTTGTGTATACAAGTAGGTATACAGAGAGAAAAGCCTGGTTTTGATAAGAATCTGGGCTGCATAATTTTGTATTACCCATTGATCTCTATGTACAATCAAAAAGGTATAAAAGGCCTTTCTAGACAATAGAGGCTGGGCCAGTCGCTGGACTGGTTTCCCCCGTGTCTCCTCTTTACTCTAATTTCATGCTGAATTCCCATCTGGGGCGTGGAGGCTCGCCATGTCTACTTACTTGTCCCAGCTTCTAAGATCCGTAAGAGAGAGAGCCCAAGGCGGGGCACTCTCCGACATTCAAACGGCCGCCGGTGGCCTAACGTAGATGGTGCAAACTCCTTGTCTGGAACTTTATTGGCTTTCCACGTAAACCAAGTTATTCAGCATCTTTTCTCCACTTAATTTTCCTACTACACTATTTCTTCCTAATCTAATCTTATATTTCTAATTGAATAAATAAAGAAGTTTTTTCCTTGCCTACTCCATCTCCCCTTCAAATCACACTGGATCCACCAGGGCTGGACCCCAGCAGAAAGTTACAAATATCCGATAACAGCAGGGAGGTGAGTTTTAAAGCGAGTAAATTATAATACACTGGCAGAATGAAATGTTCAGTAAGCATTCACTACTGGTGCAAGAATTTCCATTGTGTTATGTAATATTTAAGACATTCAAAGAAGTCTTCCCATCATCAAGTTTAAGATAGAAGATATTCCACCACACTAAGTCCTCCTTGGGCATCTGCTCGCTCCATCCTCACCCCACCTTCATCATTGCCAGTGACAGACATCATCTTGAATTTGGTCAGGTCATACTTTACAAAGAAAAAAAATGGTGACAAGAGAAAATCCATCTACTCTAATGTTAAGTGAAAAAAGGAGTCTTCAAAATTACACATAGAATGAATTATGTGTGTATATTTGTGCCAAACACATTTTTAACCTTGTCCTCATTTTGCATCCAAAAGCAACAAGACTTATGTGCCCTTCAATCCATTCTCAAACCCAACTAGCAAAAGAAGTTAAAAAAATTACAAGAGAAGAACCTGAATTTTCTATCATAGGTGGTGGTGGGCTCTCACAGAATCTTATTGCAGGGGTGTTCTGTCTGACACGTGTCTTTCACATGACTTCTGTTGGTTGGTTATGGTATTTTCTAGACCAAACATCAGGACCTGTGAACTAGAAAGGGAACAGACATTCCCTTTCATGGTATATGTGGTTACCGTTGTCAGGGCCGTTTTGTAAGACCCTATATTTCCTGGTCTTAAACTCCCCTTCTGGGGTGTGAGTGCAATTAGGGAATGTGTTCAGGATGTTGATAAACTGGAATTCTCAGGACATCTTAATGGGAAGACTGGAACTGTGCAGTTGAGATTGGGGTTATCATGGCCAGAGCTGGCTATACATTCAGCATGCCTACGGAAGTGTGGGGGTGGAACTGAAAAGTTGGGACCGTTTAACAAGGTGTCCACTGTTTAACAAGGCTTTGTACAGGACAAGTCTGATGACAATGAAACAAAGGGGAAGGGCCAGAGGGTAGGCATAGGCAAGGAAAGAGAGAGAGGTGGTCGGCCTGTCACACCTCTCCCACTTTGGACTGGTGCTCTGTACTGGTCTGAGAGAATGAGCACAGGCAGCTGGGGAGGCAGGTGAGGGGGAGAGGTTCTTCACATTTACTGTGACGCCATGTGACTGGAGCTTGTCTGTGCTGTCTCACTGGACCTCTCCATGAGTCCTATGGGGTGGGTAGTGCTATGTGCTGTGCTAAGTCACTGCAGCTGTGTTCTAGGCTTTGCGATCCTATGGACTGTAGCCCGTCAGGCTCCTCTGTCCATGAGATTCTCCAGGCAAGAATACTGGGTTGCCATGCCCTCTTCAGGGGAATCTTCCCAACCCAGGGATCGAACTCAGGTCTCCCACATTGCAGGCAGATTCTTTACCATCTGAGTCACCAGCGAAGCCCAAGAATACTAGAATGGGTTGCCATTTCCTTCTCCAGGTGATCTTCCCGATCCAGGGATTGAACCCACATCTCTTAGGTCTCCTGCAATGGCAGGCATTTTTTTTTTTTTTAACCACTAGCTCCTCTTGGGGAGCCCATGGGGTAGGTAACTTCATCCCAGTTTTGCAGGGCAAGAACCTACAGCTCAGAGAGACTAGGTGACCTACTTAACAAATGCCCATTGTTGGTGAGTACAGACCAAGGAGTCAGGCTTTCCAAAGAAGAGAAAGGGCACAGCCCTCTTCATGGGCTGCTTCACTGTCTTGTCCAAAGTGAGTTCTCAGAACATCAGGCACCCCCACGTTCAAATTCAAGCACAAAACACATCTCAGAACCAGACAAAAACAGATGTGGCTTACTCTTTCTCATTCTATGAGAAATCAAGTATTTGCTGTAAGTCATTAAAGAGACAGGATGTTCCCTCAGCCAGCAGCCTTGTTGTGCTCCAAGGACAAAACAGGCTGGTTACATGTTAAGATACTGCAGGATTGCAGGGAGGGGTTGAGGTTAAAATTGGTGACAGACCTCTTCTCCTGTGGGTAGCTGTGCAGGTTGCAGCCAAGCCTTGGTGGCCCCACTGTGGCTCAGGCACACATCATGGCAGCAGCAGAGTGGGAGAGGTACTGTCTACGTAGGTGAGAATGTGAAAGGCACAGGGGATGGTGTAGAGGCTGGTGATAGATTTCTACTTGTGTAGTATTAAGTGGTTGAGCTTTAGAGGAGCAATTAAGCTTAACTCAAAACCCTGCCCACACAGGGCCAACCCTTCCTACCAGGTCTGTACCGATGCAGCCTGTCCTTGCTAACAAGGCGATAATGAGGTGCCAACTTGGTTTCCATGACGAGAGTAAGACAAGGTTGGTTTTGTTTTTCCCAGAGAAGTCAGCTGTATTTTCTAAAACTGTGTTCTGGGCTGGAGGGAGCTCTCGCTGGAGATTCCCTTTCGCCTCTGAAAGGACATGTGGGGAAGAGCTGTCTTTCCAACAGGGAGAGCCAGCCTCGCTGGGTATTTGTAGGCCAGCCACGGGAAACGAGCGCTTTCCTGAGGAGGGCCCAGGTTACAGACGTCTACTCATTCACATGCAGCAGAAATTAAGACCGACTAGATTTTCTTCTCGACTTCCGCTTTGCCTGGCAAATTGGTCCCCAACTTGAATCAACCTTGAGTAGAAGTGGTTTCACAAGAATCATCAGAATCAGATACCCTTTTGAACCATAGACCCTTAGATGAAAAAGAAATGACACATCATCCTACTTTTAAAAAGTCTTAAAATTCTCAGCCTATCAGAGTTAGTAACTTAAAATTCAGGTGCAGAGACTTCTCTGGTGGTCCAGTGGTTAAGACTCTGTGTTCCTACTGCAGGGGACACAGGTTCAATCCCTGGTTGGGAACTAAGATCTTGCCTGCCACGAGGTGCAGCCAAAACAAATTACAAATAAATTAAAAAATAAAATCCGGGTGTGTGTAACAATCAAAATTCTGAGCCAACAATTGGGGCACGTGGTCTGAAACCCTAAAGGACAGAACTGATGTCACCCTCCTGTCTTCCTCCCACCTCAGTCTGTCACTGTTGCATCACTGCCCTGTATTGAAAGTAACTGCTTACGTGCCTTTCACCCTCCATTAGACACAAGCTCCACCGGGGAAGGGAGCATTTCTCAGAGATTCTCGCATTTTCTAGGCACCCTTGCTTAAACTTGGTGGGCACTTGGTAACTGCCATGAACAGAATGAAGAAGGAAGATAATGGATGAATTAAAAGAAGGAGAATCTAAACATAGGCAGAAAGCGAATGGATTTTGCTGTTGTATACAGCTTGAACTTCACTCAGGTACGGAGTCACCAGAGCAGGAGTGCCAATACACTCTCTCCCTGTCCTAATCTAGGTTTGTGTGCTTGTTTTTTTCAAATGAAGTGTTTTTTATTTTTATTTATTTGGCCGTGCTATGTGGCATGCAGAATCTTAGTTCCCTGACCAGGGATCAAACCCATGCCTGCTGGAGTGGAAGCGTGGAGTCTCAACCACTGGCCCACCAGGGAAGTCCCCGAATCTACATTTTGAAGTCGAATGGACAATCCCTGTGGTAGGCTGAATAATGAACCATCCCAAGTATCTCCACACCCTAATCCCCAGAAGCTGTGAATCTTACCTAACATAGTAAAGGGGACTCTGCAGGTGTGATTACATTAAGAATCTTGAGATGAGAGGTTATCCTGGATTATCTGGGCTGGCCCAATGTAATCGCAGCAGTCCTTATAAAACAGAGGCAGGAGGATGAGAGTCAGAGAGAGAAGATATAAGGATGGAAGCAGAGTCGGAGAGGAGAAAAGAGGCTATGCTGCTGGCTTCGAAGACAGAGGAAGGGGCCGTGAGCCAAAGAAATGCAAGCAGTCTCTAGAAATTGGAAAAGGCAAGGAAATAAAACTTCCCCTAGAGGCTCTGCTGACACCTTGACTTTGGTCCCGTGAGACTGACTTTGGACTTCCGACTCTCAGAAGTGTAAGAAATTTGTATTGTTGGAAGCTACAGATTTGTGGTAACATGTAACAGACACAATAGGAAACTAAAACAATCCACCAAGAAAGTGAGATGCGAAAGAGGCTTCCACACAGAGAGGCAGGGGAGGGTATGGGGACATTGGCTGGATTTGTTGGTAAGAACGCTTGCCCACTGCAGTCCTAGGGAGTACAGACCATCTGACCCAGGATCTGAAGATCCCCTGGGAACTTAGCCAGGAGCCAAAACAACACAGAGGTCTCTTCCTTTTCCAAGTCAGATTTCTCTAAACAGCTGGAGCAATGGCACCCTGGGAAAGCTTAGAACTGCAGACCCTTAGGGAGACTCATCTACCCCTCTCGTCAACAAAGAAAGTGACTTGCCCAAAGCCACACAAAACCCATCTAATCAGAACCCAGAGCTTTCAAGCCAGCTTCTAGTGGCTGACAGAACAGCCTTGCCTCCCAAAGTCATAAGTTTCAGAACTATTTCATCACCAAATCATCATCTCCATCCATATTTCTCTGTGGTCCTCCTCTTTGTTCAGTGAGATGCTGACTCCCTGCCATAGGCAAGGCACTTGCTGAGCCCTGGAGAGAAGTGGAGATGCAGGCCTTTCTGGAACCCGTCAGCTCCAGTGATGACAGCAAGGACGCCCTCTTGTCTGGGGAGTGGGTGGGGAGCACGGTTCTATGCATCTGCCACATCCTCTCTTCAGTGTTCTGCAGCAGCTCTGTCTACAGTCACATGGTCAAACCTGAGATCTGGGCAGGGAGGGAGAGCAGCGCAGTCAGGCACAGAACCTGGGCACCTGGCACAGAGCTAGAATGCCTACCACACAGCCCCACGGAGGGCCGGTCCACTCTTGGCACAGCCACTCGGGTTCATTCAGGCCTCCGCAAGGCTCACTGTCCCCAGAGCTGAGGTTTTCTTTCCTTTCCAAAGCCATTCATTGTAACAAAGAACTCACAGTGCACAATTAACATCCAAAACTTTGGTTCCTTACTCACTTGGAGGTTGGTTGTTTTTCCCAATTAAAGCAGCATTTCTCTCTTTAATTTAAAAAATTAAATACAATGTAAAGGAGAACAAGTTTCCTTTATAAGCTGGGAGATTTCGGAGCTCCAGATGAAAACTGTTTCTGATGATTTAATTCCATACTGTCGAAAGGATGTGCAACATATTGCATCTGCCAGGGCAGCCAACAGCTGTCTCCAACGCTCACTCTTTGCCCCAGAGCTCTTCCACATTTTATGCTGAGTACCCAGCAGGATGTGATGATGGATTAATATTTGAGCACAGTAACTGAGGCACTCTTTCCTCAGTTCAAGTCGGGGTGCTGGAAATTCAGCAAGTTTTTGTGACATAATCCATCCTGTTCTGAAAGGAAAGGATAGTGTTCAGGACACAGGGGCTGCAGAGCCTCTGCTCTGAAACAAACTCCAGCAGAGGGGTCAACAGGACATGGACGAGTTCGATTCAACCAGANAGGGCAGCCAACAGCTGTCTCCAATGCTCACTCTTTGCCCCAGAGCTCTTCCACATTTTATGCTGAGTACCCAGCAGGATGTGATGATGGATTAATATTTGAGCACAGTAACTGAGGCACTCTTTCCTCAGTTCAAGTCGGGGTGCTGGAAATTCAGCAAGTTTTTGTGACATAATCCATCCTGTTCTGAAAGGAAAGGATAGTGTTCAGGACACAGGGGCTGCAGAGCCTCTGCTCTGAAACAAACTCCAGCAGAGGGGTCAACAGGACATGGACGAGTTCGATTCAACCAGAATGGATCGAGCACCTATTATGTGCCAGGCAAAGTTGCTAGAGATGGAAAAAGAGAAACGTCCTGAGACCACAGGGGAGACAGATCAGCACAGAGTAGATGAATATTCCCACGGAGGTAAGCACAAAACAGCAAGGCAGGCAAGGAAGTGGTTCAAGCCTCAGATGTCTCAGAGCAATGTAACAAATGAAACAAAAGACCAGTTCAAGGGGTGTCCCTGAACTCTGAACAAAACCTTTGAAACAGTCTGGGTTTATTAATCCACCCACATGTGCAAAGATGCATCAGCTGTTGGTGAAAGGCAGTTGTAGGGTGAGTTGTGGTCAGAGACCAGCTTCCAAGTACCTGTTACTGGTGGTGTGATGGGGGAAGAGAAGTTAAGTTTTGGTGGCTCAGTCATGTCCGACTCTGCGACCCCATGGACTGTAGCCCACCAGGCTCCTCTGTCCATGGAATTCTACAGGCAAGAATACTAGAGTGGGTTGCCATGCCCTTCTCCAGGGAATCTTCCCGACTCAAGGATCAAATCCAGTCTTCTGCATTGCAAGCAGACTGTACTGTCTGAGCCATCAGGGAAGCCACAGATGAATTGCTATAGAGGAAAACAGGCCCTGGGTGGGCTCGAACCACCAGCCTTTTGGTTAATAACGGCTGAATGCGCTAATCGATTATGCCACAAAGACATATGATGGGGAAAATTGCTTTATTTTTTCCAACCCTCAGAATTTTCTCATTTATAAAATGGGAATCATAACATTTACCCAGTATGATCCAGCAAGTCAGAGCCCCCAGCCACCGTGACTGACTCAGGAACTGACACTCCCAGATGCTATTGGAGCCATCAAGAGACAGGCCCTCGTCATCTTGTCAGGCCATGCCTGGGTTGCTAAACTGGCTGAATTTAAGCTACTGCTTAAGGAGAGGCTGCCTGAGAATAAAGCTAACCCACAGACACTGGCCTGGAGATGGGCCAGTCCACTCCGGGAGTCACCTTGAGCCAGCTTCCCCTGAATCTGCTTGGACTTTTCTTTCCATGAACCAATGCATTTCCTTTAGGTGCTTAATAAAAATAATAAGGTAAAAAGAAAAGCAGCCTACTAGAACCATCTGCAAGGAATCTGGCTGGTTCCCTCCGTGGTCCCACATCAAATCAAGAGTCCCCTGTCACTCTCCAGCTTCCTCAGCTGGAGGTGAGGGGTCACTCAAGGAAAGTTCGGGCGGTCACTTTGGTGTGAGTATCTGCTGACCAAAGAGACCTGTTTCCTGGAGATTCAGGAAGCAGAATGCGCCCCCATCCTGGGTGGACTAACAGCCCTGCACTGTGATCACGAAGTGTGAATAGGGTGCCAGGGGAGAGTCCCCACAAGAATAGGGACCCAACTTCCTACAAGTTTGGAGATCCAATGCTGACCACACAGGTGCTCCTGTGAGAGGAGACAGAATGTCTTGGCCCACACCTGGGAGAGTTTCTAAGCAACGCCTTTCAATTCTCAGCACCTAACAAGCCAATTTTGCTGTAGTGAGAACTGGCTTTATTATGCCAGATACTCATTATCTCCCAGGAGAAAAAGTTCTTTATTACAGATACAGTTCTCTGGTGTCCTTTCACTTGGAGGGGAGGTGAGTGTACAATGAGTACATATTGGGCTGCAGGCTGCCCTTTACAAACCGGGGTAGGAACCAAGGGATCCAGCCCTAACTCAGCGCTTATCAGCTGCGTCACAGTGGGCAACAGACTCTCTGAGCCTCAGTGTCCTCAACCATGAAAAGAGAAGTTACAGTCTTTCCTCATTTACATCATGAGGGCTGATTTGGGGTTCAGTAAGGAGTTGTCAGAACGCTCTGTAAATTATTTGGCACTTACAGATGTAAAGGCGTGGCATTAGCCAGAGATTATTGGCAAGAGAACATCTTTTGTGTGATCACAACGTATTCTTCCTTTTCAGAAAACGTTCCTTTATAGAGGAAGTGATACTTATCACTCACATCCATGGAGATAACCTCGTTGCCACTAGGATTCAGAGTAGAAAGAGGTAAAATTGATTCAGCCATATTAACGGAGTACACGTTGGGGTGTACCAAGGGCTGAACCATACCAAGGGCTTCCCTGATAGCTCAGTTGGTAAAGAATCCACCTGCAGTGCAGGAGACACCGATTCGATTCCTGGGTTGGGAAGATCTGCTGGAGAAGGGATAGGCTACCCACTCCAGTACTCTCGGGTTTCCCTGGTGGCTCAGCTGGTAAAGAATCTGCCTGCAATGCAGGAGACCTGGGTTTCATCCCTGGGTTGGGAAGATCCCCTGAAGAAGGGAAAGGCTACCCACTCTAGTATTCTGGCCTGGAGAATTTCATGAACTGTATAATCCATGGAGTCACAAACAGTCGGACACGACTGAGCGACTTTCACTTTCAACCATACTAATGTGATTGCGCTCTGCATCGCATATGGCAGGTAGGGATGTAAAGAGCATCGCCCAGAGGCTAAGGGCACAGGTTTCAGAGTTTGTAACAACTTGGATATGAATTTCAGTTTGCCACATATCTACTAGTGACTGTGGGCAAATATTTATTCTCCCTCAGCCTCAGTTCTCATCGTTAAAGTAAAGATGGTTATGTCTAAGCTATAGGTTTGTTCTGAGAGTTAAATGACAGGGTAGACATCAGCTGTTCTGCACAGCTCCTACGTACAGTAAGCAGCCACTAACCAGCGCAACAGGGACATAACTCACGTTACTATCATCACCAGCATCACAGTCATCATCAGGGCAAATGGCAGGTGAGTTCTGCCAAGGCAGAGAGGACGAATCTTCCTCAGAGACAGACAGATAAAAGAAAACACAAAGAGATGTAAACACTGAGGGAAAAAAAAAGAATTTACAAAGTAAATGCAGACATGTGCTGAGAGAGGAATAGCAGGGGTGGGGATGAGACTTGGAGAAAACACAGAGAGTTAATGACAGCTGCTTGGTGAACTGGATAAGCAGTCAACAATAGATTTAAGAGCCGTAAAACAGCACAAGGACGCAGCCGAAGTGTAGTGGTACAAATGTGTGTGAACTCACACCAACTTTTTCCCTGGTAATGTTCATCCATCCAGAAGTGAAGAACTGAAGTCCAGAGCACAACGGTACCTTTGTCATCCGGACCAGTGACATTTTCAGTAAGCACCATACCTTCCACAATAAACAATCAGGAGTTTAAATTCACTTCCAGTTCAACTCATCTCCCTTCCCAGGCCACAATGAATATGCCATTGCTTCTTAAGTGCTAAGATACAAAATATAATCCAGATGAGAGAGCTCACGACGAGAGAATGTTTTCCCAGGTTGGCTCACAGCTTACAGAGCAACCAAATCAAACCAAGAGCAACGGTCAGGGTCAGGGAAGGCTTTCCATTGCTTCCTGGGAGTGGAACCTCAAATTGCAAACTCTCAACTCTGCTCTAACACTCTTAGAAGCTAGGTAAGGATGTGACCCTTGGGAACAGCCCCTAAATGTCAGGTTACAAAGATGACAATGATGATACCACAGTAATATTGGGGCGGAATTCCAAACTGCAACTAATCCTCACAAACGTAAGAGCAAGAGATCTCAGAGGTCACCGAGTTTAACCCACTCATTCTACAGAGGAAGAAAGTGAAACCTAAAGTAGTTGGTATATGCGTAAGTTAACCCAACAACACAGCTAGAGAGGAGAGCTGAGGCTGGAACCCAGTCTTCATCCTCATTCTTTGGGGCTAATGCAGCAACTGGGGTGGATGCATCCCCATCCACATGCATCAGGGGAGTCTTCTTTGTGGGAGAAGAGTGAGATCACACACTTTTTTGATAGTGCTGCCTTCCTAGTAACAATAGGGCTCCTGGATTATCACTCGAGAGGCCTCTGTGACTAATTTTGAGATGACTGGGTCCATGCTGGCATTATCCCGTGTTTGGGTTTTAGCCATGACATTATCATGTGATGATTCATATCACCATGACACATTCACAACAGCAATCATAATCCTATTATCTCTCTTTTGTTTTGTGATTTTCAGCTGGAGTGTTAATAGATGTTTTCACCTCATTAGCTACCTGACCTCCAGGACAGTTACATGATTAGGTAAACGCGGTATGACCATTTCTCGTTTATAGTAAGAAGACTGAGTGAGACCAAAAACGGTCAGAGGAATCATATGAGGGCATCCAGCAAATAAGGGACTTAGCTGGGACTTGAATGAGGGTCTTTTTACCAACCAGTACCCTCTCCCTGGTTTACACATTCATTAAAGGGAGCTTATAAAACCACATTCCTGTATCTATTTCCTCGAGTCCAGTTTATTTTTTTTTGGGGGGAGGGTGTTGTTTGTTTAAAGTTACTAAAATATAAAGCTGTTTCCTTTATTTTGAGCTTTTCCCCCCAAATTCTCAGTGTTTCGTTTTATTTTTTCCAGCTTTATAGGTATATAACTAACATACAGGCTTCCCTGGCAGCTTAGATGGTAAAGAATCTGCCAGCAATGCAGAAGACCCAGGTTCAAATTAACATACAACGTTCTATAAGTTTAGGTGCACACGTAATGATTCGATATATGTATATGACATGAAGTGATCATCACAATAAGTTTAGCTAACACAGTCAGGACATGATTTTAAATAACACATTTGTTATCGAATCACCAGCCTTCTGGTCCATTGTACTCAGTACCACTTTATAATCAGTCAGATTAAAATTCTCAGAACCTGGGGGACATTTAGTCACGAAGGTGCAGCTAGCGATTTTATAACTGACAAGAGAGGGCCTGCCTGTCCTGCCCGAGTTATTAGAAGTGCTTGAAATGTGAAAAAGAGAACTGATAACGCAGCAGAAGCAGAGAAATGAATACACATCCTGCCAGAGTCTTAACAGGAAAAGACTTCAAGCAAAGAGAGGATGAATGTCAACTTAACCACCAAGAACTAGATATTAGCTTTGGTTTTTCTTTTCTTTCCTTTGTACCAAATTTCTTTCTTTAAAATATCCTTTCTTTTATGAAATGATGGTATTGTAGGTGGTAATTTATTTTTCACATTAGTATTTGTTTTGAACTTTAAAACTACAAAAATCTAAAGAACATAACAAATGCTTATTAATTCATTGCTCATCAATCAAAATTAACAAATACTACCATTACAGTCATTTTAAGCCCAAGTATTTTTTATCAAAAAAATAAAATTATACAGACAAAACGGACATCCCTTTGAGACTGCCCAGTCTAATTCCACCTTCATCTCCCCCAATAACATCCACATGTGATTTGTGTATCTATTTACCTATATATCTGTTTACCTATCTATATATAGAAAAATTATAAAAGAAACTTTTTCTATACCTGCATGAGCTTACAGAACAGCACATAAGACTGGTTTCAACAATATTTCTCTTAAAGAAACAAATACGTATTCTTTCAAGTTTCTTTTTACACACTGAAAATTGAAAGCAGCATGATACAGTGAAAAACTTGGTGAGCTAGAAATCAGAAGATCCAGGCCTGGACCTGCAGTTACTATTTACTTCCGGTGGGATTATATATCAGTCAACGTCCTCTTTTTTTTTTGGTAAAATGAGAAAGCTGGATGAAAGGATCTCCAAGGCCTCTTCCACCTTTGAAATCTGATGATTCTAAGGTTTAATCTCCTCATCTGTCAAATGGAGATAACAACGTCTGCCTTACTAACTGTTATAAAAATCAAACATCATGTGCAGGTGTTCCGCAAAGCAGTGAAGATAATAATATTCATTGAATAATACTGAATAATAATTGTCATTAATAGTACCCACTAAAATTAAGCTACTTTTTAGCTTCTGGGAATACTTTTATAGAAACTATTGATACACTACTGTTGTTACATATAATGTGGTTTAGACTGACATGTTGCAGTCCAGGCAGCATGAAATAATTTAATTTCTTCTAACTGCTTTCTTGGGCAGGCAGTTCTGTACAAGCACAAGCTCTCAACTCTACCCATGAAGACTGAGTAAATGAAATATCAAAAGTGTCTTGCCATAAGATGCTGTCTTCTACAAAGCATTCCATAGACAGAACCAGGCTTCCACAGTAAAATGAAGCTCAAAGTACTTTGGGTCTGGAGTTGGTTTGCCTGAGACATAATTCTTCAGGAAATGCATGCAGAATTTCACTCATTTTGTGAAGGATGAAATCGAGGGGGTAATTTGACTTATAGGGGTTAGGAGAGATCTTTCTGTTTTCTCAGTGACATAAGATATGGTGACCTCTCAACCCATTAACTCTTCTGGGGAACATCAGGGTCTTTGAGATGAAAAACAAGCTGTTTGAAATGTATATTTAGGGGAATTCCCTGGCAATTCAGTTTTAGGACTCTGGGCTTTCACAGCCATGACCCAGGTTCAATCCCTGATCAAGGATTCTGCAAAGCCAGGGCACGTCCAAAAAAAGAAAAAAAAAAAAAATTTAAATGCATGTTTAAAAACTGTTAAGTTCTCTAAGGAGCCAAAAGATAATGTTTCTACACGCAAATGAAATATTTAGGGGTTTACAGGTTGCTAGCCCCAGTGAAGAACAGTGTGCACATAAACATGAATGCCCTTGCATATACCGCTCCTTTCCCCTGGACCACCTCCCTCCCTACTCCCCCTCCCTGGATAACCACCATCCTTCAACATGCAGCTCACTTGGCACCTCCTCCAGGCAGCCCTCTCTGACTTCTACCCCCATCCAGTGTGTGCTGGTGTCTCCTCTGTCGTCCCCCATAATGCCCTGCAATTCTATTAAGCCTCAATTACACTCCGTTCTAACTCCTACCACCCTCACTAATAATTACCTACTCAATCACTCATCTAATGTCCTCATCTAATACCCCACGGTCATTTTGAAAGCAGTAATTATTTGTCCATTTCATGTCATAATGCCTGGCACACAGTAGGTGTGTGGAACCAGTAAACACATCCATACTTGTACACACCTGCTCCATGTGTATGCGTGCGCAGATAATAGCTGTGTATCACATTCCCAATTTGTTTCCTGGCTAAATGTTTCATGTGCGCTGCTACAAGGCTTTGAAGATGAAGCTCCGTGGAGAATGTGGATTAGACTCAGTCTTTGAACACTGTCAAAATTATGTAAATAACCACCATCCACATCAAGGATAGAATTCTAAAATATTCAACAAACAGACTTGTTGCCACATTTTTCCTTTTAACTAAATCTGAAGAAAATGCAATTTCAGTGTGCGATCTGAGGAGCTATGTGTCTAATCTACACGATTCTGAGATGAAACACATGCTCCAGGAATGGTCCCTATGTTTGCTAAATTTTACTTTCAGTTTATATCACTGATTTTTTCTGATAAATGTACAAGGAGGATTATAAAATTCAAGTTAATATTAAATCACAATAAAAGTTTAATTTTAAAGAATTTAAATTCTCACTCAAAGCTAGTCCTTTCCTAGAGTTGCCTGACTATTGCCCTGGACACTTTAATCAGTGTAATTTAAGCTAAATACTAGGAGTCCCTATGAAACTGAAGAGGTGTTGTGGGGTATTTAGGGAGGAGGCCAAGAGAGACAGTTTTTGTTGGTAAGTCAACCCACTTCTTGGACAGGCTCTGCCATGAATAACTGTACATCTTATTGCAATCAATTTGCCCCGCAGACCTCAGTTTTCTCATCTGTGAAATGGGAGGATCAAATGAGACAACACTTAAAGCTCCTTTATGCTTTGTGATTTTAGGATGGTGTTTTCCTAAAGCTGCTACTCATGATACACAGAAAAGTGAGGATGATCTGGCCACGGTGTAGACAGGTTTTGGCCCTGAGAAATTTGAGTTTCTAGTCTCTACTGCTTCTCTAGTCCTGGGTAACTTCAGGGGCACTTAACCTCTGCTTAACAGATATGCCTGTAAAATGACAAAGTGAAACCAGAGCAGTGATTTTCAGGTGTTGGGGGAAGGGGCATCAGGAAAGTTTCAAAACACAAATGCTGGGCTCACCCCTAGTTTCTATCTTAGGAGGTCTGACTTGGGACCTGAGAATTTGTGTTTCTAACAAGTTCGAGTGATAACTGACAGTGCACTTTCAGAACCACTGAACTAGACAAGCTTGAATTGACCTTCCAACTCTAAGAATCTATGGTGGTGGGTTATAAAGAATTTAGTAGCAGTTGCATTTTTTTAGGAGCCACTTCTATCTACTAATTGTGCAGTACCCCAGGAAGGGGTTTCTTTTTCTGCGGCGGTTTTAGACACTGCAAAAATGTGGTTATTCTTATACCTAACTTCCTATAAGAGATTCAGTCGGCATGTTCAACATTTGACCTCCTGGATTCAAAATATTCAAGGTTCACAAACCTCAGGTAATTTAGTAGATTGACTGGCTCAGTGTTATGTTATCTTTGTTGACTAGGAAGAAAGCATACCTCCATTTACACTGAGTTCCATGATGCAAAGAACAGAGGAGTCAGACTCCAGTATGTCAAAAGTTCTTTAGTCAAGCAATATCATCATTATGAGAAAGCCTACCTTCCAAACTCACCCTAGACTTAACAAAGTTTTTGATAAAATCATCTGTATCACTAGATTTCAATGGTATAGGAATTACTTAGGGTGTTTTTTAAAATACTGATACTTGGGCCCCATTTCCAGAGATTCCTTTTCACCCTAGGCATTGGGATTTTTAATAGCTACCCAGGGAGGTTTCAGAGGAATCGGAAACAAAGTTTGAGACTCACCAATCTCTAAAGGAATAGTATCAATCTGTTCTTCTTTACCTTGATCCCCACAGACCATTTTTGTCACTACAAACAACACGACCATGTGTCTTAAATTGCACTTATGAGTAAACATTGAAATTTTTATAAGCCCACAAACACAGCGGGCAATCGATCAATATTTCTTAGCTAGGCTGAAGCATCTTTCACACAATTCAAAAAATATCTTTTGTGGCAAGACTTGTCCCAAAGTATATAAGTAGTTTTTGCTGTAGGAAGCTGGGTGAGGTTTGCTGGCGTACGACTCTTGCTTTTTAAATGATAAGCACCTTGAAGACATCATCCACATCCTAAAATCTTTCAAATTCCTGACTGTCTGTCTGGCTCAGTGCCGGGCAAATTAGAGGCGGTGAACAAACACTTATTCAACTCACTTGGATTTATGATTGTCTCTAAGCCCATGGGAACGGAGACCTCAGCAGAATATGCTAAGTGATTCATTGTGGAGTATGAGGTATATGTTTCCTTGTGTTCTGGGAATTTAATTCTTCTAAATTCCTCAGAGTAAATGAGAGTGTTATGGATGGGACTTTATAAATACACCATATAACTATTTGTTTGAGAAAATGGAGGGAAGTTTCTGATGCCTTAAAAAACCTTTCTGACTACAGCTGACAAAACACAGGTGCCACCCAAGGCAGAGAATACTCTATGTAGGTGACTTCTGAGTTTTGACTCTATTTTACAAAGCTGTGGTCCTATAAACGTTACTGCGGAGAGAGGATGAAAGACATAAAGCAACAACAGAGAGACAGGACCATCTCGGTTACATGTGTGCGTGCCCTTGTAGCCATTTTCTCAGATCACCGCAAATTAAACCTGTGGTTCAGATCCAAGCAAGGCTGAGAACTGCCTTGGCTGAGGCAAGTAAAAATGGTTAAAACCCAATGGCTGGCTTTTCACTCAAAACTGTTCTCCAGCCCTTTCCCTTGCCACCCCATCCATTGCTAATTAGGGGAAGCCAAGGCTTGACATGTACACAGTCATCTATGGTAAAATTGATTATTATATTACTCTGGAAAATACGGAAGTCATTTTGTTCAAAATATCAAATTCCACAAAATCATACATGGCAGCTGTTAGTGTATGTGGGGGGGGAGGGGTGAGTGTGTGAAAATATTAACCCTCTCCCCTTCAGTTTTCTGACATCTTGACACAAAAGTGCACAAAAAGAAGGTGGGGAAAAAAAAAAGAAAAGATTCCAATGCATGTAAGGCAGAAGCCAATAGTAAAGCTAACATCTGGATTTTTTTAAGGTTAAAAAAGTTCCCACGACGTAAGACACATCATACACGCCGTTTAACCGGAGTGTGGATTGGCTCTGACACACTTGCAAACAGAGAACCAGTATTCCTCTCTCAAATGTGTCCAAGCGACTTTTAATTGCATCAGACGAAGAAATGAGGTGAGTCATGTTTGGTTGTGCTTGAGCCTGCTAACAGATCATCATATCCATGTCCAACTATGTCCCCTGAACCTCAGGACATAAGTTTATGTACTTGCTTGGGGACTGTTAATATAGTTTTGCTTTGTAATGTAAAGATATCTAAAGTTGCTGAAATGCTTATCACAGCTCCTGCAGAGGTGCTCAGAAGCAACTTGTGAGCATGCTTTTCTGGCAAAACACCCTCGCTCGTGAATCCTAACACCACACTCCCCTCCGGTTCATAAGTCTGACTCTGCACTCAACAGACATGGGACATTTCAAATGCCTTAAAGTTCATTTTCCATCATCGACAAGTTCCAGCAATGAACACAACACCTTTGGAGACCCTCATAATTCATAAGGTTTCGGGATTTCGAAAATGTCCCCTTCCATTCCCTCCGATCTGGTGACAACGCAATCTGTTTTCCCGTAGCCACGCGACTTTTCTTTATAAAAGAGTTTAGTAACCAGCGTAAAAAGAGCATCGAGACTTCCTTGACATTGGGATCACTGATTTCACTGGGGTCATGAGGAGCTGGTTTAGGTCACATGTTACCCCTGCCGTTATGAAATCATTTATTACAACTTTTTTAAACAGAAGGGGGTGGGGATCCACACAAATCGCATACTCATGCACAAATGCTTAGCGCCAAGAACATGGTCAGAAGTGCTGCCCGGACTAGAGAATTAAAAAAAAAACCACCAAACCCTTGACTTCCCGCTTGGGCTGGGGAAAGGTAGGATGATGTCATGCAACCTTACCTGTCTGAAAAAGACCAGGGCTCCTGGCATGGAAGGCTCACCTGGGGCCACCGAAGCCGGGAGTCATTTTGGGTGTCGCGCGTGTGCCTCCCTAGAAAATTCCAATGACATTCTACCAGCTTTCCGCATGCCAATCATGACAAGCGTCCGCTTAGACTCTCCCGAGTCTGGGAAGGGGGCAGAGGAGGGGGGACGCGAGCAAGGGAGCCAGCGAAAGAGAAGGAGCACCCCGGGCACCGCACACCCGGCTGGAAGCAGAGTCACATGCCGCCAGGAGCCATTCCTGTGGCATTACACATGCTGAGTGCAAATGGCAAACAATATCAGTCGATGTTTATACCACATGTTCTCAGCCTCTTCACATATCAATGCCCAGGCCAGCTCTACGCAGACAGGACGCGCAAGACCACTTCTGAAGGAGGGAGTCTGGTGCTAATCATGAGGCCATTTTTAATAAAATTCCAAAGCCTTCAGTTGTGCTTCACTTTCCTGTGTTTTGTGGGTGGCGGTGATGAGAGTGCTCTGTTTATTCGCTTGCTTTTGACTCTGGGTCTGGTCCTGAAGGTCCTGGGGTCCAAAAGGACCCCATCATGACGCTTAGCAATGCAGCCGCCTCAGACAGCGTGGTCACACTGTGTCCCAACCCACAAACCTCCTGATTGGCTGGCCTCTCTTTTTTAAACTTTTGTGAAGCAAGAGGAGATGGAGTGAAGTGACTCATCATTTCACCATCCCAAGTTGTAACTGCAACATTTTTCAGCAGGAAGAACCGGCTGTCTTCTGCTATAAGCAGGGGCCCATAACTGGGGGTACATGTCCCCCAGGGTACACTGTAGACATTTTGTTTCAGAATTGGGAGCACTGCTGGTATCTACTCCATCGCTGGGCAGACTCCAGCAATGCTGCTAAAATCCTACAATGCTCAGGACAGACCCATAAACAAAGACTACCAGTCCGAGATGGCAACAGTGCTGCAGCTGAGAAAATATCCTACAGCTAAGTACCTCTAAAAGTCTTGCAAAAAATATGACACCAAAAGCGGCGGGGGGTGGGGGGGGGGAGAGTGGAGTGGAAAAGGAAGGAAGGAAGAAAAGAGAACAAAGGCAAGAGCCCCTCTCTGTGAGGCACTGACCGGAGACCATGTCCCCTGATGGACCTGGCCTGATTTACAGTTTAATTACTTAGGAAGTTGCTCACTTGTCTCCCCAGGAGTTACCATTCTCCTGCCACTTTTCCTCCTCTTCTCTTTATAATACTTAATCAAACCAAGTAAACCTTCTCATGACTTTTGAAGTCAAATGCTGCTGTCTGCAGATGCCTCGTCACCAGGTTCAACAGAGCTGCCATCACCCCTTGTCCTGTCTGGACCATCTGATGTTCATCTGTGATGCCCAGAATCCTATATAATCCCTGCTCAAAACTATTCAGGAGGGTAGGCGTTTTACAAGGTAAAACCTTCCCAAAAGAGCTTAGAAAGGCTGAGGGATGAAAGCTCATGGCGTTCTATTTGCCTGAGACTCCTAGGCGGGGATCGGGGGTGGGGGGCGATGGTCAGCAGCTTCGGGAAGCCTCTTCTCCACACACTCAGGGGGTGACGTTCCTGCAGCCACTGGCAAGTCGAAGTGAAGGCCACTCTTGCCTGCCTGAATAGCTGCCCACCAGAGGCCGGTCCACCGCCCACTTGCCCACTGAGCTCCCTGAGAGCCCGAGGGCTCCTTCTTCCTAATTTAGTCAGAGCCCACAGGCTGCCCCAGGCGCCCTGGCTCTCTGCCACCCACTCAGTCACAGACACCTAAAGGCGCCAGTCCCAGATCCTGACGCACGGGATCCGGCCAGCCCGGCCACAGCCGCGTTTCAGCTCAGACCTGGGCCCCTCCCACGATCAACCAGTCCTCCTCAAGGCGCGAGGTGACGCCACATTTTGCCCTTCCTCTGTCTCTTGTCTTATCTTATTACACTCACGACTTGCTTAGGATAAGGGTTACTACAAAGTGCTCCACCACACACAGATCTAAGGCTCTGCCTTTCTCCTGCCACCAAGCCAGCGCTGACGAGTGGATGGGAAGAGCTCAGGGGCCCTGGGCTGGAAGAAGCAGGAGGCAATTCTGTCCCAGATGAAATGCTGCTGTTTATTATGAGACTATGAGCTCCTTGAGGACACACGATGGAAGGGGATCATTTGGCCTCTGCTCCAGGAGCGACATCTCAAAGCAGGCGGTGGAGCGACCCTCAGTGGAGGAGGGGGACGGGACTATTCACAGTACGACACACCCGGCAGGCCCAAGGTGAATGGTGAAGGCAGTGGAAGATTAGGAATAGGGAGGTGGGAGCATTGCTTCCCGGCTTCATCACTGACTCAACATGTGGCCGCCAGCCCCTGCAGAGTCCTCAGGGCTCAAAACACCCAGTGCTAAGCACAGGAACATGTGGCCATGCAAAGTGAAGTCTATAATCTACTTACTGTTGAATGTTAATTTAAAAACCAAGTTCTGTAAAAAACTAAAAATAGAATTATCATATGATCCAGCAATCTCGCTCCTGGGCATATATCCACAAAAGACAAAAACTCTAATTTGAAAAGATACAGGCACTCCAATTTTCACAGCAGCACTATTTACAATAGCCAAGACATGGAAGCAACCTATATGTCCAGTGACGGATGAATGGATGAAAAAGATCGGGGAGGGGGGAGTGTGTGTGGAATGGAATACTACTCAGCCACAAAAAGAATGAGATGCTGCCATTTGTGGCAACACGGATGAACCCGGAGATTATCATACTAACTGAAGTAAGTCAAACAAAGACAAAATATATGATACCACTTCACGTGGAATCTAAAAAAAAAAAGATACAAATGAACTTATTTATAAAACAGAAACAGAGTCACAGATATAGAAAACAAATTTAGGGTAACCAAAGGAGAAAGGAGTGGGAAGGATAAATGAGGAGTTTGGAATTAGCAGATACACACTCATATACAAAAAAATAAACAAGGTCCTACTGTATAGCACAGGGAACTATATTCAATATCTTGTAATAAGCTATAATGGAAAGACATATAAAAGTATGTATATATATATAACTGAATCACTTTGCAGTATAACAGAAACTAACACAACATTGTAAATAAACTAAAATTCAATTAAAAGTTTTTTAATTAAAAAAAAAAGTGCACAGAATTGTATATACGTTATGGTCATAGACCTGTAAAAGGCAAAACAACCCTTCAGTTCAGTTCAGTCCAGTCGCTCAGTCGTGTCCGACTCTTTGCGACCCCATGAATTGCAGCATGCCAGGCCACCCTTAGATAGAAAGAAAAAATACTATCAGAGACCACACCAAAATATTAACAAGGCAGCTGAGTTTAAATGGTGGATTCTTAGGTCATTGCTTCCTCCTTTCTCCTTGGGTAAATGTTCCAATTTTTTTAAAAATAAGCACATTTATTTTTCAGGGGAAAAAAAAAACTTAAGTTTTTCAGGGACAAATAAATTCAGTTGGACAAGCATACTGCCCCGTCTAGCGTATAAGGACTTTTCAGTGAACTCCCTTATATTAAATTGTCCATCAAGGCTCCTTGCCATAGCAGGCACTTCTCCGTTGGAGAACCATTATGCCAGAATTTAAGGGCAAGGCACCTGGAGGAGAGAGGCATCCATGTTCTCTTGTGGAGGCCCAAGTGCAAGGTTCAGGTGTTTTTTCACACTTGTATGCCAGGAAGGCACTTGTACAAAGTAGGTGGAGGAGCCAGCACACTGTTCAGGGGTCAACAAAGGCCCATTTTAGGACCTCAGACTTCTAACCAGAGAAATTAAGGTCATTGGCATGAGACCGCTTCTCATACACAACATTCTATGTATATATAATGGAATATTACTCAGCCATAAAAAGGAATGAAACTGGGTCATGAGCAGAGAAGTAGAAGAATCTAGTATCTGTCATGCCAGAGTGAAGTTAAGTCAGGAGGAGAAAAATGAATATCATACATAAATCCAAATACATGGAATCAAGAAAAACAGAACTGCTGAACCTGCCTGCAGGGCAGGAACAGAAACGCAGACACAGAACATTGTAAAGCAATTATCCTCCAGTTAAAAACAGCAAAAAAAGCCAAAGTCTGCAGCAGCCTCTTTCCCTTCCCCACACAGGTCTGGGGGTGGGGAAGAGGAACTCTCAGTTAACTGCAGATGACTAGGCAAGGCCGAAGGGGAACAGAGTCACAGCTCAATCCCCAGAAGTAGGCTTGGGCCCAGACTCAGTCTCTCTCACCCTTCAGAGGGGGACTAAGTAACTGCACCTTCCATGGGGTATACAAGCACAGTGACTAATCTGGGCCAGGCCTGGACTAGAGACTACAGCTGGGCCTCCTCTAATCTGCAGCACACTGATCCTGGACGGGCTACTTCATCTCTGTGTTTGGCTGAAAATCTTCCTGGAGCCGAATCCCCACATGCACTGGAGAGGCAGAGTTGGTCCCTGTGGCAACCACTCCCTCCCCTACTCTGCCGGGATAAGCCAGAAGCTGCTTGGAATAGCCCAATTCTTGGCCAAGAGGTACAGAGGTTTCCATGGCCTAAGAGATCCCAGCACACACACGGCATGTGAGAAAACCACTGCAAACACTCCTGGTCTTTTTTTCCCACTCCTTTCCTTTCCTCTTTTCCTTTGTAACCTTTTCAACAGAAGTGACAATTCATGGTGAAACTATTTCCAAAGACCAGTTTCTCTTTATAACCAGGACTGATTATGCCATCCTAGTTTGGGACAGGGGGTTGGAGGGAATAGCTAAGCCAGAAAAGTCGGAGCCTTGGCCCCTGAGATAACTGGAGGGAAGCAAGAAGAATGCAGAATTGTCGTTGTTCAGTCTCTAAGCCATGTCCGAAACTGCGACCCCATGGACTGCAGGACAACATCCTTCCCTGTCCTTCTCTATCTCCCGGAGTTTGCTCAAATTCATGTCCATTGAGTCAGTGATGCCATCCAGCCATCTCGTTCTCTGTGGCCCCCTTCTCCTTCTGCCCTCAATCCTTCCCAGCATCAAGGTCTTTTTAAATGAGTTGGCTCTTCGATTCAGATGGCCCAAGTACTGGAGCTCTGACTTCAGCATCAGTCTTTCTAATCAATAGTTAGGGTTGATGTCCTTTAGGATTGATTGGTTTGATCTCCTTGCAGTCCAAGGGACTCTCAAGAGTCTTCTCCAACACCACAATTCTAAAGCATCCATTCTTCAGTGCTCAGCCTTCTTTATGGTACAACTCTCACATCCATACATGACTACTAGAAAAACCACAGCTTTGACTATTCGGACCTTTGTTGGCAAAACAATGTCTCTGTTTTTTAATATGCTGTCTAGGTTTGTCATAGCTTTCCTTCCAAGGAGCAAGTGTCTTAATTTTATGGCTGCAGTCACTGTCTACAGTGATTTTAGAACCCAAGAAAACAAAAATCTGTCACTATTTTCACTTTTTCCCCTGCTGTTTGCCATAAAGTGATGGGACCGGATATATGATCTTAGTACTTTGAATGCTGAGTTTTAAGTCAGCTTTTTCACGCTCCTCTTTCACCTCATCTCCTCTCTAAAGAGGCTCTTTAGAGACCCCCTTAAAAGAAAAACTGTAGAGGTTCCAGCCTCTCATTACAAAAAGGTTCAAGGAAAGAACAAACACAGGATTCGTTCCCAGAAAGAACAAGCAAGATCTATGCAATGGCTACATCCTGCAAGACAAAGGCCAGCCCTGCCTGTGAGCAGAGGAAACCAGTCAAGAGTTGTGAGTCAGATGATGTGGGAATGAGCCCTTCCTAGAAAAGGAAGCAGGTTCTTTGTTGGGCAGAGGCTTTTCGTTCTCATCTGGTTAACTGTTGTTCTTCTGTAGGTTCTCCAGGGGCTCACAAAACAGAGGCAGGAAGCAATTGTAAGTTTTCCAGATTTGCTCTTTGAAGACTGGGCCCAGCTTCCAGACCAGATCCCATGCTGAGTTTTCAGGGGCCCCATGTCCTCAGGACCTTTGCAAGGCCTCTCCTTGCAAGGCCTTTCTCTAGATCTTGCACTGTCCAAGAGAGTAGGTATTAACACATGCAGTTGAGTTATTAATATTAAATACAACTTAAAACTCAGTTCCTCGGCTGTACCAGCCACAGTAGCCATGAGACTCATGGCCACACGTACTGGATAGCATGATATGTAACATCTTCAGCATGCAGCAAGTTCTACAGGACATCACTGCTTCAGATCCTCACGTGACCAGCCCCTTCTCAACCTCATCTTCCTGCGCTATTGACCCCTTCCCAAAGAGGCCCACTTCAGACCCAGGAACCTAAAGGAAGTACAGTCACTCTCTGTCCCTTTATCCTACTTTCATCGATATCTGAAGTTATTTTGTTNGTTGAAGCTGAAACTCCAATACTTTGGCCACCTGATGGAAAGAGCTGACTCATTTGAAAAGACCCTGATCCTGGGAAGGATTGAGGGGAGGAGGAGGAGGGGATGACAGAGGATGAGATGGTTGGATAGCATCACCTACTCAATGGACATGGTTTTGGGTAGATTCAGGCAGTTGGTGATGGACAGGGAGACCTGGTGTGCTGCAGTTCATGGGGTCAAGAAGAGTCGGACATGACTGGGTGAGTGAACTGAACTTAACTGTACTGACCCCCAATATAATTAGGATCAACAGGACTACCAGCTCTAGGTATTGNGGGTAGATTCAGGCAGTTGGTGATGGACAGGGAGACCTGGTGTGCTGCAGTTCATGGGGTCAAGAAGAGTCGGACATGACTGGGTGAGTGAACTGAACTTAACTGTACTGACCCCCAATATAATTAGGATCAACAGGACTACCAGCTCTAGGTATTGCCTCTGACTGACACAAAGCAGTAGGCACAATCTCATCTCTCATGCTGCAATATTTCACTGGGCTAATAAAACCAAAACTCAGAATCAAAGATTAATCACTATGGGAAAAAAACACTGTTTCTCCTCAGTTGTGAAAAATTATGTAATACCAATTAGTGATGTTGGCCATTTTGTATCTTGAGAGGAGGCAGTTTGAGGGCAAATCAAGTCATGGAGAAAGCCAGTGAGAACTAAGAGATAGATGGAGCCTAAGCCCTGACTGAACCCATACTTAATACTGGCTAGGAACAAGTTATACCGTATTTCCCTGGTGGCTCAGACGGTAAAGCGTCTGTCTACAATGCGGGACACCTGGATTCGATCCCTGGGTCGGGAAGATCTGCTGGAGAAGGAAATGGCAATCCACTCCAGTACTGTATGGAAAATCCCATGGACAGATGAACCTGATAAGTTACAGTCCATGGGGTCGCAAAGAGTTGGACATGAATGAGCAACTTCACTTCACTTTCACTTTAGGAACAAGTTAATCATTAGGCTGAATTTTCTGTTACTTGCAATCAGGTGCTCCCTAATTCAGTCTGATTGAACTCATGTATTTCATAGTTACCATAGGATTACAGGAGTGATTATGTTTTCTTATTGGAAAAAAAACAAAAACAAAACTGGTTTTATTGATTTTGTTACAGCTAAAAATTATTCAGTGAATTCAGGTAAAGTGCAAACTTCCTAGAGTTGCACATCCTACGCTGTGGACCTACTGAATCCTGCCAGTTCTCTAAATGTGCCATAAATAGCATGATGTAATTCTTTCATCAATGCTGTTTATTTATTTATTTAAAGAGCCTTTCTGCCTTGGATGGTTATCTTTAAGCCTCATCCTATTTTAACTGCCTCTGTGAAATCTTGTTTACCTCTGAGCAGAGTTGCCAATTCTCTGCTGTGTATTTCCCATTCATATTTCTGATATGACTGAATTATGTCTTATATTGTCAATATCTCTCCTGGTGTGGTCATTATTGACTTTCTTATCTTTCTCCTTAACTAGACCACAAGTGGTCTGTCTTATTTATCTTTATGTTCCAGAAACACTTCACATGTTCCATTATTGTTTCTTGAATAAATCAAAAAAAACAAGGAGCTTACCCTCAGTAAAATTTACATTCCAGAAGTATTATGCATACAAGTCTACAAAATCAAGGTTCACATCCTGAGGCCCATGGGAATGGTACAGATGAGCTGACTCACAAGAGAGGGTTCTAACTTTTTTCATTTGAGATGATTTAACAAAAAACCTTTAAGATAAAATAGAGTGAAACCAAAAATGGGCTCTTCTACCCTTATCCTCTATGTAACACTTTCTTTATCTGTGATAATTTTGAAGTTAAGGACCACTTCACTTAAGTGAAGTTAAGTGCTAAGATGGGCTCAATAAAGGACAGAAATGGTATGAACCTAACAGAAGCAGAAGATATGAAGAAGAGGTGGCAAGAATACACGGAAGAACTGTACAAAAAAGATCGTCATGACCCAGATAATCATGATGATGTGATCACTAATCTAGAGCCAGACATCTTGGAATGTGAAGTCAAGTGGGCCTTAGAAAACATCACTACGGAAAAAGTTAGTGGAGGTGATGGCATTCCAGTTGAGCTGTTTGAAATCCTGAAAGAAGATGCTGTGAAAGTGCTACACTCAATATGCCAGCAAATTTGGAAAACTCAGCAGTGGCCACAGGACTGGAAAAGGTCAGTTTTCATCCCAATCCCAAAGAAAGGCAGTGCCAAAGAATGCTCAAATTACCACACAANATGAGAACAGGTCTCTTTTATTGCTCCCTTCCCAACGACCATACCTGGCACAAGCAGAAGCTTGGTAAACACTATTGCATAAATGACTCGCAGTAGGGTCTACCCCAACATTCTGGGATCAGAGGACACTAGCCAGCCAAATAGCTGCATCTTATCTCCCCACAAGCCAAGATAACATCCAAGCATGGACCCGTGAGATCCCTAGGGAGACTGAGAGTTGTGGGCATGCCCACGGGATAGCAGAGTAGCCAACACCCAACCTTGACCTGATTCTCCTCCAAGAACACTGGTTCCCTTTCATCAGTCAGTCAACAGTGCTGTGCCCAACACCTGCACTGTCTTCCTTCTCTGCTTTTGC
Source organism: Neotragus pygmaeus (assembly GCA_006410875.1). Classification (NCBI taxonomy): domain Eukaryota; kingdom Metazoa; phylum Chordata; class Mammalia; order Artiodactyla; family Bovidae; genus Neotragus; species Neotragus pygmaeus. Next base: position 792,216 of record SJYV01010136.1, read on the forward strand.
AAAAGATCAAAGTAACCTCTAACACAGTATTAGATACTTTTCAACAGGTGATCACTTTTCCTCCATGTGTATATACAAAAGCAAGTAACAGAATGAGCTTTATCCTAAGTTTAAGGAGTTGGTGACAAAGAAATAACCTCAAAAATATACAAGCAACTCCTACAGCTCAATTCCAGAAAAATAAACGACCCAATCAAAAAATGGGCCAAAGAACTAAACAAACATTTCTCCAAAGACATACAGATGGCTAACAAACACATGAAAAGATGCTCAACATCACTCATTATCAGAGAAACACAAATCAAAACCACAATGAGGTGCCATTTCATGCCAGTCAGAATGGCTGCTATCCAAAAGTCTACAAGCAATAAATGCTGGAGAGGGTGTGGAGAAAAGGGAACCCTCTTACACTGTTGGTGGGAATGCAAACTAGTACAGCCACTATGGAGAACAGTGTGGAGATTCCTTTAAAAACTGGAAATAGAACTGCCATTTGACCCAGCAATCCCACTGCTGGGCATACACATTGAGGAAACCAAAACTGAAAGAGACACGTGTACCCCAATGTTCATTGCAGCACTGTTTATAATAGCCAGGACATGGAAGCAACCTAGATGTCCATCAGCAGACGAATGGATAAGAAAGCTGTGGTACATATGCACAATGGAATATTACTCANGAATGCAAACTAGTACAGCCACTATGGAGAACAGTGTGGAGATTCCTTCAAAAACTGGAAATAGAACTACCTTATGACACAGCAATCCCACTGCTGGACACACACACCAAGGAAATCAGAATTGAAAGAGGCATGTGTACCCCAATGTTCATTGCAGCACTGTTTATAATAGCCAGGAAATGGAAGCAACCTAATGTCCTTTGACAGATGAATGGATAAGAAAGTTGTGGTATATATGCACAATGNCACACCAAGGAAATCAGAATTGAAAGAGGCATGTGTACCCCAATGTTCATTGCAGCACTGTTTATAATAGCCAGGAAATGGAAGCAACCTAATGTCCTTTGACAGATGAATGGATAAGAAAGTTGTGGTATATATGCACAATGGAGTATTACTCAACCATTAAAAAGAATACATTTGAATCAGTTTTAATGAGGTGGATGAAACTGGAGCCTATTATACAGAGTGAAATAAACTGGAAAGTAAAACACCAATACAGTATACTAACACATGTATATGGGATTTAGAAAGATGGTAACGATAACCCTGTATGCGAGACAGCAAAAGAAACACAGATGTATAGAACAGTCTTTTGGACTCTGTGGGAGAGAGAGAGGGTGGGATGATTTTGGAGAATGGCATTGAAACATGTATAATATAATATATGAAATGAATTGCCAGTCCAGGTTCATTGCATGATACAGGATGCTTGAGGCTGGTGCACTGGGATGACCCAGAGAGATGTTATGGGGAGGGTGGTGGTGGGAGTTCAGAATGGGGAACACGTGTACACCCATGGTGGATTCATGTTGATGTATGGCAAAACCAATACAATTTTGTAAAGTAATTAGCCTCCAATTAAAATAAATAAATTTATATTTTAAAAAATTAAAAAAAATAAAAAAGAGTCTTCTTCAACACCACAGTTCAAAAGTATCAGTTGTTCTGAGCTTGCCTTTCTTTATAGTCCATCTCTCACATCCATACATGACTACTGGAAAAACCATAGCTTTGAATAGCTGGACCTTTTTTGGCAAAGTAATGTCTCTGCTCTTTAATATGCTGTCTAGGTTGATCATAACTTTTCTCCCAAGGAGCAAGTATCTTCTACCTTCATGGCTGCAGTCACCATCTGCAGTGATTTTGGAGCCAAAGAAAATAAGTCTTTCACTGTTTTCATTGTTTCCACCATTTGCCACAAAGTGATGGGGCCAGATGTCATGATCTTAGTTAGAAGAGATGGCAAGAATACAGAGAAGAACTATGGAAAAAAGATCTTCATGACCCAGATAACCATCACCCATTGATACCCATCTTTTGCCAATAAAATATCTTTTTAATTCTGTCTTCCTCTCAAATCTTACCCCCAAGCTCAGACACTGTCTCACTACAGACCTCTGTCATGTCTTGCCTACCTATCTTTACTTCCTAGTGGTTTTCCTGTTTTTATTCATCTTTCTCCAACTTCCATTTCCTATGAGAAGATTTTCTACCATAGAAATAAATGGAATTAGAAATTATATAATGTACCTTCCTGGAACCTTCAGGTCCAGGTTTTGAGTTCAGTTCAGTTTCTCATACTTAGAAGCAGTGCTTTGACTTAATGTCAAAGCTGAATGTTTGTCAAGCTTCTTCTGTCTAGAAACACTAGGTTCTTTTCTTCAATTTTCATGCAGGGAGAATTGACCATCTAATTCACCTTGAGGACACCATGCAGTTCTAGAAGAGCACACATGCCCTGGTATTTGTGTGTCTATCTCCTTTCTTCGGTGCACTTTACATCTTGATAGGTGGGACTCTGTAAGTGTTTATGAATTTTTACATGTGTGCATATGTCTACATGTATGTGAGTACTCTGTCACTAAGTCCTGTCTGACTCTTTGCAACCCCATGAACTATTGCTCACCAGATTCCTCTGTTAATGGGATTTGTTAGGCAAGTATATTAGAGTGGGTTGCCATTTCCTCCTCCAAGGGATCTCCCAGACCTAAGGTCAAACTCATATTTTTTGCATCTCTTGCATTGGCTGGCAGGTTCTTTAGCTGAGCTACTGGGGAAGCCCATGTATGTCTACATATTTTTCCTATTTCCAAACACAAAATTTACAAAATTGTTTTAGTTTTTTTAAATTGTTTTAAGCCTATTTTAGTAAATTGCTTCAGAAAAAATAGTCATGTATATCTACCTAAATATGGACATATCATATTGTATGCAAATCTATATCTGAATATTTCAACTCTTGTGCACCAGTTTATCTCAACTTGGCTTCTCCTATTTCTTATTTTACCAGTGCTGTGGAGGCCAGTTCTTTGTGGATTCCAAGTGAATTCAAAAAGGCCAACCCATAAAATTACTGCTCATCAGCTAGGCTCCTCATTCTCCCACTGTGGAAATCTGCATACCAATGCATGCACAGCATGGAAACGTGGATAAGGGGATCTTAAGTTCTCAGAGAGAAAACTGTGAACTAAGACTAGAGGGAATGGGGTAGGGCATGGCCTTTAAAAGAATGGCATAGCCCAAGGATATTAAAAACATTTTTAAAAACTTGTTAGAACCAAACATATCCAAGATGGTAGAAGATGGGACTTCCAAAGGACCTTCAGTTCAGTTCAGTCATTCAGTCATGTCTGATTCTGTTATCCCATGGACTGCAGCATGCCAGGCTTCCATATCTATCACCAACTCCTGGAGCTTACTCAAATTCATGTCCATAGAGTCAGTGATGCCATCCAACAATCTCATCCTCTGTTGTCCCCTTCTCCTCCTGCCTTCAACTTTCCCAGTGTCAGGATCTTTTCTAGTGAGTCACTTCTTCAATCAGATGGCTAAAGTATTGGTGTTTCAGCTTCAGCATCAGTCCTTCCAATGAATATCAGGACTGATTTCCTTTAGGATTGACTGATTTGATCTCCTTGCAGGCCAAAGTGCTCTCAAGAGTCTTCTCAGAGTTGAAAAGCACCAATTTGTGCCTCAGTATATTTTTGTTGCTGTTATTCAGTCCTTGTGACATGTCAGACTCTTTGCTACCACATGAACTAAAGCATGTCAGGCTCCTCTGTCCTCCACTATATCCCAGAGTTTGCTCAAATTCATGTCCACTGAGTCAGTAACATAACCATCTCATCATCTGTCACCCCCTTCTATTTCTGGCCTCAGTCTTTCCCAGCATGAGAGTGTTTTCCAGTGAGTCAATCCTTCTCATCAGATGGCCAAAGTATTGAAGGTTCAGATGCAGCATTCTCTCCTTCCAATGAATATTAAGGGTTAATTTCCTTTAGGATTGACTGATTTCATCTCCTTACAATATTCTTGAGAGTCTTGAGAGAAGACTCTCAGGAGTGTTCTCCAGGACCAAATTCAAAGGCATCAATTATTGTGCAGTCAGTCTTTTTATGGTCCGACTCTGAACCACTGGAAAAGCAATAGCTTTGACTATATGGAGATTTGTCAGCAGTGATGTCTTTGCTTCTTAATATGCTGTCTAGGTTGGCATAACTTTCCTTATAAAGAGCAAAAGTATTTTAATTTCATGGCTTCAGTCACTGTCTGCAGTGATTTTGGAGCCCAAGAAAATAAAATCTGTCATTGCTTCCACTTTTTCCCTTTTGATTTGCCATGAAGAGATGGGACTGGATGCCGTGACCTTAGTTTTTATCTTTTTTTAAGTTGAATTTCAAGCCAGTTTTTCACTCTCCTTGATTCACCTACATCAAGAGGTTATTTAGTTCCACTTCACTTTTTGTCATTAGAGTGCTATTATTTGCATATATGAGGTGGTTGATATTTTTCCAAGCAATCTTGATTCTGGCTTGTGATTCATCCAAGCCAGGCTTTAACAGGATGCCACTTCTGAGGTCAGGGCCAGTGGTCGGGAGGAGCTACCCCAAGCCTGAGGTCAAGAACAGGGGCCAGAGGAGGAACCCAAAGTCCAAGGAACAGTAACTGCACAGGTGCAAGAGGGCTGAGAAGAGCTACTCCACGTTCAAGGTCAGGAGTGGCAGCAGTGAGGAGATACCACGCATCCAAAGTAAGGAGCAGCAGCTGTACTTTGCTGGAGTAGCTGTGAAGAGATACCCCACATCCAAGGTAAGAGAAACCCAAGAAGGACGGTAGGGATTGCAAGAGGGCATCAGAGGGCAAACACACTGAAACCATAATCACAGAAAGCTAGTCAATCTTATCACACTGACCACAGCCTTGTCTAACTCAATGAAACTAAGCCATGCTGTGTGGGGCCACTCAAGACGGGAGGGTCATGGTGGAGAGGTCTGACAGAATATGGTCAACTGGAGAAGGGAATGACAAAACACTTCACTATTCTTGCCTTGAGAACCCCATGAATAGTATGAAAAGGCANGAGTAAACTGGGTAATTTTTAAAAAATGTATCTATTCCACAATGTTTACTCATGAAACATTTATCCTTTGAGCCTGAACCAAAATTCAGGGCAAACTGTTCCAAATATTTATTTTCTTAAATGACTTGATAAATGTTTTTTGTTCAGTTGGTTTTTGTTCAAACTATTTAAAACTGAACAAATAAATCATAAATAGTGTTAAAAAATAAACTCCAGTCATTGCTGCAACATCTTTACACACACACACTGACAGACACAGATTTGAAGTGAAGATATTGTACTATGACTGAATAACTTTATAGACATACAATATCGATGCTAAGAAGTGATAAAACCTGTCCTTCCTTCCTCATACATTATGCATCTTTAAAGAAAGAAATGGAAAATTGAGTATTTAGTCAAGCAATTTTATCAATAGCCTTAGCCTGAGTAGATGACTCAGGCTCTAAAGTCCTCTTTGCAATAACAGATGGCCAGTTATAGTCTGAGAGAAACAGTTAAATTCCCTAAGCAGTGCTCCTGGCTTAGCCAATATATAAACTGTCTTAGTTTCTTCAAAATAAAAATGTACCCAGTGCAATTTACAAGTCTACAGATGAAGTGGATTTGCCAAGAGTGCCATATTTTTCTGATGGATCCAGAGCAAAGAAATCAGATATATCTATGGGATGTTGCATATATAGTCCTAGTNTTGTAAAGTAATTAGCCTCCAAGTAAAATAAATAAATTTATATTTAAAAAAATAAAATGGTAAAATTTTAAAAAGGAGTTGGTATTTTACTACTTTGCAGACTCTTGTGCTTTCTGACACCTCCTCTGGGAGAAGAGGAAGAGGAAAGGGAGGAGGAGTAGGAGGACAAGGTGGGGAGTGGGAGGGGAGGCACAGGGACGGCCCGCTACAACTGTGTTTTACTTCAATTAAAATTTGACTGGAAGACTATTACATTCAGCAAAACATGACCTCATGGCTAGATGCTAGAAAAGTATTAAGATATAAAAATTGGAAAACATACCACGTGTCACATGTTATTGAACTTTCATAACAAGCCGAATACAAAGTCATCCTTGTTTGGGATCAAAAAACCTCAGCAAGACAGAGGAGCAGGACGTTAAAAAAGAGCATAGGCAATGAAAGAAGAGCAACAGGCAAACAGAAAACAAAAAAGCAGGAGGAATCTGCGCTCAGAGTCAAACTAGGAAGGAATTCCCACAGTCAAGGAAGCTGGGGGGCTAGAAGCTAACAGCCTGACCGCTTGCCAAGAAAGAGAGGGGCGGCTTGGAGAATCTTCTCTAATTCTTGATGAAGAAACAAATCTGATTTTAAGCTGGTTTCCCCTAAAAGGCACACACTGGCAATTGTCCACTGAGCTTACTTGCACTCTTAGTGCATTAATTAAAAAGTTCATCAAACTCATTTGTGTAGAACAATGCACAACAGTGATTTTTTAAAAGATTTTTTTGACGTGGACCATTTTTCAAGTCTTCATTACTTGTTACAATACTGCTTCTGCTTTATGTTTGGGGTTTTTTTTGTTTTGTTTTGTTTTTTGTGTTTTTTGGCCAGGAGGCATGTGGGATCTTAGCTACCTACCCAGGGACTGAACCTGCACCCCCTGCATCAGAAGACAAAGTCTTCACCGCTGGAATGCCAGGGATGTCCCAGCAGTGATTTCTCAGTGAACTGGCAAAGAGAAATCATCTTCCACTCCAGCCATGTTCTATTAATCAAATTCCAATATCCATTCTAAGATGATTTCCAGAAAATTGAGTTTATTCTGACACATAGATCACTCATTAATTCTTGTTTCTTCGTCCAAAACTGCATGAAGCTTTGTCCAAGAGAAGCAGCAAGATTGGTTGCCATCTTTCTCCACTTTGTCTTTCCCTGGGTCTTAAAAAAAAAGTTGGCTTAAAACTCAACATTCAGAAAACTAAGATCAGGGCATCCAGTCCCATCATGGCAAATAGATGGGGAAACAATGGAAACATTGAGAGACTTTATTTCTTCTCCAAAATCACTGCAGATGGTGACTGCAGCCATGAATTTAAAAGACTTTTGCTCCTTGGAAGAAAAGCTATGACCAACCTGCTGCTGCTGCTGCTAAGTCGCGTCAGTCGTGTCCGACTCTGTGCGACCCCAGAGACGGCAGCCTACCAGGCTCCCCCATCCCTGGGATTCTCCAGGCAAGAACACTGGAGTGGGTTGCCATTTCCTTCTCCAATGCATGAAAGTGAAAGGTGAAAGTGGAGTCACTCAGTCATGTTCAACTCTTTGCGACCCCATGGACTGCAGCCTACCAGGCTCCTCCACCCATGGGATTTTCCAGGCAAGAGTACTGGAGTGGGGTGCCATTGCCTTCTCCAATGTCCAACCTAGATAGCATATTAAAAAGCAGAGACATTACTTTGCAAACAAAGATCCATCTAGTCAAAGCTATGGTTTTTCCAGTAGTCATGTATGGATGTGAGAGTTGGACTATAAAGAAAGCTGAGCGCCGAAGAATTAATGCTTTGAACTGTGGTGTTGGAGGACTCTTGAGAGTCCCTTGGACTGCAAGGAGGTCAAACCAGTCAATCCAAAAGGAAATCAGTCTTGAATATTCATCGGAAGGACTGATGCTGAAGCTGAAATCCCAATACTATGGCCACCTGATGTGAAGAACTGACTCATTTAAAAAGATCCTGATGCTGGGAAAGACTGAAGGCAGGAGAAGGGGACGACAGAGGATGAGACGGTCGGATGGCATTACTGACCTGATGGACATGAGTTTGAGTAGGCTCCGGAAGTTGGTGATGGACAGGGAACGCGACTGAGCGAGTGAACTGAACTGAACTGAACTGAGGTCTTAAAAAGAGAAGCGCAGCCACCTTTATACTTGACCAAAGGACAGCTGCCTCTCAGTGAAAGGGTCATACTTTCAGAGATGACCCCAGTTCTGGGAGGGATGCTCCCTGAAATGTGGGGAAGAAAGCGAACTCCAGCCAGCCAGGCCTGTCAAATCAACCCTCATGAGCAATGGGATGACAAAATCACAGATCAGCCTCACAACCAGCTTCAGGTCCCCCCTCGATCTCAGCTTCTCTCTTAGGTGATCAGCCTTAATACTTTGCAAGATTACAAGCATTCTGGAGGCAAGGATACTGCAATAGCCAGCATGATGCTTTCCAGGTGGCAGAAGTCCATTAAGTGTTTTCTGAATCAACAAATGATTTACAAGCTTTTCCTCATGTTGACTGTCATTTCTGAGGCTTCCATCCAAATTTGGGATTGGAAGACCAAGGGGTCAAAAATTCATTCCTGACATGTGAGATTTAAAGTTCTGAAGACTTGATCCAAGACCAACTGGTCAAAGCGTGATGCTGAGGGTAGGCCAAAGACTGGACTCATAAACCCGGCCCAAGCACGTGCACTTATCCACCGCCAGAGTCAGCAACCCACCTTCACTGTCACAGACTCACGTCGCAGTGCTCAGGCGTCAGGCCACAAGACAGGCAGCTGCTAACGAGCACTGTCTCTACCAAAACCAGCTGCCCTCACCGCTGCCTCGAATTCGAAAAAGCTGGACCTCCACCACTACAGGGCAGTTCAGGACCAGGTTGAGGTGGCAGGGAAACCGGCTTCCTTTGGTGGTTACTTTTTTCAAGGCAAAGATGCAACTTATTAGCTAACCACCTGAAGATACACCTTAAGGAAAGAACAAGTGGTATCAAGCAAGATGGGCTCTTCAAGTTTGTACTGTCGATGGGACAATCCATCCAAGACTCACACCTTTTACTCCTCAAATTCTACTGCAGATCAGTCTTCCAAAGTATGACTGCTAAATCTCTTGTTGTTCAATCGCTCAGTTGTGCCTGACTCTTTGTGACCCCATGGACTGTAGCACACCAGGCTTCCCTGTCCTTCACCATCTCCTGGAGCTTGCTCAAACTCATGTCCATTGATTCGGTGATGCTGTCCAACCATCTCGTGATCTATTGTCCCCTTCTCTTCCTGCCCTCAGTCTTTCCCTGCGTCAGATTTGTTTAACAATGAGTTGGCTCTTCTCATCAGGTGGCCAAAGTATTGGCGCTTTAGCATCAGTCCTTCCAATGAATATTCAGGGTTGACTTCCTTTAGGATTGACTGGTTGAGACTAAATCTGTTAACACACACACAAGAACTTACGGGCTTACATTCCTTTGATCTTCTTGCACTATAAATTTCCTAAGGGTAAATATAGTTGTTAAACACAAATGCTTAATTTCATACAATAAAAATGGAAGAGCTGTTTTCCATAAGGGCAGGTTAGGTAATAGGTTATTCAGATAAATCCTCTCCCTGAAAGAAAAAACTCTGGATAAATCACCTTTAAGCACTTAGGAGCTGAAAAGATAGTGCAGCCCTGCCAGGCCAATTTTGAGGGGAAGCTTGAATTCAAAGAGACCAGAGAACTATTTGAGTACCCAAGTTGCTTTTACCTTAAAGACACTGGAGGGGTAAGGATAACAGATATCCAGTCAAAGAAGACATTCAATGTAAAGCCTTACTGGATACTTCTCCTTGCATGAAGCAGAGTCCCAGAGTGCACTCTCAGAATTAGGACTCTGAACGGATCTGTCACTTCTACTTCCCCCCAGCTCCACAGGCTAAGGGAGGTTACTTTGTACTGAAGCAGAGCAGGAGGAGGAAAAGGAAGGTGGAGAAAATAATTTTGAGAAAACGTGGCCACAGGCCCACAATCATGCACATTTCACCCCAAGAATGTACAGCACAGACCGGCAATGAATTTGGTTTGATGTGATCCCCAACTTGTAGTGCCCTGAAAAGACGGTCAGAAGGAGGACAGTACACTCATTTCAAGCCTCGGGGAGTCACAAAAAATGTTTCAAGGGCAATAACCAGTGAAACAGTTAAAAGATAAGTAGATGCATAGAGAAATAAGGCAACCTGAGTGAGATCCAGTATAAACAATTGAGAGCAGAATCAGACCTGGACAGATTTCAGATATAGACTTATTAAGTTTATATATGCTTACCACATGAAAAAAATGAGACAACAAGTTCACAAATAATTAAGACTATAAAACATGACTAAGCAGATCTGGAAGAGGATCAAATAGAACTTCTGGAAAGAAAAAATATAGTAACACATTAAAATTTCAATAGAAGTGTTTGGCAGCAGATTAAAAACAATGGAAGAGAGAATTATAAACCAGAGGTAAGATCAGAGGAAAATATCCAGAATATAGTACAGAAAAGTAAAAACAGGGAAAGCACAGAAGAGTGAGTTTACAACAAGGAGAATATAGTAAAAAATTCTAACATACATTTCACTGGAGTCCTGGAAGAGGAGGAAAGGGGGTATGGGGTTGAGATAATTTTGAGGAGATAACAGCTAAGGATTTTCCTGAACTATTGAAAGATACCATAAATTCAAAAGACCCAGAGACTACCAAACAGAATAAATATAAAGAAATGTATACCTAGACACACCATACTTATGAAAACAAAGATTAAAAATCTTGAAGAGAAAGTATAGATTACCTTAAAACAAATGATGAGCAGACTGAGAGATAATATCTCAACATCAAAAATAGAAACCAGCAAGAAAATAAAATGATGAAAAGACAGTCTCCTTAATAAATGGTGCTGGGAAAACAGTATAGCAACATGTAANATAGATTACCTTAAAACAAATGATGAGCAGACTGAGAGATAATATCTCAACATCAAAAATAGAAACCAGCAAGAAAATAAAATGATGAAAAGACAGTCTCCTTAATAAATGGTGCTGGGAAAACAGTATAGCAACATGTAAGAGAATGAAACCAGATCATTCTCTAACAAAATACACAAAAATAAACTCAGGATAGATTAATTGCCTAAATGTAAGACCATGTACTATAAAACTCCAGGAGGAAAACAGAGAACAGCCTTTAACATAAATTGAAGCAATACTTTTTTTTTTTTAATCTGCCTCCTAGAGTAAAGGAAATAAAACCAAAAACAAACAAATGAGACCTAGTTAAAAGCTTTTGCGCAGCAAATGAAACCATAAACAAAATGAAAAGACAATCTATTTGGGAGAAAATATTTTCAAGGGATGCTACAACTAGGGCTTAATTTCCAAAATATACAAACAGCTCATACTGCTTCATATGAAAAATAAAACAAATATCCCAATCAAAAACTGGGCAAAAGATCTAAACAGACATTTCTCCAAAGAAGACATACAGATGGCCAACAGGCACATGAAAAGATGCTCAACATCACTAATTATAAGAGAAAAGCACATCAAAACTACAGTGAGGTATCACCTAACACTGGGCAGAATGGCCATCACCAAAAAGTCTACAAATAAATGCTGGAGAGGGTGAGGGGGGAAAAGGGAACACTCCTGTATTGGTGCAGCCGCTATGGAGAATAATATGGAGGTTTCTTAAGGAACTATAAATAGAGCTAGCATGGGATCTAGCAATCCCACACCTGGGCATGTGTGTGTATATTAGTTGCTCAATAGTATCTGACTCTTTGTGACCCCATGGACAACTGTAGCCCTCCAGGCTCCTCTGTCCATGGGATTCTCCAAGCAAAAATACTGGAGTGGGTTGCCATTCCCTTCTCCAAGGGATCTTCCCAACCGAGGGATGGAACCCAGGTCTTCTACATTACGGGCAGATTCTTTACTGTTTGAGTCACCAGGGAAGCCCACATTTGTGCATATGTTTGGAGAAAAGTGAAAGTGAAGTCACTCAGTCGTGTCCGACTCTTTGCGACCCCGTGGACTGTAGCCTACCAAGTTCCTCCATCCATAGGATTCTCCAGGCAACAATATTGGAGTGGGTTGCCATTTCCTCCTCCAGGGGATCTTCCCGACCCAGGGATCGAACCCNGTCCGACTCTTTGCGACCCCGTGGACTGTAGCCTACCAAGTTCCTCCATCCATAGGATTCTCCAGGCAACAATATTGGAGTGGGTTGCCATTTCCTCCTCCAGGGGATCTTCCCGACCCAGGGATCGAACCCTGGTTTCCCACATTGGAGGCAGACGCTTTAACCTCTGAGCCACCAGGGAAAACTCTAGTTCAAAAAGACATGCACCCCAGTGATTACAGCAGCATTATTTACAATAGTCAAGACAGGGAAGCAACCTAACTGTTCACCAGCAGATGAACAAACAAAGAAGATGTGGTATATACACATAACGAAATATTACTCAGCCACAAAGAGAATGAAATAACGCCATTTGCAGCAACATGGATAGACCTAGAGATCGTCATATTAAGTGAAGTAAATCAGCCATAGAAAGACAAATATCATATGATATCACTTATATGTGGGATCTTAAAAAATGACACAAATAAACTTATTTACAAAACCGAAATAGACTAACAGACATAGAAAACCAACCTATGGTTACCAAAGGGGAAAGAACAGGGAGGTATATTAGGAATTTGGGGTTAACATATACACATAACTACACATTGATATGGGCTTCCCTGGTGGCTCAGAGGGTAAAGAATCCGCCTGCAATGTGGGAGATCTGGGTTCCCTGGGTTGGGAAGATCCCCTGGAGGAGGGCATGCCAACTCACTACAGAATTCCTACTTAGAGAATCCACATGGGCAGAGGAGCCTGGCAGGCTACAGTCCACGGGGTCGCAAAGGGTCAGACATGACTGAGTGACTAAGCATAGCACAGCACAGATGATATAAAATAGATAAACAGCAGGGCCTAGGTATAGCACAGGGAACTATATTCACAATCTTATAATAACCTATAATGGAAAAGACTCTGAAAAAGAACTGAATCACTTTGCTATACACCTGAAACTAAGACAACATTGTATATTAACTACACTTCAACTTTAAAAAAATGGTTTAAAACGGGAAGCCAGAAGACAGTAGACTCGTATCTTTAATATGCTGAAAGAAAATAAAAATCAACACGTAGTTTTACACAGCCCTGTGCAAAGATTAATAATGGTCTCTAAAGATAACCAGGTCACAGTCCCTGGAACCTGCAATATTACCTTATATGGTAAAAAAAGACTTTGCAGATATGATTAAGTTAAGCACCTCCAGATGGGTGGATTATCCTGGATTATTTGTAGGTCCTCAACACAATCACAAATGTTACTACAAGAGAGGCGGAGGGAAACTCCACACAGAGGAGAAAGGCATGTGGAAGGAGATGGAGATTTGAAGATGCTGCAATGCTGGCTTTGAAGATGGGGGAAGGAGTCACGAACCACAGGATACAAGGAGTGCAGTCTAGAAGCTGGAAAAGGCAAGGACACCGTTTCTGCCCTGGAGCTTCTGGAAGGAGCACAGCTCTGTTGACATCTAGACAAGCCGAGTGACAGGGAGTTCGGGTATCCAGCCTCCAAAACTCTCCAAGGATAAATATCCTGTTGATTTAAGTCACCACATTTGTATAGCAGCCATAGGAAACTAATACAACTGTCAAGACTATCCTTCCACAAAGAAGGTGAAATTCAGGCGTTTTCAGGCATGCAAGACCTGAGAGAGTTCCTTATCAGCAAAGGAAATTCTAAAGGCTGTACATCAGGCAGGAGGAAAGGGATTCTAGACGGAAGACTGGAAACACAAAAAGGAGGGAAGAGCGCAGGACAGTGACAAATGCACGAATAAATCTAACTGAATGCTGACTGTGTAGCACAATTTATTCCATGATGTTCTTCAAAATAAACAGAATTAAAATACACGGCAACGAGAGAAAATAAGTGAGGAGGGGGTAAATGTTTTGGGGCGTTCCAAGGACCTGGTGTTACCCAATGGGAAATGAAAGCTTTCATCAACCTTAAACTCCAAGTACAAATACTGTAATTTTTAGAATACAAAGAGCACGTAACTTTCAAAGGAACAGAGAGAAATACAGATGGTAAAACTAGACAGAAAGCAGGAAGTTACTGTAAAACGGAAGTGAGGAAAGAGGCTAGGATGGATCAGGCACTCTCAGAGGCTCTGGGAGCCAGTAGCATCCTATTCATCCACCTGGTGATAGTTACACAGGTGTTTATCTGTTGAACTCTGCATATAAGTTTTAAGTATTTTTTGGTGTATACACAATTTTTTTTTGCAATGGAAAATAACTGAAAACAACAATCACATATGTACCCCTTTCAACTATACTATGTCTAGACTCTTTCATCTCAGCTCAGTGTTTAGCAAATCAAATATCCATAATGGGTTCTCCAGAGGACATTCATCCAGCCTCGTGTTTACAGACAAGCAAATTCTTGTTTTAGCTAGTTTATAGGTGATGCAACTGAAGTCTAACAAAGTGGAATGATTTATCCAAGGCCACAGTGATTTCATCCAGATAGTTACCTAAGAATAACTTTTACTTCTGCTTTTCAAAAATAAAGCAAATTCTATTTTTCACAAATACATCTGAAGATTTCCCAAGGTGGTATCTGTCATACTGAGAGAGCCCCAGAACTGAGCTTGCATCCTCTTGCCTCTAACTACTGCATATTTAAGTATGACGTGCTAGTGGCCAGAAACGTGTGACTGCTTGTAATTAACAGTGCTTTTGCAAGACTCCCCCTTAATATTGATGCAACAATACAAGAATAGGGATTAAAAAAAGTTGGGGGGGGGCACATAATCAAGCCTGGACTTGACGTGGCTTCCCAGTGAGATGCTCACCAAAAACAACACTGCTAAAACCACAAGTCATGCATTAAACCAAAGGCAAACAGCAGCATACCAGGAAGGAGACCAAAGAACTCATTCAGGGAGGAAGCCTCACACAGTCCTGCAGAGGGGGTGGGGGGAGAAGAGCAGGGAGGGTGGAGAAGGAGAAGCACAAATAGTCATGGTGCTTAAGAAATAAATCTGCATAGACTCCAGTACTCTTGCCTGGAAAATCCCATGGGCAGAGGAGCCTGGTGGGCTGCAGTCCATGGAGTCGCTAACAGTAGGACATGACTGAGCGACTTCACTTTCACTTTTCACTTTCATGCATTGGAGAAGGAAATGGCAACTCACTCCAGTGTTCTTGCCTGGAGAATCCCAGGGACCGGGGAGCCTGGTAGGCTGCCGTCTATGGGGTCGCACAGAGTTGAAGACGACTGAAGCATCTTAGCAGCAGTAGCAGCAGTTTTGAAGAAATCAATTTCATCTTGATATTCATCTTGATACAAGTAACTGCTTAGAGAGCAATTTTATTTATTGCTAATTTTCGATTACAACCTCCTAACAGATCAAGGCAATGGCACCCCACTCCAGTACTCTTGCCTGGAAAATCCCATGGATGGAGGAGCCTGGAAGGCTGCAGTCCATGGGGTTGCTGAGGGTCAGATACGACTGAGCNGGAATACATGTTTTTCTTAATACAGTCAGTCCTCCATATAAACATATGCCAAACCCAGATACAGATGACTGATATATGTTATTTTATATCAGAAACATGAGCATACAAAAATTTTTGTGTCCATGGGGGGCCCAGGAACCAATTATCCACTGCAGATACTAAGGGACAACTATCCAATAAAGTTTACCTTTGATAAAGGGCCATAATATCTCAACTTACTTTTAGGATATTTCTCTAAAGAGTCATAACTAAGGTCATCTAGATTTTTATCCAGTATTATCCATAAAAATAACTTGCTGAGATTTTTATTAGGAGTGCATTATGTCTATAGATCAAGTTGGGAACAAGTGATTGTGGGACTATATTGAGTCTTCCTATCCACAGGCATGAAATATTTCTCCATTTATTTAATTCTTCTTTGATCTAGTTCAAGTTTCATGCTTTATACAGCATCTTATAAGAAAGTGTTGAGTGTCATCAGTTTTATTTTATATCATGCAGTGGCCAATTGAAAACATAATACCAGTGTATTATTTGGTGTTTTATTGTACCCTCTCTCGATTTTCCTTCACTCATGTCAAGATTGCTTTGCCAAATAATATACTGGCATGTATACATTTTTCTCAGGCTCTACTTTCTGGAGAACCCAAGCTCAGACAATTGATAACAAATACAGCCATATGAAGGGTTCCCTGGTACTCAGTTCAGTCACTCAGTNACCCAATGGGAAATGAAAGCTTTCATCAACCTTAAACTCCAAGTACAAATACTGTAATTTTTAGAATACAAAGAGCACGTAACTTTCAAAGGAACAGAGAGAAATACAGATGGTAAAACTAGACAGAAAGCAGGAAGTTACTGTAAAACGGAAGTGAGGAAAGAGGCTAGGATGGATCAGGCACTCTCAGAGGCTCTGGGAGCCAGTAGCATCCTATTCATCCACCTGGTGATAGTTACACAGGTGTTTATCTGTTGAACTCTGCATATAAGTTTTAAGTATTTTTTGGTGTATACACAATTTTTTTTTGCAATGGAAAATAACTGAAAACAACAATCACATATGTACCCCTTTCAACTATACTATGTCTAGACTCTTTCATCTCAGCTCAGTGTTTAGCAAATCAAATATCCATAATGAGTTCTCCAGAGGACATTCATCCAGCCTCGTGTTTACAGACAAGCAAATTCTTGTTTTAGCTAGTTTATAGGTGATGCAACTGAAGTCTAACAAAGTGGAATGATGTATCCAAGGCCACAGTGATTTCATCCAGATAGTTACCTAAGAATAACTTTTACTTCTGCTTTTCAAAAATAAAGCAAATTCTATTTTTCACAAATACATCTGAAGATTTCCCAAGGTGGTATCTGTCATACTGAGAGAGCCCCAGAACTGAGCTTGCATCCTCTTGCCTCTAACTACTGCATATTTAAGTATGACGTGCTAGTGGCCAGAAACGTGTGACTGCTTGTAATTAACAGTGCTTTTGCAAGACTCCCCCTTAATATTGATGCAACAATACAAGAATAGGGATTAAAAAAAGTTGAGGGGGGCACATAATCAAGCCTGGACTTGACGTGGCTTCCCAGTGAGATGCTCACCAAAAACAACACTGCTAAAACCACAAGTCATGCATTAAACCAAAGGCAAACAGCAGCATACCAGGAAGGAGACCAAAGAACTCATTCAGGGAGGAAGCCTCACACAGTCCTGCAGAGGGGGTGGGGGGAGAAGAGCAGGGAGGGTGGAGAAGGAGAAGCACAAATAGTCATGGTGCTTAAGAAATAAATCTGCATAGACTCCAGTACTCTTGCCTGGAAAATCCCATGGGCAGAGGAGCCTGGTGGGCTGCAGTCCATGGAGTCGCTAACAGTAGGACATGACTGAGCGACTTCACTTTCACTTTTCACTTTCATGCATTGGAGAAGGAAATGGCAACTCACTCCAGTGTTCTTGCCTGGAGAATCCCAGGGACCGGGGAGCCTGGTAGGCTGCCGTCTATGGGGTCGCACAGAGTTGAAGACGACTGAAGCATCTTAGCAGCAGTAGCAGCAGTTTTGAAGAAATCAATTTCATCTTGATATTCATCTTGATACAAGTAACTGCTTAGAGAGCAATTTTATTTATTGCTAATTTTCGATTACAACCTCCTAACAGATCAAGGCAATGGCACCCCACTCCAGTACTCTTGCCTGGAAAATCCCATGGATGGAGGAGCCTGGAAGGCTGCAGTCCATGGGGTTGCTGAGGGTCAGATACGACTGAGCAACTTCACTTTCACTTTTCACTTTCATGCACTGGAGAAGGAAATGGCAACCCACTCCAGTGTTTTTGCCTGGAGAGTCCCAGGGATGGGGGAATCTGGTGGGCTGCCGTCTATGGGGTCAAATAGAGTCGGACACGACTGAAGTGGTTTAGCAGCAGCAGCAGCAACAGATCAAAGCGGTGGAACTGAACTGAACAAATCAAAACCACTGCCATAAAGCACAAAACTTCCAACACTGGTCACTGCAAACACAGCGACTCCACATTTGCCTCTGAGCAATGTCCACTTTCCCAGGTCCCTCTCAGCTTCAGCCTCTGCTATGCAAACACTATCCCTTCAGTGAACACACTCAAATGAGGACACTCTCTTCATGGATGTCAAGGAGCTAGCGAAGAAGTTTACAAGTTGTCAAGTTAAATCACAGCCAGCACTTTTGTGTTTCAAAAAGCGTGGCTATATTCATTGCAATCCTTCAGGTCACACAAAGCCACAGTGGATGTTTTTTTAGGGCATCTCTAGAGCCTCAGGCTTCCCAGGTGGCTCAGTGGTAAAAAAAAAATCTGCCTGCCAGTGCAGGAGACACAGGAGACATGGGTTCGATCCCTGAATCTGGAAGATCCCCTGGAGGAGGAAGTAACAACCCACTCCAGTATCCTTGCCTGGAGAATCCCATGAAGAGAGGACTACAGTCTATAAGGTCCCAAAGGCTTGGACACCACTGAGCATGCACACCCCATCTCTAGAGCCTACCCTACAAAACACTGTTGTGACGACAGAATGAAGCCTCTGAAGGATTTCCCAAATGACCTTGCAGGGAAAGAACCTAGAAGATGCGTTTGTTGTTTAGTCGCTCAGTCTCTCTGTGACCCCATGTACTGTAGCCCACCAGGCTCCTCTGTCCATAGGATTCTCCAGGCAAGAATACTGGAGTGGGTAGCCATTTCTTTTAGGAGATGGCTAAATGAAGAGTGGAAGAGACAGAGAAGGGAGGAAAAGATAGGAGTCAGGCGGTGGTAGAAAATGAATTTCTTTAGTACCTGCAGCAGAAGATGGAGATGAGTATAAGGTGTGAGTGACTACACCCCCAACCTGATCCTGCTACAGCTGGCACTCCATTTAGATCCTCAACAGAGTCTCATAGAATTCATTCCTGTGGCAAAAAAGGGCCATTAGAGGATGCCTTGCCTCTCCAGTCTGATTTTGTTGTCATTGAGCACCCGATCGGTTTCACAAGGACATCGTGTAAGGTCTGAAGAATGTGTCCATGCACACAAACCATTTAAGATGACGGAGGTCTTGGTCACACGTCCTGCTGAGGTTGAGAGCAGTGATAACTGTAATTATAAATACTCAGCCAGTGGAAACCTGTGCACCACCCCCTTCCTGGTTTCAAAGGCCTCTTTCTCCCTCTCTGCAGATAAAAAAGAAATGATGCTTTACACCACTCTGATCTCATCTGGTGAGTTCCATTTAACAGATGAGAAAACTAAGGCAGGACAGACCAGCAGATCCACAGACGACTGGTAGGATTCCAAGACTCTTGTTTCTAAATGAGCAGCCCACAGAAACCACCTTGATCCAAACATCATACCTCCCTGGCCACCCTGACCTTCTTAGCACTCTACCCCCCCATACCCGAGTGAACTGCTTGGCTCTCTTTCAGGCTCTGACTCCAGAGCAATGGAGACCAATTAGGCCGGGGCTTCAACGTCAGTAATGCCACTCCTGCTCAGTGGCAGCTAATTAAGAACCTCTGCCACTTGGTAGGGAGCACACTTGTCACTACAGGGCACCCAGATCCACCCTGTTGAGGAAAACAGCAAGGTCAAAGGTTTAACAGAAGTCAGGCGGGGCCCATGAATTAAGAGGTCAGGCAAACAGGAACTGACTGCAGTGATAATCACCTTCCTGTGCTTGTACAGAACTTGGGCTTGTGATAATGCTCTTGCCTGAGCATTCTTCTTTTTCTGCTCCTCTAGCAGCTGTTAACCTCTCCCATGGAAAGCAGAGAAAATGTGAAAGCTGGCAAGGGAGAGGACATTAGCAGACTTTTGCTTTCCAGAGTGAAAAGTCCTTGAGAAGGAGTGTCTTACCCAGGGACCCAGCTTGCTGATGGCAGTGCTAGGGTGAGAATCAGACCTTTGGGGTCCAGGCAATTTCCCTTATACATCTGCAGCTTTCGCACTGCTTGCTGATTTGGGTTGAGAGTTGCTTTGTGTTTTCTTAAAAACAATTTTAAATACAAAAAAATTTATAAATGGGGGGGTGGGTGAACTGGAAGATGGCAGTGAAAAGTTACAAACTTTCAGTTATAAGGTAATAAGCACTAGGGATGTAATGCACAACCCTGCTGTACATTATATACGAGGNTACAAAAAAATTTATAAATGGGGGGGTGGGTGAACTGGAAGATGGCAGTGAAAAGTTACAAACTTTCAGTTATAAGGTAATAAGCACTAGGGATGTAATGCACAACCCTGCTGTACATTATATACGAGGGTTGTTAAGAGAGTAAATCACAAAGAAAAACCTTTTTTCTATTTCTTTAATTTTGCGCCTATTTGAGATGATGGATGTTTATTAAACTTAACTGTGATAATCATTTCATAACGTAACTCAAAGAATTATGCTGTGCACCTTAAACTTATACTGTGCTGTATGCCAATTATATCTCAAGGACTTCCCTTGTGGTCCAGTGGGTAAGACTCCACCTGCCAATGCAGCGGACATGGATTCGATCCCTGGTCCAGGAAGCTTCCAGTTGCCCTGGAGCAACTAAGCCCATGGGCCACAGCTACTGAGCCTGTGTGCTGCAAGTACTGAAGCCCATGCACCCAGAACCTGGACTCTGCAACAAGAGAAGCCCCTGCAATGAGAAGCCCACGCACCACAACAAAGCATAGTCCCCCCGGCCCCAACTAGGGAAAGCTGGTGCACAGCAATGAAGACTGAGTGCAATCAAAAACAAATAAACAAAAATATAATTTAAAAACTTATATCTCAATAAAACTTGGAGAAAAAAAAACAAAACAAAATGTAAAAAATATTCCTAAACGTAACAAACTTTATGTTCCCACCATTGAGAATCAACCAATGTTAACATTTCTTCATTTTTTACATTATGGATAAAGTTGAGTTCCCCGTCTCATTCTCTCCCCTCTCTCGCTGTCCAGAGACAACATCTATGTGTATCCTTCTAAGTCAGATCCTTCTACTATTCACTAATAAATAATGATATGCTAGTAAGTTGTCCTGGAGAAGGAAATGGCAACCCACTCCAGTGTCCTTGCCTGGAGAATCCCAGGGACGGCGGAACCTGGTGGGCTGCTGTCTGTGGGGTCACACAGAGTCGGACACAACTGAAGTAACTTAGCAGCAGCAGCAGTAAGTTGTCCTGTCTATGAATGTATCATTGTCCATTTATTTTAAACTTTAATACATTTTACTGGAGTGCAATTGCTTTACAATGTTGTGTTGGTTTCTGATGTACAGCAAAGTGAATCAGTCATACACATATGTATAGCCTTCTCCCTTGGACTTCCTTCCTATTTTCTAATAATGTTTTATGACATTTTCATTAAAGCCTTATATATGTTTTATTTGATTCCTAGGTACCATACAGATTAGTTGCTATTAAAATATCTCTTTTCCTGGTGCATTTCCTAAGGTTATTGCTACACTGAAGTGCTATTGCTGTTTGTATGTATACAGTACTCTGCATCATGTTTATCTCTTTTATTACATATAATGCTTTCAAAATTCTTGAATTTTGAAGGTATACAATCATACAATGTTCACGTAAGAAAAACTTTAGGCTCTTATTTTCTGTCCTGAAGCTTCATTTATTTTTCCTGTTNGATGCCATCCAGCCATCTCATCCTCTGTCATCCCCTTCTCTTCCTGCCCCCAATCCCTCCCAGCATCGGAGTCTTTTCCAATGGCCTCCCTCAAATATAGAAGTGTTCTTTAACTTGACTTTACAGTGACCTAAATAACCAACTACAGCAGTACTATGGTTTCAGTGACTATTCACTCTGTAGCTGAATCTACCTGGAAATGCCAGGTACACACTTTCCTCCCCTCCCCATGCCTACACCCATGTCAGACATCACTACTCAATCTCCCACTCTTTCCTGATAAACCAGTAAGTCAGAGCCTGATCTCAGAATCCTCAATACAGCATCCAGAATGAAAAGAATGGAGCTGATTTTATTCATAAGGAAGGACTCCAAAACCTCTCAGATGTTGGCAATATCTAGGCTTATGACTGTATCTAACAAGTTTCCTAAAGGAAATCGGCACTGAATATTCATTGGAAGGACTGATGCTGATGCTGAAGCTCCAATACTTTGGCCACCTGATGTGAAGAGTCAGTTCAGTGGAAAAGACCCTGATGCTCAGAAAGATTGAGGGCAGGAGGTGAAGAGGACAACAGAGGATGAGATGGTTGGGTGGCATCACCAGCTTAACAGACCATGAGTCCAGGAGATAGGGAAGGACAGGGAAGCCTGGCGTGCTGCAGNAGTGGAAAAGACCCTGATGCTCAGAAAGATTGAGGGCAGGAGGTGAAGAGGACAACAGAGGATGAGATGGTTGGGTGGCATCACCAGCTTAACAGACCATGAGTCCAGGAGATAGGGAAGGACAGGGAAGCCTGGCGTGCTGCAGTCCATGAGGTCACAAAGAGTCAGACATGACTGACTAAAAAACAAAAGCAGAGATTTAATTCTCACAATACCCCCCTGTGCGATTAGCCCCATTTTACAGGTAAAGAGTGAGACTCCGAGAGGTACAGCCACGTACTATCACACAGCTACCGAAGCCATCTGATTGCACGGCGCATGCTTTACACCATTCCTCCCCAGCCTCCTCCTGCTCCTCCTCGCCTATTCATATTAAACACAGCAAACTGTTCACAACTGCCTGCTCACCACCGGATACGACTGAAGCGACTTAGCACACATGCATGCCTGCTCACCCAGCAACAAGGGTAGAGCCTAACACGGCAGCCCCAGGTAAGACTGATTCCCACCTCCCATCTCCAAAGGTTCCAGGTGACTCATCACTTGGTTGACAGCCAGTNGTGATATCTAGTATCCTTATCTCATTTCTTACTCTAGTTGTAAATGTTTCTAAGGTTACCCTAGTAGGAATGGTGTTGGCCACAGGATGGCAGTTGCCTTTTTTATGTCCTCAGATGGCATCTGCACACCTAGGAAGCTCCTTCAGTGTCTGTGTGTTCAGTTGCTTCAGTTGTATCTGACTCTTCACAACTCCATGGACTGTAGCCCACCAGGCTCCTCTGTCCATGGGATTTTTCCCAGCAAGAATACTGGCGTGGGTTACCATGCCCTTCTCCAAGGGATCTTCCCAACCCAGAGATCAAACCTGCATCTCCTGTGTCTCAGGAATTGCAGGCGATTCTTTACCACTGAGCCATCAGGGAAGCCCCAAGCTCCTTCAGGGCAAGGCCTAAATCCCATACATCTTTCCACTCATTATAGTCCAGTGCTGGTCACATAATTAGGGCACAATAGATGGTTGATATTGTTCGTATATTTTTAAACTCTTCTACTTACGTTTATTTTAACATTGTTTTGCTTCTCTAACCTGCATAAATATGATAGGCACTTCAGCAACCCTTGGCTAGATGGTTGTAAGATGGGTGTTCCTCAAGTGTGTGTGTGTGTTCATGCTTAACTTCATGGAGATGATAGCCTAAGCAGTGAGGCTATGAAGGTCCATAAAGAAAACAAAGAATTTAGGTTTTCAAAAAGCGAATTCTTGCAAATATTTGAGATCCGATTACACTTTGGAGACTGCTTATCTGCTCATTTCTCATTCATCCCATGTAAGTGAGGATTAACTGGAGAGACTGATCGGCCCCTGAATGGGTCACTGACTTTTTCAGATTCACAAGGATCTGTTCCTTTGTGTAGAGGAGCAGCTCCACAGGCAGGAGAACACTGCCCTCACGGTTCAGTTGGAGTGATGCCACACACCTCTGGCTTCTCAGCAATTCCTGGGAGTCTGGCCAGCATAGTCCCCCTGAGGCTGTGCACACAAAATCACCAGGAACTCCATTCATGCTGACGAGAACATGCCTGTGGTGAGGAAGAGAGAAACAGAACTACAGTCCACGCTTCTCTCTCATGCTCATTTCCTGCTCCCTGCCCTCCTCAGCTGCATCTCCAAGTCATTTTCTCCAGTGATCAGCTCACTTGCCTGAGGTATATGGAGGAATGTGAATGTCAGGAGATGGGATGATTGTGACCCCCACCCCAAACTCTCCTTAGCCTCGTCCAAGCCAACAGCTGGAAAGGGAAAACTGGGTATTGGTGTACATGCAGGATGATAGAAAGACTGTTGGCAGTGACCTGCTCCTGGGCAGCAGGGTGCAAACGGGGAGCAGGCTCGGGCAGTGGAGAGAGGCTCACACTCTGCTGGAGACAGGGGGCCTGGGTTCAGGTCTCAGCCCCACCACTTACTTGCCTTATCACCACAGGCAAGCTTTCAGTCTCTAAGTACCTCATCTGTAAAATGGGGACAGGCACCACGATCCCAAGTTCAACTACAGCATGGGCCAGGGACGAGGGACAGTCTGCTTAGCCCCTGAACCATCCAAAGCCCCTAAAGGAAATTTTTTGCTGAAACTAGAGATTGAAAGTTCCTGAATGGTTGGCTTGAAGGACCAGGGAAAACTGAGAAAACTGGGAGTAAGTTATTACCTGGGTGCCACCAGAAGGCTCTTAAAGCCTTCCCTCGTGGTGCCGTGAGAGCGCCTCTATTACTTAGCAGCCAGGCTCAGCACATGGCCAGCTCAATGTGGAACAAAGCAGAAATGAGAGAGGCTGAACAGGCTGGCTAGACCGCCAGGCCTCCTACAGGATCCCCTTGGGCCCATCTTCACCTCCCCACCTCCCTCAGACCTCACAGTCACCACAAAGGCCAAATCCTTTTGAGTCAGCCTGAACTACGAATGGCAAACTCATCACTTCTTGCTGTTCTCACTGCCAATTCACTAGTCAGTACTCTCACCTGAATGATTCTAATACCCTTTCCCATCACTCCCAGGCACTAATGGGGCTCCATGACCATGGTGTTCATCCTGGAGCATTCACTGCTCTGCTCAAAACCGACAATGGCTCCTACTTGACACGGAACAAATCCAGACATTCCAGAAAGACATTCAGCTCTGAGCTGGACTCATCCCCCACCTTGTTTCTCTCCGGGTCTTATGCACGAGCCACCTGGACTAATGGCATTTACCCAAACACACCTACATCTTTCACCTCTGACCTGGGAGCTCTTTCCCGAGTCACGAGTGTCCCTACTTTGTGGACAGAATGAACCAGATACACGCCTCTCTTCTCCAGCAGACAAGCACCCTTAGGGGCATGAACTAAGTTTCATTTTTCCAGTTGTGCCCCCACAGTGTCCCTTACATGGCGATTTTTTAGGATGTAAAACTAAGCCTAAATAACATGGAAGACCCTTGAACACACCATGCAGAGTGAAAAAAGCCAGACACAAAAAGCCACAGATGGCATAATTCCATTTATGGGAAATACCCACAATAGGCAAATCCACAGGGATAGAAAATAGATCAGTGGTTTTTGGGAGCAGAAGGAAGTGACGGTTAAATGGGTATAAGGTCTCTTTTGTGGATGATGAGAAAGTTCTGGAACTACTGACGGACAATGGTGATGTTATACAACATTATTACACTGAACTGTATACCTTTAAGCCCACTCCAGTGTTCTTGCCTGGAGAATCCCAGGGACGGCGGGGCCTGGTAGGCTGCCGTCTATGGGGTTGCACAGAGTCAGACATGACTGAAGCGAGTTAGCAGCAGCAGTACACCTTTAAATGGTTAAAATGGTAAATGTTACGCTATGGGTACTTTACCACACAAACAAAACTGAAGCTGAAGGATGAAATCTCTCATGAAACATGCACTCCAGTGTTCATAACAACAGTATTTACAATAACCAAGACATGGAACAACCTAAGTGCTCATCAACAGAAAACAGATAAAGAAGATGTTGTACATATATACAAAGGAACATTACTCAGCCATAATAAAGAACAAAATTTTGTCATTTGCAACAACATGGACGGACCTGCATATCATATTGAGTGAAGTAAAGAAAATACAATATCACTTGTATGTGGAATCTAAAAAATAATTCAAATGAACTTATTTACAAAACAGCAACAGACTCACAGATTGAAAACAAACTTATGATTACCAAAGGGGAAAGCAGGCAGGGGTATAAAATAGGAGTATGGAATTAACAGATTTACACTATTATCTATAAAATAGATAAACAACAAGCATTTACTACATAACACATGGGACAATATTCAATATCTTGTAATAACCTACAATGAAATAGAATCTGAATTATATATTTTAAAAATATATAAATGAATCACTGCTGTATACCCAAAACGAACACAATACTATAAATCAACTATACCTCACTTTTAAAAAACCGAGACTGAAAGGATATAATTATTCCAGGGGCACATAGCTAGTGAGTATGCCTACAAGAGTTCAGTTTAAGAGTCCAACTTTTCACTGCAATTTTAAGTGTCGCGAGCTATCCCCCAACATTGCCACATCCAGCCCAAGTCCAAGCATGCTCTCTGAGTGATCCAGGCATCAGAACTCTCGTTTTCAGAATCCCCCATGAATGCGCTACCCAGCTTGGCACAAAAGCTCCACAGCTCCGTTTCTCTCTGGCGGCTTTAGGAACACTGGTCTGGGTCTCCACGGCCAGACCATAAGGTCTTTGAGGGCAGAACCCTCGGTACAGCCTTCCCGCCAGCCTTACTGACCTCACCGGTGTGGTGGGCACTGACAAGCTCCCTGGGAACCATTGTATTTTTCAAGGTTTTGACTTGCATTTTAACAGAAAAGTTCCCACACTCTTTGGTCAGCAAAACACCACAGTCTGCTTCTGCCAGAGATTCAATCTCAGGAAATACCTTTTTGCCACAGAATTACTAAGCCAATTGCCGCCTATTGTTTTCTAATGGGTGGGAAAAACAAAAGTTAACACCACTTTCTCCACTTATTCATAAGAGAAAGTTTCATTTCTCTACTTCAAAAACTGTGAACATCACAGGTTGCCTTTTTATAGAGCAAGCCAATAAATAAAAACACATGAAATAATGGCTTAGTGTTTAAACATGGAGACTTCAAAACAAGTTTTATTACTACACTTGAAAACCTTTTTCCCCTTCTTACTCTATTTAGGAATTGGCAAGGAAAACCTAGGTGAAAGGTCAAGGTCCAAATGCTAGCCTTGGGTCCATCTCTTACTCATCACCTTGGGCAAGTCCTTCACCCTTCAGAGTCAGTATTCCCATCCACAAAGTGGGACTGAAAGTGTTTTCCTATGAGCCTAGGAGGAGTGCTGTAAGACATCATTAATACTCCAAAAGGGAAAGTGCTGAGTAAAAGGCAGAGCCCTGAGTGGAGGAGGCACCTGGAAGGAGACCTGAGCCTGGAGCCGCCCCCAGGCCTTTGGTTCCAGCCCCTATGCACAGCTAGTCAGTTGGTCTATCAGGTGCTGTGTGGAAACGGCCAGTGGATCTGAAGTGGGAGGGGACGCTACTCTGGCAGAACAACAACAAAAAAAGGTTTTTAAATTGAGGCTCAACTCCTCTCAAACAATAATGCAAATATGAGTAATACACAAGCAGGTGGGGGTTATTTATAGAGAGGATTTTTTTTCACTTTCTATTCTGAAATAATTATAGAGTCACAAGAAGTTGCAAAAATAGCACAGAGAGGTCTCTGTCGCTATTACTCAGCTTCTCCCAGTGGTAACATCTTATGTAACTATATTACATTATCAAACCAGGACTTGACAGGAGATCGATAGGATGAACTAGACCACAGATCTCAATTAGATGTCACCAGTTTTTGCATATACTTTTCAGTTTACAAACAGCTATACGGGTAGAGGATAAAGAAAGCACTGGTGTAGAATAATTTACAACATTGCAGTGAAATCAACACTCAGGTAGCACCTGAGTGTGGTTACAAACAGTATTACAAAGAGTATTTTTTTGTGTTGTACCCATTGTCATGGGATGATATTTGAAGCATCTTATTTGTTTATATTTACAGAATCTCCCATCCCAGAGGTGAAGTATTTGTTCTTGTAACAGTTGCAATGGCACCCCACTCCAGTACTCTTGCCTGGAAAATCCCACGGATGGAGGAGCCTGGTAGGCTGTAGCNGAGACTTCTGCTCTGCTAAGCAGGCTTATGCCCATGCACAGCAGGAAGTTACAGAGGAAAGAGACCTCCGCCCCAATTCCCAAGAAGTATCTTGAGTATGAAGTCTCTCAGGGGGGAGTTGTTAGGGGAAGCACACTGACTGAAACCGCCCACCCTGGCCAGACACCATTCTCATGAGTTGTTTTATGACAGGAGATCCTGGTAAGGAATATGGAACTAATAAGCCACCACCAACCGGAAGAGTTCAGGAAAGGTCAAAAGGAGACACTGCATATCCATCCACTTCCCAGAATCCCTCCTGCTAGCATCCATCTTGGCTGAGTGATGCGTGTGCCACCAGGAAAGACTCTGAATTAGAATGATTGGCTAAAGATAACCTGGAAACTAATCCCATCACCATAAAACCCGAGACTGCAAGCCTCGTGGCAGAGCAGTTCTCCTGGGTTTCCTTACCCTACTGCTCTCCACTCGGGTGCCCTTTCCCAGTAAAATCTCTTGCTTTATCAGCACATGCATCTCCTCGGACAATTCATTTCCAAGTGTTAGACAAGAGCCCAGTTTCGGGCCCTGGAAGGGATCCCCCTTCCTGCAACAGTATTATTTGTTCACTATGACAATTAGTTCAAAACTTTTTTCCCTCTCACTCTATGACTGTTTTCATACGTGTTTGATTTAATTTTTGTTAATAATAAATGGGCTTCCCAGAGGGTGCTAGTGGTAAAGAACATGCTTGCCAGTGCAGATGTAAAGGGACGTGACTTTGATCCCTGGTTGGGGAAAATCCCCTGCAGGAGGAAATGGCAACCTACTCCAGTATTCTTGCCTGGAGAATCCCGTGGACAGAAAAGCCTGGCGGGCTACAGTCCATGGAGTTGCAAAGAGTCGGACATGACTGAAGCGACTTAGCAGGCACAGCCAGCATAGTATAACAGTGTGATGCTAAATTACTTTCGAGACTAAGTCATAAAAATAATATCCTCTTCCACCTTGTCTCTTGATACGCCCTATCTTGGAATCCAGCCACCATGCTGCAAGAATGCAGGTCTTTCCGAAAAGCCACATGAAGGTGTTCCAGTCAACAGTCCCAGTTAAGGTCCCAGCCAAGAGCCAGCAATAAATAGCAGACTTGTGAGTGAATGAGTTTCAGATGACTCCAACCCCCAGCCGTGGAGTCACCCCTCACCTTTGAGCCACCCTGGCAAGTGCCATGCTGAAATCACAGACTGATGAGCAAAACTGATGATTGTTGTTTGAAGCCACTGAGTTTGGGGTGACTTGTTAAGGAGCAATATAGGACTAGAACAGATGTGGAATGGCAAGATGGGCCCTGGCAGCTCTGAACAACCCCAGAATCAAGAGGAAACTCTCCTGTGGCCAGGAAGGTATAAGTGCTAAAGATTCTGACATCCAGCATCCTAGCAATCATACAGCATTCTAATCTTTCCTGCTTGAACGTGGGGCCCCCTCAACACAGCAGATTAAGAACACTGAGCTGCTGTCACAGGGAGCTTGACACGCTGTTCCCAGGCAAAACAGGAAGCAGGAGGTTAGGGGGGCGGCACTGGGGGCTGGGGCTAGAGAGATGAACGAAGAACAATAAGAACAATAGAACCGGAGAAAGAGATGCAAAGGAAAGATGAGGCTGACTTTTAAATTGGAGCTTGAAATGCAAATGTGCATGTAAATGGGGGAACACTAGAAAAGACAGAGATTCTAATGAAAGATGCCCCCTACACACACACACAAACACACACACACACAGACACACACCCTTAGAGAGGGCAGCCCAGCCATCCCTTGTCCTCTCAGGTTTGGGAAAAGGAATTTGATTTCCAAATACAAACTGAACTTTTATTTTTTTTTCTGCCATGCCACGTCCCTGGTTCTCTACAAAGCATATAATTCCAGCTGTTTGGCTGCATCTCAAGAGGCACTGGAATAAGGCTTTTCACATGTGTTCTTGCTTATTTGGCTGGGTGTGGGAGTCAGGGTTTCTGAAGGATCCGGAAATCCAGCACTGATGGGGCCATGTGGGTGGTCATTCTGGAAAGCAGGAGTAAATAGTGCATAACGTGCCAAACACACACACTACACACACAACACACACACATTGCACACATGTGCCACATACACACAACACACATACACGATATACATATACACTACATCTATACCACATACACATTATACACCACACACACACATACTGCCATTTAACTTGCAGGAAGAAAATCATAGTGATAGGTAGGGTTTGACTTAAACACTTGTAAGAACCTAAGTAAAATGACAAATCCTAGAATTGGAACTTTTAATTTCAACCTATTTTGTAGACAGAGAAGCTGGGGTTTAGCCAGAAGTGGAAGCCTGCATTCCCATCTCCAGGCTGGAGCTTTTTCCTCCTGTCTCAGTGCTAGGGAAATCCTCACTGTGTCTCTCCTGGAGTTTTAGAAAGAGCCACGGTGACTGAGACAGCTTCAGCAGCAGTCACACACACTCATCTGTGCGGCTGTTGTTTTGACTTAAGTTTAAAGAAAAAAAAGGAAGGAATGTGTTGCTTCCTTTCATTACCCATGCAGAAAACCATGGGCTTCCTTTAGCTCCCAACATATGCAATCCTGTCGTTTATTTTTCAATCTGAACACCAAATCCAGATCTGAAAACTCCAAGGATAAAGTTGCTGTGGTATCTGAGGCTCAGAGCAAAGCGACAGAATGGGGGCCACAAGAAAACCTTTCTTGTTACCCAGAAGTCCTCCTTTCCTCACATTCAGAGGTCCCCCTTTACTTTGAGGCCCATGAGACAGCATCTGAGACCCTGAACCACATATCCAGGGCACCAGCCTCTCACTGGATCCTTGTTAGTTGTTAGTCGCTTAGTTGTGTCTGACTCTTTGCAACCCCGTGGACTGCAGCCCACAGGCTCCTCTGTCCATGAGGATTCTCCAGGTAAGAATACTGGAGTGGGTAGCCATTCCCTTCTCCCGACCCAGAGATCAAACCCAGGTCTCCTGCATTGCAGGCAGATTCTTTACCACCACACTGGATCCTAAACGGCCTCTTAACTGCATCCAGGGACGCCTCAGGAAGGTAAAACCACAGGTCTCTCTGTGGATGGTGCCACCCAGGGGCCCTGCTGGTCACGGGCCATTTCATCACCAGTGCCTCCCGGCCTCCCAGAGTCTACTTAGAAATATCAAGTCAACTTTTGAATCCTGGGCCCCATGAGAGACAAACACCTATTTCCTCTCAGTCTTGTTTCTGAGGAGCTCAAGGGACTTCACAGTCAGTTTAATCATTTTCTGCTGAGACGCAGTTCTGCCCACCAAGAGGAACTTTTGCGCTACAACCAGGAGTGCTCACCATGGTCCAGCCCCACCTGAGTTCCTCTGCTGCATCTCCCCTTCCACATCATCCTCACCCCTCTTGGGGTCAAGGACACTTTGTTGTGGAGGGGCTTACAGGTGCCCCAGGCTGTTGTTGAAGGAGTCTGCCCAGTAGCGGATGGAGCTCAGCAAAGGTACTGGCCATGAGAGGTCACCTTTTCCATAGTTGATAGCCTTTCTGCTATGCTTCTTTCTATATAGCTTACATTTTACTGTTAAATCCACGATTATCTTAAGTTAATTTTGTACAAGATGTACAATTTAAGTCAAGGTTCTTTTTTTGCGGGGGTGGGGGACCTATAGATGTCCAATTGCTACAGCACCATTTATTGAAAAGCCTGTCTTTCCATCACTGAACTGCTTTTGCACCTTTGTCCAAAATAAGTTGGACCTGTTTGTGTGAGCTTAGTTCTGGGTTCTCTGTTCTGTTCCATGGATCTTTGTGTGTGTCCCTTCACCATTATCACTTAGTCTTGATTACTACAGCCACATAATAAATCTTGATTGATTATATTCTTTGCAGCCAAACATGGAGAAGCTCTATACAGTCAGCAAAAACAAGACCAGGAGCTGACTGTGGCTCAGATCATGAACTCCTTATTGCCAAATTCAGACTTAAATTGAAGAAAGTAGGNGTCTGGAGAATCCAAGGGACGAGGGAGCCTGGTGGGCTGCCGTCTCGAGTCACACAGAGTTGGACAAGACTGAAGCAACTTAGCAGCAGCAGCAGCAACAGTTCTATAAGAATAAGGAAGAGTTGGTGTTTCCCAGCCAACGCCCATGACGGTCCTCAGCCCAGGCCCCCTCTGTGATCATCACCACCGAGCCCTTGATCCACCCAGCAAAATTACAGGAGTCCTTAGCTTTAAGGGCACATCCAGGTGGAATTTGGTGCTGACCTTCAAAACTTCAGCTTGACTAAGCAATGACGCCATCTGGTGGTCAGACAAAGAACTAAGAAAATCAGTGATAATGGGTAGCTCTTTGTGGATGTTGAGATACCTATTCTCTTTATAAATCTACTCCAGGAAAAGGCGTACTTAACGTACTGAATATTCTAATCAGAAATGTTTTATAATGAGGAATAACTACTCTGCTGTAAATTAAATATGGCCACAAATTCTCTGAAGCCCTTTCCATGAAGAGGTGGAGTCTGTCTCTGGAATCTGGGCTGGGCTGCTGGCTAGCTTTGGAACAGGACGCACAGGAAGTGATGCTGCTTAACTTCCAAGCCGCTGCTTCAAGAGGCTTCAGAGCTTCCACCTCCCCCTCTTGGAACACTGCCTGCCACCTTTAGAACAAGCCCAGGCTAGCCTCTGTGAGGATGGAACTCCACGCAGAGGCAGAGAGAACCAGCCATCTCAGTCAGTTCTTCAAGGCCCCAGACGTGTGAGTGAGGCCACGCAAGACCAGCAGTCCCAGCCCAATGAGTACCAAGTGCAGTGACAGATGAGCCGAGGCAAGACCCGCGGAAGCCAACTCGATCATGAGAAACAGTAAACTGTGGTTCTAAGCCACTAAATTCTGGGCTGGCTTGTAAAAATAGCAGTAGATAACAAACATATGGGCTTTCCCTGGTGGCTCAGTGGTAGAGAATCCACCTCCCAATGCAGGAGACACGGGTTCAGTCTGTGGCTCGGGAAGATCCCCTGGAAAAGGAAAGCACAACCCACTCCAGTATTCTTGCCTGGAAAATCCCATGGACTAGAGGGGCCTGGTGGGCTACAGTCGATGGGGTTGCAAAAGAGTCGGACACAACTTAGCAACTAAACAATTCTGAATGTTAAGGTTTATTGTTACTATTTTAAATGTGTAGGGGGTAGAAATCAGTATTTCCACATGATGAATTCTGACTAACGCACAACTTTTGAATGTTGCATATTTCCACCTTATGCATTTCCAGACCCTGCTTCATGTTTTCATTCATTCACTCATTCATTTAATGAACCAAGCATGTCACAATAGTGGCTGAAGAGGCACTAAAAGATTTGGCACTGAATTAGATATGATGCCAGCCCTTAAGAAGGTCACGGCTATTGGAAAAGACACATATGCAAATACATCATAACACTGGCTATGTGTTAGTTTAGAACACAGGAGCAACTACCTGGACGGGGGCAGTGAGGGGGTAGTAGGATGGATATATTAGTCAAAACCCAATCAGAAAAAGAGAAACCACTCCACATATTTAGAACAAAGAAAATTTAATCCAGGGACTTTGTTATACAAGCGAGAAGGCAAACAAAAGATGGTAGGACAGGAAGGGGTGGGTAGAGCCCTGGAAGGTAGTCACTGCGAAAGATGCCACCAGCCACACTGAAGGAGGGGCGGGAGTACGTGGGCCTCTCCCTTCCTCCACCCCCCAGTCTCCCTCCAGTGCCTGGCACTGGTCAAACCTCGCAGGAGCCAAGGAGATGCTGCCCGTGGGGATGAGCATTCCCACACGGGAAGAACAGGAAAGAATGCCAGCAACCAGGTTTAGGAGCTGCCATGTGGGGTGCTGTGGGCTAGAAGGCTTTACAACTGATGGGATGATCAGGTTATTTCATGCCACTTGTCCATTTCTCTACTTGCCTCTCCCCCACCTTGGGGGAGCAGAATCAGGGTCTCTGATGATCTTTCATCCTGGTGCAGTTCTAACTCTGCCCTGAAAGAGGGTCAAAGGCCACCACAGTAGAGGTGACATGATTCCTTTTGTGCCTCCATGGGCCTTTCTCAAAGGTGAGTCTCAAGGAACATTTAAATAAGAAGCACTAAACTATGAAAGATAAAGGACTGAGCATCTGGTTGAGTCAAGATTTCAGCCAGAGGAGAAACCCTGGGAAACTTGGGCTGCTCCCTGAACGGTATGGGGCTGGGCTAAGACGTGCTAAGCCTCTTTCGGGTCTCATGTCCTTAGATAAACCTAGAAGAGAGCCTCGAACACCTCTACAGCCTGTGCAACAGGGCAGGTCTGGGAGACAGTGTGACTTGATGGTGGACAGCCGCTACCAGGGCTGTGAGTTTAAAATCCGAGCTCTGCTGCTGGCTATCCAAGACCTGCAGCAAGTTGTTCTCTCCCTTTGTTTTCTTGTCTGTAAACTGGGGGCAATCATTCCTAAACTTACAGGATGTGAGGAGGATGAAGCTGACCACCTGAGTACCTGTCAGGTGATCTAGGACTATGGTTTTCAGAGTGGGGTCCCTGCACCAGGAGCATCAGCATTACCTAGAACTTGTTACAACTGAAGTTTCTGGGGCTCCACCCCAGCCATACTAAGTCAGAAACTCAGGGGTTAGCCCAGCAATTTGGGTTTGCATATACACCCTCTAGGGATTCTGGTGCCTGTTAAAGTTTGAGAATCAATCATGCAGCTAGAACACATGAACCATCAATAAACAGTAGCTGTTACTGCTGCTTCAAAGCTTTAAGGGATGATTTTGGAAAAGGAACGTGTTTATGTATCACCAACTGCTGGAATCGTTTGGGAGGAACTGGAATGTGAGGACATCCAAGTCTGTAAGCTTCAAGACCAACTGTGAGTAGTATGGAGCATCCCCCTGCTACCCCAGAGACCAGCCCCACTGCGCAGATAACCTCAGGGCCAGCCCTCCCAGGTCCCAGCTATAACAGGCCTGCCCAGGACTATTACTGATCCTACCTGCTAGAGATGACATGTTCTTCCACATCCCAGAGGAGTCTGGGAATATCTCAAATGGAGTGAGGGCGAAAGGGACAGAGGCTTTCCAAGGGACGGAGAAGATACAAAAGAAAAGAAATATCCAGTCTTGATAAAGTAGGAGAAAGTCTGAGCAGAGAAAAATCTCAGCCCAGAGATTTGGCTAGGGGGCGAAATCTAGTCCACACGCCAGTCACAGTGTTTCACCACAAGACAAGCGAAAGACCAGGATGGACTCACTGCCTTTGCCAGAAACAGAGCTGAGTCCCCATATCCATAAAAACGATCGAAGAGGAAGAAGAAAATGGGAACGCTTTGCCAAAGAGATTTGTGATACCCACAGAAAGTACAGAAGGGTGATGTGATGGCTCCAGAGGAGCAGGAAGCAACAGAGACAACATGCAAGGAGTTAAAGGCAATAATATCCCATTCCTTTATCGCCCCTTCCTCGCAGATCTTGTATCAGGAGGGTCTTATCTTCCATGGGGAGGACTGTGATATTTGTTCTGTCACGGGTACAGTCTGATTCCACCAACTACAAGCTACACTCATGGGTACACAGATGGCTCCGCTGCCACTAGAGGGGGGTATTTTGCTGAACTGGGTGGGAGACATTGAGAAAAATGTGACTATTCAGAGACCTTCTGCAGTCACCACTTGGGCTTGCCCAGGAGGAACAAGGATGAGGAGGCAGAGAGTTTGTAACTGAGAGATTGCGTTCAACACTGACTACCAACTGCAATGACAGAGAGGGTACAGAAAGATGCTGGTACACCCAAGCAGCAGAAAGAACTTCTCACACAAGGCCCTTTTCGGCACTAGAAGAGGCAAGGTTGAGGCCGCTGTTCAGATCCTGAACTCACTTTCTCTGGTCCACACACCAATTGTGGTGTTTCACCACAAGACAAGCAAAAGACCGGGATGGACTCACTGCCTTTGCCAAAAACAGAGCTGAGTCCCCATATCCATAAATTCTTCTCTCTTCTTGGTACAAGTGAACGCATCTTTACAATTTTTTCCTCAATTGCTACATGTACATCTAAATGTATTTGAAATGAAATAATGGGGTGGCTCTTTAATTCTACGACATGGCTGACAAATTTCAGCAGGCATCAGAATCACCTGGAGGGTGTGTTAAAGCACAGTATTGCTAGCATCCACCTCCAGAGTTTGTGAGTCCCTAAATCTAGACTAAGGTCCGAGGATCTGCATTCTATGAAGTTCCCAGATATGAAGCTGCTGGTCCAGGACAACACTTGGAAAAAGAATGTTCTAACTTATCCCCAAGTCCTTTTACTTTCTATATCAAATCACCTCTACACTGGAAGGACTGATGCCGAAGCTCCAATACTTTGGCCACCTGATGCAAAGAGCCAAGTCACTGGAAAAGACCCTGATGCTGGGAAAGACTGAGGGCAGGAGAATGGGGTGACAGAGGATGAGATGGTTAGATAGCAATACCAATTCAGTGGATATGAGTTTGAACAAACTCTGGGAAATAGTGAAGGACAGGGAAACCTGGCATGCTGCAGTTCATGGGGTCACAAAGAGTCAGACATGACTGAGCGACTGAACAACACCTTTACAGTCTTGTCACGTTGGTGGCCACTCAAAGCTGTCCCAATAAGCATCAGCTGGCTGCTTCTGAAACTACACTTTCCCCGCCATTTCCTCCCCACAAGAAGATCTGAAAGTCTGGGCTGCTCTCCTCACAGGCTCCTGGTGAGGTGCATCAGGACCACAGGAACCACTGGCATCCTGCAAGCCTATCGGGTGCCAGGCACTCGCCAACAGATTGACAGGCGCAAGTTCATTTAATCCTCTTTGTATTTCTACTTGGCCTTCCCAGGTGGCGCTTGTGGTAAAGAACCCACCTACCAATGCAGGAGACAAGCCAGGTTCGATCCTTTGTGGGGAAGACCCCCTGGAGGAGGGAATGGCAACCCACTCCAGTATTCTTGCCTGGCGAACCCCATGGACAGGGGAGCTTAGCAGGTTATACTTGCATTTCATCTTAAGGGATGAGGTATCTGCGACTCAGAAAGGTGAAGTAACTTGCCCAAAGTCACACAGCTGGCAAGTGGAGAAGCTGGGATTCAAACTTAGGTCCTGTGATCTTGATCATTCTCTACTTCCTCCACATTAAAAGGGGCCTGGAGCCCCCACTGTCTGAGATATGGATGGCTGACAAAACTCTCTGGGGAAGAGAAGCTGATTTCTTCCAATAAGAAACACCTAATAAAAATATAACACAGGGACAGTACAGGGACTGAAGGTGTGCGCGTGTGTGTGAACTCTGGGTTCACACAGCGGGTGAGAAGGTGGGAAGAGGGACAAGCTTCCAAGTACAGCTGACTGGAGTTTGTGTGTCTCTGAACGCTGGGTCAGCTGGCGGTGAGAAAGGGGGAAGAGGGACAAGCTTCCAAGTAATGCTGACTGGAGTTTGAAAGCCAGTTAGTTCATACCTTTGGGCAAGCCACCTAACCTCGCTGTGCCTTGGTTTAATAACAGGTAAAATGGGACTTTTTCCCCCCACTGGAGGTTAAGAGAATGAAGTGAGATAATGTATCAATATGTGAACGCTTCTATTTAGCTCATAAGCCATCACAATTTTTTTGGTAAAATACACAAAACATAAAATTCACCCTGTTATCATAAACCTTTTA
The DNA here is from genome assembly GCA_006410875.1 of Neotragus pygmaeus. NCBI lineage: Eukaryota > Metazoa > Chordata > Mammalia > Artiodactyla > Bovidae > Neotragus > Neotragus pygmaeus. Next base: position 829,806 of record SJYV01010136.1, read on the forward strand.
AAAAGAGTTCTTAGAATTTAGTTTGTCTTAGCTCCCCCAAAAGAGCAGCGATTAAACCATGAGGTTCTCAGAACCCCCCGAGTCTGAGCCACTCGGGGAGGAATGGCTGTATCCACAAGGCAGTGTCCAGGGCCTGACACGTCTGCATGTGTGCCCTTCAGCTTACTCACAGAGCCTCCAGCATGGGGAGGGGCGGAAGAGGCCCTAGATGGAGAGCAGAACGGAAGGCAAAGACAAAGAAGGTACCAAGGTGGGTGGGGGACACTGGAGAAGCAGGACAAGCCGGAGGACGTGTTGGGGAGCCATCGAGGGAGACAGAGCCCGCCCAGGGCAGGGCCGCCATCCTGAATGTCCAGGAATTAGGGAAAGCCCAGCTGAACCCCACAGAACCAAAAGAAAAGACAAAATAATAAGGTAGAGAAGGATCCGGACTCCAGATAAGAGAGCCACGTTACCCAAGACAGAAGCTCCCAACACCAAGGATCGCTGAGGATGCAGCTGGCCTCTGGATCCCCTCTCTGAACCCACGAGAGCTATGGTGGATGACCTGTGCACCTGCGGAGCACTGTCTCCTGTGGAAAATGTGTTACACGTTTTCACACAAATAAGGATACCATATCTGCTGCCATTCTCCTGAGTAAGGAGAAGAAACCAAGTCACCTCAGCCCAGGAAGAAGCCCCCAAAGTCACAAGTTGCCCCCCACCACCAACAATGCCCCCCACCGAGTCTCGTGAGAGAGGAAGCTGTGGAGGGGAGAAAACGGAGGGTGGGCTCCATCTCTCTGGCAGATGCTCAGCCCGGCTCTGCAGAAGGCAGCCCCCACCCCAGGCTCCCACCAGCTCCCCTGCCGCCTTCCTCTCCAGCTGGACCTTGGCCAATCTTCACTCCCCAGATCCTGCTCTCACCCACAAAACACTCACATCAGCTGTACCAATTCAGGGGACCCGGGTCTGCCCAGCCCATATGGATCTGGCTGGCTCAGAAACACCCAATCTCAGGAGAAAAAAAAAAAGTTTTCTTTCCAGCACACAATCCTGGTGACCTACACTGAGCAATTGCATCAGAGACAAATGCAATCTCCCCTTCCAAGGTCAACATTACTCCAAGCCAAGGCCGTCAAACATACACCCAAGAAACAGACTTTCACAAAATCCTGAGCAGCCATCTTTCCAGAGCTCTGAGACAAGCAGCCCGGGGGACCGCGGACCAGACTTCCTTCCTTGGCCCGGCATTGACCAAGAACCTCGTCTCAGCTCAGCAGTTGGCCGGAAATGCCAGGCTGCTTTAGCACTCGAGTTCCCAGACAAGTCTGCATTGCTGAGGATCAGAGGGAGGCTGGAGCAGGTCTGGGAACCGGGAACCGGAACAGGCAGCAGTGGAAGACCACCCAGCCAGGGATGAGAACACCCAGAATGGGTGGGGCCGTTGAGTGGGTGAGGTTTTCTTGTTGTGTGGTGTGCATTTGGGAAGCCCCCCACCTTGATGGCCAAGATAGCTGCCCACCAGTACTCAGGCCAGGGTCTTGACCTACCTCCACAATTTCAGCTTATCTTCATAACAATCCCGCCAGTGGGGATTATTTTACGTTTTAAAGATCAAAGCTGCCGAAAGCCCTACCACCAGGAAGTCACCTCCTGAGATTCAGACTGAGGCTGATGTCTTTCCTCTACTCTGCCTCCCTGACCAGATCAGTCCTCTGAGTTCTATCTGGAAGCCTCGTTAATTTCCTCCCTTTCCTCCCTGAGTGCGTGCCAAGTTGTTTCGGTTGTGAAGGACTCTTAGTCCTTAGCAACGCTATGGACTATAGCCTGCCAGGCTCCTCTGTCCATGGGAATCTCCAGGCAAGAATATGGAAGTGGGTTGCCAGGCCCTCCTACAGGGGATCCTGACCCAGGGATCAAACCTGTGTCTCCTGCATTGCCGGCAGATTCTTTACCACTGGGAAAGCCCAATTTCCTCCCTACTTTCTTCCTTATACCTATGATAAGCACTTTTTCCTAAGGGAAAATTGTCTGAGATGTTAAGAAAACAGGCAGTTCGACAAAACAACCCTATTTTAAGGGAAGACCATGGATGACTGTAGCATCACGAGGATGGGAATTTGTGTCTATTTTGTTCACTCTGGAGTGTCAGTGTCTAAGACAGTGCCCAGCACGTGCTCACAGAGAAAACATCCAATCAACCGTTCATTGAAAAAACGCCCTTCTAGACTGCAGATTCTTGCAAAGATAATCATAGTTCCTGGTCAGTCTCTCATAAAGACAAGGCAAGGTTTCAAGTGCCCTTGGCTGGGTTAAAGTAGCCACGTGACAGCCTCAGTTGTGGGCGGCTATCAGTCTTCATGGGACCAAGCTTCACTGAACAAACAGAAAGACATCCATCTGGCTTCCCCTGTCCAGCCAGAAATGTCCCCTGCAACAGTGGGATCCTGGGAGAAAACTGGTAAGCCTCACCCCCTTTCAGTCAGCGTTAGCTCCTGAAGGACTCTGAGCAGTGGAACATTTCAAACACTTCCCACTAAGCCTTCAGCCAATGAGCCCTTCTTACCCCATCAGTGCTGCTGGCCTGGGCTCCCAACACAGGGCTCCTGAGCCCCACCAGGAAATGACAGACAGATGGGCCTCTGCACATTTCACAGAGCCCCTCAGCCAGACTCCCTGGAGGGGGTGCTGTGTCTGAAGACCCTTCCACTGCACTCATTTCCTTCAAGAGAAGAGCAGACTGATTGCTCTGACCCTCCTGAAACCGGGCACGCTCCCCTTTTCCCCATATTATTTCTGCTGACCTGAAAGAAAACCACACCTAAGATGCTGGGCACCCCTGCCAGCTTGGGAATGGCCCCCAGATGGGAATAAGGTCTCTGTCTCAAAGAGCTGGCAGCTAGTGTGAAGATCACGACAACTTTTAAACTGATTTTCAACTGTTTAAACTTTAAAAAATTTATTTTAAAATAACATTTAATTTTTAATAAGATGTTTTTGTTGTGAAATAATAAATGCACAACAAAGTACATAAAAGGCACTAATTTTGTTAACATGCATATTCACCTAAACCACCATGAAAATTAGGAAATAGTTGCAGTACCTCAAAAGATACATCTCCCTTCTGGTCTACATACATCCCCAACAAAGCAACCATTTTTCTCACATCAAATATGGGTTTGCCTGATTTTGAACTTCATGTCTAGCAGCAGATTGGCAGGGTCATAGGGTAGACACATATTTAACTTCAGTACACACTGCCTATGTTCCTCAGTTGCTGTACCATTTTACCTCCCCACAAGCAGGTATGCAAGTTCTAGTCGCACATATGAGCACTTCATTTCTTTTTTCTGGCCAAATAATATTCCACCTTGTGGCTAAACTACACTGTGTTTATGCCTTCATCAGTTGATATATATTGAGCTGTTTCTACTATTACTATGAGTAATGCTGCTCTGAACATTCATGTGCAATTTATTGCGTGGACATACTTTTTTACTTCTCTTGGGATATACCTAGGAATGGACTTTGCTGGTAAATCTGTGAGCAACTGCCAGACTGTTTTCCAAAGTGGCTGCACCATTTTTTATGATTTCACCACTAATGAATGATGGTTCCAGTTTTTCCACATGTTCACCAACAGTTCATATTTTCAGTCTTCCTAGAATTTAGTCATTCTGGTGTTTAGCAGTATCTTCCATACTGTTGTAATCTGCATTTTCCTAGAAGCATCTTTTCATACACTATGCTCTCCACCTCCAGCTCCCCCTATGCCCCACACATAGGTGCTAATACCTATCCACCTCACTGAGAATCACTAGACAAGAACATCTGCTAGGTTTTAACTCCTACAGGCTCTGTTACAAAAGGCTGTCATTGTTTCATTAACCAGAATGTGAAAATAGATCTTTTCAAAATGAGGAAATTCAGCTAATCACCCATCCAAAGAAACACTTCATCAGTCCCCAGTTATAATAGTAGTTGTGAGAAATAGGAAAGGGGCAAATAAACATGAGTGGGAGTAACCAGGGAAGGCTTCCTATGGAAGCAACCTCACCTGGGACTTGAAGAACAGGTTACGTGAGTAAACGGACATATGTTCTATGCAAAGGGAACGTCATGGTGGAAGGCAGAAAGTAGACTCTGAGCATGTGGGGCCAGGAAAGAGACCCGCTTTGGCAGGAATGCTGCAGATGGAGTGTGGAGCCAGGTAAAATTGAAGAGGTTTATTAATGTGAGATCTATACAGAGCTTTTCATGTCACTGCTACAGCTAGGGTTTTAGGATGGGATTCAATTGCCTTTTTTATGGGGAAGGTGCCAGAACAAAACACACAGACAAAAGCCAGTGAGAGATGTAAGAGACAGAAGGCAGACAAAAGATGCTTGACTATGTCCACAGGGGGACACACAGGCCCGAAAGGGTCCTGAGCCACCAGCAGGTCCAGATAAGACTGGTCCGAGAGAGAGCATCCCGTTGGCCAGTAGTCCCTTCCGAGAGCTGCCATTCCCACACTCAGCACTGCCGGCCCAGCCTCATCTTGTCGCAGAGGAAGGTGAACAAATAGAGAGGTCCTTGTGGTTCCTACAGGATCACATGACTGCATTCACGAACACCTCAATGGCTTCCCTTTGCTCTAATACAGGTCTGCCACCCCCACCGCACCCCAGTCTCAGCCTCACTACCCTCTCTCTACCACCTAATCCTGCTCTGTGCTCTGGCCATCCTGGCATTCCTTCAGCTTCAGGAATGTGGCTCACAGGCTCTCTCAACCGCATGGCAAGCTTTCCCATCACCCTGCTTACTCTTTAGGGAAGCCTTCCCTTGCATATCACTCCTTCTCTGAGTCCAGATCTATTTCCCAAGTCAGACGTTCTCTTGGAATGCTGCTTCTTTCCTCTTTAACACTCATCTCTGTCGCAATCACACCACCCCGGCTTAGTGTGTTTGATTAATGTCTGCCTAAGAACAGAAACCACATCTGTTTCTGCTCATTACCACATCCCAGTGTCTTGCACAGGGCCTGCCGAATGAATGAATGACCACAAAGAGTTTAGTGACAGGCAACAGCACCTAATAAGACACCCAAAGACTCAACAATTCTATATCCTGGCAAAAATGTGTGCACACGTTCTCCAAAAGGCATGTACAAAAATGTTCATGACCGCACTATTTGTAACAGCCAGAAACTAGACCAACCTAAATATCCATGAACAGTAAAATAAATAAATAGATTGTGGGATGCTCATTCAATGGAATACTATACTGCAATGAAAATGAAGAAAGTACCATTACTGGCTACAACATGATGAATGGCACAAAAATAACACTGAGCAAAAGAAAGTTAGACACAAGAAAACATACTATATAATTCCAAATATGTGAAAATCAAAATCAGGCAAACTAAATTATGGTCAGAATGGTCAAAACTGTAATGACCTTTGAAGGCCAGGGGGCAAAGGAGCTCCAAGGATGTTGATAATATTGTTTCTTGATCTGTGTGTGAATTTTTAGGGACATGTTCATTGCATGAAATCCATCGAATGTTCACTTATTATTTCTGTAGGTATGTTATACTTGTCAGAAAAAGCTTGCTGGAAAAAAACGGAAGGACAGCTCCTTCATTAGTTGTTGCTGGATCTCAACAAGCCAGGAGGGTGTTTGAGTAGTTTCAGAGCACACATCTGCGTGTCTCTATACTCTCAGCACATGTGGGCACTTGCAGCCACTGTGTTCCTCTCTGTCTATTATTGGGGCTTCCTCTTCCACTTTTTATTTTAGGATGGGGATAAATCTTTTGCTCATCCATGAAACATTAATAGAAACAGGGTTATTGTTGAATGACCTAACCCCAAAATGTATGAAATTTAATGTCAAAAAAAATAAAACACAACACTTTCTCCTATACAGCTGTAAATGTGTTGACAAACACAAATAGTGTGTGATACAGAAAGGAGCAAGAAATGGAATTCAGTGCAAACTGGGCCTGTTTTGTGCAAATCGCCCTGTAGAGCAGCAAGCAAGTGACAAAATGTCATTTGGGCAAGTGGACTTCAACCTCTTTAATTTCTGTAAAAACTGCATTATAGATTTCTTGGTTTAAGTGACTTCTTCCCATATGTCATGGTTCCAAAGAAGTTGTAATCCTAAATGCATGTTATTGAGTATTTGCTGCCAGAAGATTGAGTTTCATCCTCTCTGGGTCTGAAAGTGTGAATGTTTTGTGCAAATGCATTTGTGCTCTGAGGCAGACCAGCTGGCAGGAGGAAGGGACAGGTTTGCCCACCACACAGCTAATAGTCTGAACAAAGGGTGGGGAATAGTGGGCCTTCATAGCTGAGAGACTGCGATTTAGAGTAAGAAATATACATGCTGTCTTCACCCAGTTTCATTGGGCCTATAATGAAGCCTCCATAAAAGCCCAAAAGGACAGGGTCTGGAAAGCTTCCAGGTTGGTGACACGTGGAGATTCAGGGGCAGTGCCAGCCTAGAGAGGGCAGGGGGGCTCCTCACCCTTTCCCCAAACCTTGTTCTATGTGTCTCTTCTATCTGGCTGTTCCTGAGTTATATAATTTTACAATAACCCAGAGATCTAGGAAGTAAAATGTTTCTCTGAGTTCTGTGAGCCGTTTGAGCAAATTAATCCAACTTGAGGGGAACGCTGGACTCTCTAATCTATAGCCACCTGGTATCTACAGATGAGGGACAGAGTGAGAGGACAGTCTTGTGAGACTACACCTTTCACCTGTCAGAATCTGACACTCCTTCCAGGTACAGAGTGTCACAATAGAGTTAAAACTGTAAAACACCCAGCTGGTGCCAGATACACACACACACACACATCCCTATTGTGCAGACCTTTCAACAGCCTAAATTTGTGGTTAAATTCCTAAGCCTTTCACTCCTTAGGCTGAATGCTTGAGCCATGAAATTGGCAATCCTGAGCAAACATTCCAAATGCCTATTAAGATGAATTTTAATTAGCAACCTTACTTACATAACTTTTGCATGTGGGTCAGTGTCCTGGGTTCTATGGGTGGTGAGCAGGTTCTTAGAAGGCATAAAATCTAGAGACAGTGGCAGGCAGGTACTCTCATACCTTAAAAAGATAAAGAAGCATATTCCTTCCACCCAGCAATCCTACTTACAGACATGTATTCTCCCAGTAGACTCATACATATATGCAAAGATGCATGTGCTAGCATACTCACTGGAGCCCTGTCAGTGACACCAAAATATTCAATATGGGAACAACGTAGATCAACAGGGACTGTGCAAATAAATTATGGTTAATTCGTACAATGGAATACTACTTTATCAACAAAAGCACAAGGTGGTTTTCTATGTGCTCACAGGCAACAATCTCTTCAGAGACATATTGTTAAAACAAAGTTAAATACGGTGGCTTAGTAGTACGCACACATTACTTTTTGCATAAAAATGGTATGCATGCAAACAGATGTTTATATAAGCAGGGAAGAATATCTCTAGAAAGACATCCAAGAAACCCAACAGGGGAAACAGAGAAGTGAATAATGTCTCAGAAGAAGGGAGATTTACTAATTATTATCTATAACTTTGCACTATTTGCATGTTTATCATACTTACACAATTTTTCAAAGTGGCTCAGACGGTAAAGCATATGCCTGCAATGCAGGAGACCCAGGTTCAATCCCTGGGTTGGGAAGATCCCCCAGAGAAGGAATGGCACCCCACTCCAGTATTTTTACCTGGGAAATTCCACAGACAGAGGAGCCTGGCAGACTACAGTCCATGGGATTGCAGAGTCGGGCATGACTGAACCACTAACACACTTTAACACAATTTTTTCAAATAATAAATTTAGTTTTATTCACTGGGAAATACACATACCACAGACAGAAACTTGATTTTTGCCCTAATGAATATGAGATAAATAGCAGCTTTGATACACAGCTTGCAAGGAGGTATTAAAACAGACACTTGAAGCACGTGGTGTTGTTTAGGGAATTTGGGAACAACTCCAAGTGCAAGCAGCTCTGAGCAAGGGCTAGAAGGATATGACCCAATTAGACCCCCCAGACAGACATATATAAAATAAATCTCTGAAATGTTTTCTGTCTTTGGTGTGCCTGTGAGAAAGTTCAACCCACTTTCCCTCTTGGCCTCAGTTATCTTGGTATTATTTTTATTTTTTAAGTGTACTTTTTAAAGAAGTCAATTGAATTTGTTATGATATTGTCTTCTTTTTTAATGTTTTAGTTTTTTTGATCACAAGGCATGTGGGATCTAGTTCCCTGACCAGGGATCGCACCCAGGCATTGGAAGGCAAAGTCTTAACCATTGGACAGTCAGGGAAGCCCCATCTTGGTATTATTACAGTCATTGAATATACATTTCTCCAGGGAATTGTTAAGATCACACATTTCAAGCTAAATGGGCTCGGGTTAAAATCCTGGCTTGGCCACTTACTCGGCATGTGTCATCAGGCAGATGATGCTTTCTGTTTCCTCATCTGTAAAGTACAGAGAGCAGCTCATCCTGGTAGTGTCCACTGTGAAGGTAAATGAAGTCCTGGAGGCAAGTGTGCTTATCCCAGTGCCCTAACCACCGGGATGAAGTTAGCACTCAGTGAATGGCAGGCAGGGATCACCATCACATTTCCCCATTTTGCCTCTCAGTCAACCAGCTGCTCCTGAAGACAGTGGTGGTTAACAGGAAAGCATGCCTGGCTTCTAAGACTTTTGCATCTGGCTTTCCAGTGGGGTAGGCGAGAGGGGTCTGGGTGCTGCCCCAGGGACCTGGGCAAAGGTAAGGAGCCTCACTGCCTCCAACCTAACCAAAGAGCCCCAGAGGCAGCTGGGCAGCCACTTCTGCTCTGACACTCAGGCTTCAGAAAGGCTCGTACTCAGCTGTTAAGTCGTATCCAACTCTTGGCAAAGGCAGGCTCCTCTGTCCATGGGATTTCCTAGGCCAGAATACTGGAGTGGGCAGCCATCTTCCTGACCCAGGGATTGAACCTGGGTCTCCTGTGTCTCCTGCACTGGCAGGCAGATTCTTTACCACCGAGCCACCTCTCATTTCAGGGAGGCAGGAAGGGACAATTATTCTCCACCATGGATGTGCCTCAGGGGCCACCTGAGGCCACAGGGCAGACAGCCTGGTCAGAACGTCCCTTGTTGTCATAGCTGAGCTGGGCTCAATAGGGGCCGCTGAGTGGGAGCATGATCACGAGAGAGCCCCCTGAGAGGTGTGTCAGGCACATGCCTACCCTCACCCCGTCCTCTAAGCAGCCCTATTTTACAAATGAGAAAATATTGACCATTAAGATTACTACTCATCATAGTAGGTTGTGGTCCAGGTATATTCAGGATCTGTGGAAATGGGAATATGAGGGAATTTTTATGTAGACTCCATGCCAAAGTTTTAACATCTTGACTTATAGGGTAAAATGAATTCATCCACAGGATTGAATAAGGTAAGCTAAAACATAAAATTTGATGCAGATACAAATCTAGTTTTAATGAGGGGAAAAGACTGAACAGAAAGAATCATTCCCAATGACACCCAAAATTCAGAAAATACTCAAAACCAGGGACGTCCCTGGTGGTTCAGCAGCTAAGGCTCCATGCTCCCAATTCAGGGGGCCAGGGTTCCACTACTGGCCAGGGCACTAGATCCCACATGCTGCAACTAAAGAGTTTGTATTCTGCAGCTAAGACTCAGTGCAGCCAAACAAATATTTTTAAAAAATACTCAAAACCATATCTGAAAGTTCATGACTTAAAAATCACCGATACATATGAGCTGCCAGAGTCAAGTCTTAAGTTCATTTCTGAACTGATAAGACAGTGCTCCTGGACCTAACTGTCCTTGTTCCAGTCTCTTCTGCATTCCTTTTTCTTCTCCCACAATTTCACCATCCTTCTACTCAATACCTCAAGAGTAGCTCACAACATCAAGAGAGGCACAAATAAATTTCTCCAAGGACACAAATAAGACCTTCTATCACCCTTCATGACATTATAAAAAGCAAATCAATCAAGAAGAGATTTTTGAGTTAGCACACTTCTTTCTAGCTCTTGCCCAAAGACCAATAATTCAAGACAGAAGGAAGACTTTTAGTAAACGGTAAAAACGATGTCTTCATCGAATGGAAGGAAGGAATTGGTTTTATTTTCATGAAGAAAGGGAAGCAATGAAGCTAGTGAACGGGGTTTAACAGGCAGTCTCAAGCATACTGAAAAGATAAGGAAGACAGGTATGGCTAAACAGCACACCCCCCACAAGCTGCTTAGCTGAAGTCACATGTAAGACTGCTCTCTTGAGAAAGCACTCTAGAAGGGAACACCATATTACTGAGTATAAAAATATGTCCATTATCTTGGTTTAGAGGCCATCAACTTTAAAAAAGTGAAAGTGAAGGTAGCTGAGCAAGCAGTTCTTGGTCATTCTGCAAAGTCACGAGCATCAGCCAGTCAGGAAGTGCTGAGTCACAAAAGTGGGCAAAGTGTAGCCAGGGCAAGCCAGTATTTCCAGAACTAAGCAGACATCCCAGACAAGATCCCAAATCATTCAAGGGGCTGCTCCCCTGATTTGCCATGACGTTAATTTGCACATGCCAAAGAGCTTGCGTGCATGGGCAGCTCGCACGCGTGCGTGCTAAGTCGCCTCAGTCATGTCTGACTCTGCGATCCTATGGACTTTAGCCCACCAGGCTCCTCTGTCCACTGGATTTTCCAGGCAAGAATACCGGAGTAGGTTGCCGTAAATCACAATGTTTGCCTCCCCAGCATATCCGGAACTCTGTCCAGGGGCAGGCTCCTCCACGAGACACCCCCTGGGTAGACATTTGGAAGGAACACGCACAGGCCTCTCACCCATACACACGGCTCTGTGCTCCGTGGTTTCATCTGACAGTTCTGCTCATCCCCACCCAAGAAGCATCACAGCAAGGGAGAGGGGGTCACCAATTCTGCCCTAGAAGAAAAGTCATGGTGGGACAGGGCTGAGTCACCATGAACCAAAGTCTGGAGCTAGAAGGCCAGGAAGGGGCTCCCAGAATGGCTTCCAAAGGGCATTGTTCGTCCAGGGTGCTTCACTTCCGAGGCTTGCCAGTTTCCTTCTTGTTGTATTTTTAAGTGATGATGCTGAGACAGAGCCAGAAAGGGAGCAGAGGATTTTGACTGAGATAGGACACCCAGCATGGATGCTGGTACCCATAATGAGTGATTCTATAAGGAGAGTACTGATTAAGAGAAGAGGTTTTCTGGGGCCTGCTTAACAGGCCTGGTAATACAGGTAAATGAGAGAGGCCATGATTGACTTCAGGCCAGATCCAGATCCTGCTGCCAGAGGAGGTTTACCAGGGCTTTCTGTGGTCTGTTCTTGGGAACTAGATATTGGGGAGAAGGAGCTGCTGATGGTTCCAGGGGTCAGAGGTTTTCAGCAAGGTCCTCAAGTCTCCTAGGCTCAGAAGACCAGCTCACACTTAACACCAGCTCAGCCTTCTTGGGGCAAGAAAAAGAGAACATATCTCTCACAGAATTTCTGCTCGGGAATCCAATAATGAGGTGTCAGTGACTGGTAAGGACAAACCTCACTGTTAGGGATTCACACTCAGCCCAGAAGGTCCCAGGGCCCCAGGATGGAAAAACTGGTGTTCAGGAAAGAAAAGAAATTCAGAGGATGATTTCAGGACCTACCAAAGAATGAGCCCCAACTCTCAGGGACAAGCAGTGAACTGGCCTTGCCCTTGAAATCCCAGTGTTACTGCTGTCAGAAATCAGGATCAATGAGCAAGTGACACTGCTTATACCTGATGAGAAGAAAAGCTTCCCCCCAGTTTTTTCAAAGAAATCTGAGAAAGGAGACTAGGGGAAGAGATGCCTGTACACTGTCTTCAGCATATTCTCAGCAGTCTCAGGTAAGCCAGCCTAGACAACAAAACAAAGCGGATAAAAAAGATATTATCTACAGACGTGTAAGATAAAGAGCTACCGAAAAATAATTTTACGGATCAGGAGGGCAGCACATACAAAAATGACAGAACTAAAGCAGATTCATGAATTTCACTAAAAAGCACAGATTCCTAGATTTTTCAGAAATATGGGGTATGACAGGAAGTCTGTAGCCTGGGGAACAAATGTAGGGTGATATGGAGGGGATATCACTGCTCTGACTGAAATTCCAAACACAGTGTCAACTTTCCCCCTCATCTCTCCCATCTTTTTATTGTTAGCCAAGAAGTCAAACAGGATACCCCTCTTTCTTCTTCCATTCTCTCAAGGAAAGGAAGACAGCAGGGAGGCCAGCAGCTTCTTGGCTTGCTTGCCTGTGTGGTGCCTGAGTTTGAGGACAGGCACAGTGAGAAGAAAGTAGGAAGGAGCCTGGCTGTTTTCTAGCAGGGATAATATACAGCTCCCGAATACTGAGAGCTGACCGCACTCAGAGTAACTAAGGGGATGACGACCTTTCATACCAAGAAAGGACAAAACAGTTTCATGCCTAAAACTTACCTTAGTCACTGAATGAAATACTGGGATACTTAGCAATGACTCCTCACAAAGCATGTACGTTACACATTAAAGGCCAGATCTAGCACACTGCTGTCCTGGGATATTACGGCACAACTGACCCTCTGTGCCCACCCTGAGTAGGGTGATGTGTTGGGAGGGTGGGCAGGGAGAAACCAAAAAGGAAGGCTGCCTGCTCCCTTCCGCCTGGCTCCTGGCCTACCAGCCTCTGATGTGTGATTTTGCCCTCGCATCGCTGTTAAATAGGAAGAGGAGAGAAAGGCGGAAGCAGGCGCTTAGCGCAGGGTCCGAGGGCTCTTTGTCCCGGCTCAGGAATCTGAGAAAGACAGGAGGGGGCCCTCCACCCCACTGTGACAAGCTTTACAGAGGAGGATGTGGTGACATGGCCTGAGGGCCAGCCATGGGCCGGATACTGTACCCATTTTACAGACGTGTAGTAGAGTCAAGCTTCACAGACAGACAGCTGGCCTTTGCCTTGCTCTTGNGGAGGGGGCCCTCCACCCCACTGTGACAAGCTTTACAGAGGAGGATGTGGTGACATGGCCTGAGGGCCAGCCATGGGCCGGATACTGTACCCATTTTACAGACGTGTAGTAGAGTCAAGCTTCACAGACAGACAGCTGGCCTTTGCCTTGCTCTTGGCTCTGGGAGGCGATCTTAAGCCCTCAGATTGTCCTGCCTGGTAAGAGTGTCTGTTACCGGGAACTTAGGGCCACACCAGTCTAACAATATGATTTACGGTGGTGTCTCTGAGCCATATTGAATCAGCGTAACCTTTAAGAGGCTGGAGACTAAGGTCAGCCTCGCGGGAAGACAGCAGGAGAAGACAATCAGAAGCTCTGGGCATGGAATTCTTACAGACTCTGCTCTTGGCATCTCTCCCACGGCCTACTTTGATCTGTATCCTTTCACCACAACTGCAATTAGCACAGTCTGCAATAAGTTCTCTAAGTCTTTTGAATGAATGGTCACTCCAGAGGATGGTCTTGGAGACTCCAAAATTTGCAGCTGGTGTCAACGTGAAGGCAGGGCCCTGGGGCCCCCGAGCTCTGCAGCCCCTCGGCATCGTTGTTTCGTTCGCACAGAAACCCAAGGGAACAGGTGCTTCATTCTCACCTCAGAGCTAGGGAGACTGAGTAGTTGATAGAGGTCACTGCCAACCCACAATCCCACACCCGACAGGTTAACCACTAAGCCACAGCCTCGGTATTGGAACTCTCACCTGGGCACGTGTGGTCCTGCTGCCACCTGCCGGACCACATCTCAGACTACTCGAGAGCTGCGGACCAGTGAACAGAGGGCCTCGTTTTGAACAGCAGGCCATGACATGGGAGAATAAGGGGTGATCTTAGAAGTGCTTCAGGAGGAAAAAAATAAAATAAAATATTCTATGCTGTATATAGATGTTGGGTGGTATTGTGACCTTACCATTTCAGCTTTGAGACATGCCACCCAGGACACAGATACCACATCAGTTCTGAAACCCAAACCTCAGCCCTTTCATGGTCAAGAGTCACACCAGCCCCNGAGGAAAAAAATAAAATAAAATATTCTATGCTGTATATAGATGTTGGGTGGTATTGTGACCTTACCATTTCAGCTTTGAGACATGCCACCCAGGACACAGATACCACATCAGTTCTGAAACCCAAACCTCAGCCCTTTCATGGTCAAGAGTCACACCAGCCCCGGGGAGCGGGCGCCTGGATAGAGTGATGCAACACCTCCCAGGACAGGACATTCCACCAGGAGGCCGGTGGAGGGGCTGCGTCAGGGGAGCGGAGAGGGGGGTGCTCAGAGGGGGGACTCCGGCAGGAGGGGGCAGACGGGGTGGCCAACGGTGACACCGCTGCCTGCCAGCATGGGGAGGGGCAGGAAGAAGGCTGCACACGCAGCAGATTCCCCGCCCGCGCCAGACCAAGCTGTGCCTGTCAATCCTGCCTCTGCGTCTTGGGCAACCTGGCATGGCTGGTGCCCTCGGCCTCCTACCCACACGCCCCACCCCCAGCTCTGCGCCATCAAATTCGTTTTATAAGAGCAGTGGATTTAATGCTGCCCTCCCCTAAAACAATTCTGTTGGCTCTGCAGCCCCCAAATACACAACCAAGCAGGATGTCACTCCTAAAATCCAGATGCATTGTATATATATCAAGTCTGCTCCTAGGTCATTATTTACTTTATTTTATACATGTATACCAGGACAAAAAAATTTAGTTTATCAGATCATCCTGCTTTTGCTTTATTCTTGAGGCTCAAGAATCTAAATAATACCACATCATAAGGAACCTTTGGAAAATGATACTATTAATGAGAAAAGATTCTGACATAGAAATAACTGAGAAACAGTATTCTTAATAACAGTAATATGAATGACCACCCGGGATTTTAAAAACACCCTGCGTGAGATAAGCTCTGAAACAGGTGTTATTACCCTCCAGCCCCTCGGGGGTCCATGGATGGGTTTCAGGATGTCCATAAAAACCGTGAAATTGAAACTGTCTGCAGAATCACACGGGTGTGCGCCCCAGAGCAATTTTTCTGAGGTGAAAGTCCAAAGCTTTCATCAGCTCTTTAAAGGGATCTCTGACCCTAAAATGTTAAGAGCTACCAGCACATCCAGGGCTGGCACATTCTCGGTCTCGTTTACTCTCAAGACATCCCAGTGTTAAACAGTGAATGAATGATCATCTTGCTGGGTAGGAGAGAAAGGGCAGGAATAGTCCAAGTTCATGAGGTGTGCCTGTCAACTTGATCAGCAGCTCACGACTTCTTCATCACAGTCCACCTTGCAGGAATGTGGTGGTCCACAGACGTTTTCGCCAAACCAAAGACTTAACACTTCTTGAAGACAGAGATGAGGGACTTCCCCCACAGTCCAGTGGTTAAGACTCCACGCTTCCAAGGCTGGGGGTGTGGATCCCATATGGTGCAGCCAGAAAAAAAAAAAAAAGACAGAGATGGGGCCTCAGTCACTGAACACCCAGCACGTGCTAGGTGTGCAATCAAGGTCCAAAAGGTCAAATTCCTGGCATAGGAGATGCCCGGCACAGCCACAGTAAACCAAACACAGGCACAGAAGGCGCTCGGGAAATGCTTTACATGGTCATGTCTTGCCTGGTCTGCTATTCTCACTCCTCAGATGATTCACACGCAGCAAAAATAATCTGCTTTGGCTACAAAAAAAAAAAAAGTACACTCTCTCAGTCTTGAAGGGCTGGCTGCCCTCAGGGCAACAATATGACCCAGCATACCAGTGGCAGCAGGGACATCACCAGGCATCACGGCAGCTATTTGGGAGGAAAAGTCTAAGGTTCAGTAAAAGGATGCTGGGCAGTCTGAGTACTGACCCTTCTCTCCTCTCACAACTGTAAAGTGAGTCAATGACCCAGTGACCCAACCACCGTCTTCAGCCCCAGAAACAGCACTGAGGTCATCCTGGAGAAGCTTTCCTGCAAGGAAACACCTTCAAACACCCTCAGACAAAGCCACTTCAGTGCTGCAAGCCCCCTGCTTTGAGCCGATTCAGCTGGAGCAGCCTGCAAGCCGTGGGAACAACTTACATGCAGGAACATGGAGTGGCTGCCATTCCAGTGGATCTACAATCTCCTTCTGGGTATGAAAACGTTTTGGAATGAGATATTAGCAGTGGATGTAGAATTCGGTGACTAGACAGGACAACACTGTCCTGCAGACTTTAAAAGAGGGAACTGTATAGCATGTGACATGTACTTCAGTGGAGCTGTTACCCTCTCCCTCCCAGGGCTGCTGGGAGAATTACCCAGCCTGTTGCTGCATCGCCCTTGAACCTGAGTCCTGGGGCTCCGGTCAGCAGCACTCTAGATGGAACTAGTCCTATCACCCTGTGCTCCAGGCTTTCTGGGGAGCAAAACAAAGGACATAGACGGCCAAGAAGATTGGTTTGGACACTTTAGCTTTATATGCAATGTTTTAATATTTTAAAGCAGAACATATCCACATACTACTTGAGTAATTAAAATTAAAAAATTTCAATGCCTACTACTATGCCAGAAATACCTTTTACTATTAATCATTTCATGGCAAATAGATAGGGAAAAAATGGAAACAGTGACGGACTTTATTTTCTTGGGCACCAAAATCACTGTGGACAGTGACTGCAGCCATGAAGTTAAAAGACACTTGCTCCTTGGAAGAAAAGCTATGACCAACCTAAACAGCATATTAAAAAGCAGAGACATCACTTCGCCAACAAAGGTCCATATAGTCAAAGCTATGGTTTTTCCAGTAGTCGTGTACAAATGTGAGAGTTGGACCATAAAAAAGGCTGCGCACCAAAGAAATGATGCTTTTGAACTGGGGTGCTGGAGAAAACTCTTGAGAGTCTCTTAGACTGCAAGGGGATCAAACCAGTCAACCCTAAAGGAAATCAACCCTGAATATTCACTGGAATGACTGAAGCTGAAGCTCCAATTCTTTGGCCACCTAATGGGAAGAGCTAACTCACTGGAAAAGCCCCTGATGAGGGGAAGATTGAGGGCAGAAGGAGAAGGGGGTGACAGAGGATGAGACAGTTGGATGGCATCACCGACTCAACAGACATGAGTTTGAGCAAGCTCCAAGAGATGGTGAAGGACAGGGAAGCTGGGCGTGCTGCAATCCATGGGGTCGCAAAGACTGGGACACGACTGAGTGACTGAACAGCAACAATGAATCATTTCAAATCGCCCATTTTAACAGTGATTTAAACACAAATAGCAACCAAGAGCCAGGAAGGCTTTACAAGGAAACATNGGGCGTGCTGCAATCCATGGGGTCGCAAAGACTGGGACACGACTGAGTGACTGAACAGCAACAATGAATCATTTCAAATCGCCCATTTTAACAGTGATTTAAACACAAATAGCAACCAAGAGCCAGGAAGGCTTTACAAGGAAACATCGTCCTTGATAGAAATACAATTAAATTCACTGTTCCCAACTACTAACGACAGCCCTCCCCCACCCAAGATTAACCAAAGGCAGAGAAAAGGAAATGGTCAGAGGTGGGGGCAGGAGCAGGTGCCCACTGGGGAACCCTCCCCTCCCCAAAGAAGAGGGGAGACAAGACCCTGCCCCCACACACCTCCGGCATTTGAGGTCTCCGCATACAATTGAGCCGTCGGTGGGGGGGGGAGGTTGGGGAGCTCTGGCATCATTGCTGTGATGCTTATCACACCTATTTTTAGGCCTTCGTTTTATAGCTTGGTGAGCTGAGAAAGTGTGGAGATCCAAATACCTGGCTACATTAAGATGTCTCCTGAGAAGCAGGGAGATGCTTTCATAAGCAAAGCCAGAGTCGGAAGCCACAGGGGGTGTTTGAAGATGACACCAATTAGGGAGGCTGCTGAAGAGCTTGCTGATTTGCCCCTAGGTCACACACACAGGCATGGTTTCAGAAGTGATGATTTACCGCTGGAAGGACTCTGCCTGCTTGGACCCAAATGTATGGCAGACACACACAAACACCGACCCTGCCTGTCCAGGCTGAGCCTACCCCAGTCCAGAGACCCCCCAGAAACGGCGTTAACAAGAGCAAGCGATCTCATGGCCCAAGTCCTGGAGCTGATCAATGAGAAGGCAGGCAAGGTTCTAACAGCAGGCTGGGCCCTCATCAGGAAGAGTCCGGGTTGGACCTTTCTATGTTCATTCAACAAATAAATGAAGGATTTGGACATGCCAGGCACTGCTCTGGGTGCTGGACATTTATTCAACAGGAAACAAAATCTCTCTTCACAAGGAAATTACATTCCAGTACACAAAGAAAAAAACTGATAAATGTATAATGTGTCTGGCGTGGGTAAGGGCTAAAAGAAAAATGGGAAATGGAGAAAGGGGCCTCTGGATAAGGTGACAGTTGAGCAGGTGGCCGCATGAAGCAAGGAGTGGATGCAGCAGGCATCCGGAAGACGAGGATTCCCGACAGCAGGTGCAAAGGCCCTGGGGCACCACAGAAAGAACAAGATGCCTAGGGAGAGTGTCCAAGAAAGGCCAAGAGTGAAAAAAGAGGATCCGAAGGTAAAATGGAGGGCCTTGCAGGCAAGACCTCTGGATTCTGAGCCACCTGGGAGGGTTTCAAACAGAGAGAGAAAGGAAGTGCCTGGATTTGCATTTTAAAGGGCACCTCTGGCTGCTGCTGGAGGAATGGGAAGGACTCCGAAGTATCTGGGTGAGAGGCCATGGCAGCCTGGCCCCAGGGGTGACAGAGGAGGTGGTAAGAAGTGGTAGGTTCTGAGTGTGTTTTAAGGTAAAGCTAATGGGATTTGCTGATGGACTGGATGTGGGAGAGAAAGATGAAAGTCCCAGATGACTTTAAGGTTTGGGATCTGAGAATATGTTGAGTCTCAAAGTTATGGTGCCAACTGTGCGCTAAGACAGTAGACATGAGAAGAGTTTTGCTTTTCGAGGATAGCAAGTGAAGTCCTGGGTACTCCCGGGAAGGAGCTGGGCACCCACTGGTGGCATGATTGACACAGGATTCCCAAACGCTGTGCCCAAACTCCCTGGCATCAAAGAAACAGCCCCGATAACACCAGTATGAAGGAAGGAGGCTTCAGTGCAGTGCCTGGAAATGTAGGAGGTTGGAGAGGGAGGCAGGACCCTTTTCACATTATCTCATACAATCCTCAGGAAGTACATATGTCTTCATTTATAGATGAAGATGACATTGCTGGATGAAATATCTAAAGTTTTTAAAATACTCATAGGAGAAACTCTTTATAATCTGGGATGGGAAAGGCCTTCCCAAACAAGATGCAAAACTTGGAAGCCATAAAGAAAAAGATTAACAAATCTGAATTCATAAGAATATAAAATGTTTGCCTGATCAAAGAAAAAAGGCAAAAACTTAAAACTATGCACACACACCCAAGAGACAAAAACAAAAGGAAACTCAAACTTATCTGTAAATAAAACTAAAAGCAATATGAGAAAATATTTACCTCAATAATAGTTATCTATAATGTGCAAAGAATATATTCAAATCAATAAGAAAAAGTCAAAGAAATACATTTATAACAAGCTAAAACTACGGATACCCACTGGCACAAAGAAGGAATTCAGAACCGCTGTGAAAGGGTGCTCACCTCCCCAGCATTCAGAGGAATTCATGTGAACAAGAACCTCATGCTTTCACTTTGNAAAAGTCAAAGAAATACATTTATAACAAGCTAAAACTACGGATACCCACTGGCACAAAGAAGGAATTCAGAACCGCTGTGAAAGGGTGCTCACCTCCCCAGCATTCAGAGGAATTCATGTGAACAAGAACCTCATGCTTTCACTTTGGGGATTAGGAGGGTAGGGAGTGGAAATTACTCTGAGTCATCAGTCCGGCCTTTTTGGAACATGACATGGCAGAATCTGTCAAAACATTTCACATGTATTTCCTACGACTCAGCCACTCTGCTAGAAGGCTCTGTCTACAGATATATGCCCATATGTGTGCAAGAAAACACGCCAAATTATTCCCTGCAGCAGTGCTGTTACAGAAAGAAAAAGCTGTGACAGTAACAATTAAACGTCCATCAACATGGGATTACTTAAGCAAACTGTCCATGCTATCAAATACAATGAAGTCTTTTAAAAAGAATGAAGTAGAACTATATGTATTAGCCTTCCAAAAAAACTGAAAAAACATTATAGAATAATTTGTATAATGTTACTCTAAATGTTAAAAAATAAAACACAAATTGAGTATGTGTATATACATCTATAAGGATGTAAATACAAAGAAAAAAGCTAGAAGTTCCCAGCAGTTAGACTTTGGGAGAAGTGATTTCTATTGGGTAGGGGTGCGGAAGAAGGACCCCCTCACTTACAACTCAGTGCTTCTAAGGAAACACTAAGCTATTTGAATGTTTCTTAATTATGAATTTATATTCCTTTCCCTGGTGGCTCAGACAGTAAAGAATCTGCCTGTAACACAGGAGACCTATGTTTGACCCCTGGGTAGGGAAGATCCCCTAGAGACAGGAATGGCTACCCAGTCCAGTATTTTTGCCTGGAGAATCCCAAGGACAGAGGAGCCTGATGGGCTACAGTCTGTGGGGTTGCCAAGAGTCAGACATGACTGAGGGACTAACATAACACAACAGACGATTGCTTGCAAAATCTTTAAACTTTACAGGCTGATGATACTTGCTCAAACTCTTTAATTGCACATGACAGAAACCCAACCCAAAGTCACTGAAACACAAAGAGGAGGTGGTGGCTTTGGGAAGCTGGGGTGCTGAGCCCAGGCCTGCTTCAGGCGGGGGCTGAGACAGCAACGCCAAGCCTCTGGCTTCTGTCCCAGCTCCCACACTGCTTGTCTTGGTTTCTCCTCATTCTCAAAGGGTATCACCACATGGCAGACACACCCACCTTGCAGAACAACCTAGCGCAAAAGGCACTGTTTCTCTCCACTGATTAGTCCCAGAGGAAATGCTGATGGGGGTTACTTGAGAATGGAGTACTGGGTCTCACCTGCCCACTGCAGTGAGTGAGGAAGCCCCTCTTTCACATCCCATGGTTGACAGCCCCCTTGGACCACATGGAATGAATGGGTAAAGAGTATCCTCAAAAGAACCCAAACCAGGCAAAGAAGGACGGGAAAGTGTGACAGGCAGATCAAGCAATAGACAACACAATCCATGACAGACTAGAAATCAGCAAGATCTGAAATTACTGCCCGATGTCGCACAGCTAGGCAATGGCCAGGGGACGCCAATCTCAGGAAGTCCTGTGTGTGTGTGAAGGGGATACTGGGGGCCTGTCATCCAATAACTCAAAGAAACCCTGCACATTCCTTAAAGTTCCTTCAAGATTATCACCCTTAGAACCAAACGAAATGTGCACAGATAGAATTTTGCTGGACAAAGAGCAGTAAAGGGAGAGAGAGGGCAGTAGAATATTTATGAATTATGAGGGGAAAGGATGAGAGGGGTACCAAAACATGCTGAAAGAACAGGAAATTAGGAGGGTGTGGTGAATTAAACATATAGAGTGCTGTTAGGGACCCCCTCACCAATTTAATCATTTATTAAACCTTGTGTTTTGCATTGGGGAAGGAGCTATGTAAAGAGAATGGAGCAGGGATACCACTGCTGTGTCCGCTGTCTCCAGAAGTTGGCATTGAAGATGACCTCACTGATGCAAGTAACCATCATGGGATACAGAGACAAGATAAACGTGACATCAATACAGCGAACCAACTTTTCTTTATGCAGAATCCAAATGCATAAGGAAGAAAGTTCAGCCAACAGATAAAGGAAAAATACAATAACAGGAAAGATTATAGGCACAGTTGTAAATTCAAGTTTTCCATATTGTTTAACCCTTTTACTCCTGTACTCTAGCCATTTATTCAACACATACTTGCTTACTCAAACACCCTTTGCCTTCTGAAATCCTGACCACTCTTGGGCTTCATTCAAAATTAGAATATAATCTACATTTTGCATTACTGAATCAACCAGCCTACCTCAATCCCAAACCACACTCTTTCAATGGTGGTTGAGTGTATAAAGGTAGATGATGCATTTTTAAATTATGTTGGCTGCCACATAATTACGATTGCCTTCACCCAGGCCTGGAGAGCAAGAGAAGCCAGCTCTCTGCTGTTCAGGCATGGGGTGGTGTCCTAGCCCCTGATGCCTCATAGGAAATGAGGTCACACGTTGCCTTGGATGGAGGGATCTGGGCCTGCTATAACCACCCTCCTCCCTGTTATTAATAGCAGGAAAGATACTGTCATACAGAGGATGCTTAAATGCCTGGAACTCTATCTGCTGCTCCCACTGGGGGCTCCCATTGGTTACAGGGCACCCACAACTGCCAGTGGCTATTCCTGCTCTCTGGGGGCAATGGTTCTTTCTGACTGTGGCCAGCAGATGCTCTCATCAACAGGTCACTCAACTATCCTGGTAGCAAAATCTCCTGCTCTCAGGCAAAGTGATCTTCCAAGGCTGCCTTATGTTGGCTGCTCTTGGGGTCCTCGCTGCCTTATGCAACCAGCAGTTCTAAGACAGTCCAGCAGCCCTGCCAGCACGGGTTGATGCAAGGCATCACTTCAGATAAGCCCGTGCCAGGCCAGCCTTCTTTGTTGCAACAATGGTACTGAAGACATCTGCCAACAAACTCCCCCTTGACAAAGTCTTTTCACTGCCCTTCAAGGACTTCGGGTATAGTTAACATTTCTAGCTGCCCAGCATGGGCAAGACCCAAGCTCATGAGCCTCTTGGGTCAGGGAACCCCCCCATCTCCCTTAAGAGTAGATATCTCCTACTATCCCTCAATCCCAAGTGTGCCAAGGCTCCAGTGTCCACTCAGTGGGTCTGCAGAGGTCTGACTTCTTCCTCCAGAACCACAGATGCAGGATCAGGATCGCCTCTGAGACTAACCTCAGGCACAGACCTGCTTAACCCAGGTCCCCACCATAGATGCGTGAGCATCACCCTTGGAATATTCCTGGGTTTTGATCCTCTTGGACATGCATCTTCTAGGGATTAATAATACACCAAAATATCATCGATCTTCATGAGCAAGTATTTCTATACTGTTTCCAACCCATCTAACAAGACAGCTCTTTGGAAAATACACTGATACAGAAATAAGGAGCTCTAGATTCTGGGTCCACACTTGCCACTCAGGAGCTGGGAAGCCTGAAAAAAAAGCCATATGCCTAAACCTCTGTTTCTTCACCTGTAAACTGAGTTTAGATCATAGGGAATAGTTGTGAAACTGGCATTAAATTGGTGAATGTGAACACTCTTTCAAAACAGTATGCAAATTCTGGGTAGTACTAGTTCATTTATTCTTTTATTTGCAGCAAATACATATACTTAATTTTTAGAATTTCTTATCAATGTCATAATTACTCAGCTTTCAGTTCAGTTCAGTCGCTCAGTCGTGTCTCTTTGCGACCCCATGAATCGCAGTACGCCAGGCCTCCCTGTCCATCACCAATTCCCAAAGTTCACTCAGACTCACGTCCATAGAGTCAGTGATGCCATCCAGCCATCTCATCCTCTGTCGCCCTCTTCTCTTCCTTCCCCCAATCCCTCCCAGCATCAGAGTCTTTTCCAATGAGTCAACTCTTCGCATGAGGTGGCCAACGTACTGGAATTTCAGCTTCAGCTTACAATACTAAATTACTAACTACTCTGGCCCTTAAGTGTGCAAAGTATCACAAGAGACCCAGAGAGGTTTAAGGCACAGTCCTTGTTCCTTAGTGTCTTATTCTCATCAGGGTTATAATTTAAAATGTGAGTGGAAAGGACCCAGAATCTCATCCCAGCCGTGTCCCCCACATAAAATAGAGGAAAACTGAGGCCCAGAATGCTTAACTAATCAACAGCAGCTATAATGCTAGCTAACACCTACTATGCATTACTCTGTTTGGAGACTTGCTCAGGATGGCCCAGCAGGACTGGAGCCCAGCCAGGCCTGGACCCCAAGTGTGAGTGTCCAGATGCTTGGCCAGGACTATTCCCATGTACATGTAAATCCAGTAATTATGTACAGATGTGAAAATCGGACCACAAAAAAGGCTCAGCACTGAAGAATTGATGCTTTTGAATTGTGGAACTAGAGAAGACTCGAGAGTCCCTTGGACTGCTAGGAAGTCAAGTCAGTCAATCCTAAAGAAAATCAGCCCAGAATATTCATTGAAAGGACTGACGCGGAAGCTGAAGCTCCAATACTTTAGCCATCTGGTGCGAAAAGGTGACTCATTGGAAGAGACCCTGATGCTGGGAAAGATTGAAGGCAAGAGGAAAAGGAGGCAAGAGAGGATAAAATGGTTAGATAGCATCACCGACTCAATGGCTGTGAATTTCAGCAAACTGGGAAATACCAGAGGAGAGGGAAGCCTGGCATGCTGTAGCCCATGGGCCAGCAAAGAGTTGGACACGTCTTAGCGACTGAACAACAATGAAATAAATCCACTTCTCTGCATCTGCCATATTAGTCCAGCCTCTATGTCCACTACTCATGTTTGTGATCCTCATATTGAAAGTCCTAAAGAGTACAGGAAAAAAAAAACAAGAACTGAGACAGTGGGCAGAACAAAAGAACATTTCAGCAGATAGCCCAGAAGAACTGAGGCTCAAAGGAGAAGGAAGAAAGACTCAAAATATGGAAGCCAAAGTGATGGGTGACTTAAAATGACAGAAAACCACTTCAAGACACTCTATAGAGAATGTAAGCAATGTAGTCATGGATGTGCTAGGGAATTACAGAAAAGGCAAAAACTGTTTCTGCCAAACAGAAACATATATTTGAGTCTAGGTGATAAAGTAACACCTATGATATGACACAAGAGTAGTTACTGAGGTCTCCAGAACAGGTTATTAGCCTCAGTCAATACAGACGGAAAGAAATTCCCCTGGTGGTCCAGTGGTTAAGACTCCACGTTTCCAAAGCAGGGAACATGGATTTAATCCCTGTAAGGAAATAAGATCCCACATGCTGTGCAGCACAGTCAAAAATAAATAAATAAAAGTAAATTAAAAATAGCAATATGATTAATAAAATAATATTAACAAAATAAAGAATGAAAAATTCTAGAAAGTCTTTTCATGTCATGATTGAACTATCACGTGTCTGTTAGTTGATCAATCATGTCTGACTCTCTTGAAACCCCATGGACTGTAGCCCTCCAAGATCTTCTGTCCATGGAATCCTCCAGCCAAGAGTACTAGAGTGGGTAGCCATTCCCTTCTCCAGTGGATCCTTCCAACCTAGTGACCAAACCCGGTCTCCTGCATTGCAGGTGGATTCTTTATCATCTGAGCCACTAGGAAAGCCCTACTAAATTGCAGTAGTCATTAGTTTAAAAGGACTCAATTTTGTTCACAATTACTACTACTACTACTACTACTACTACTACACACACACACACACACACACCCTCATCTGTGGTCTCTGGCCTTGGAGACTCTGACAAGAACGTCCCTCGCAAGCCACTCCTCTGGAGGAATCTTGGGAAACCTGGGTGCCCCCTTCCAGCGGTGACATCTCAGGACAACCTGTCCACGCAGGTTCCTCAAGCAATGGCAGTCCCACAAACTGCGGCCCAATGTCGCCTGTTCTCCTCCACATTCTAGGGTCTGGAGCTCACATGGGACTTATCTCCGAGGCGGGGGTCCTATCTCTACTTCTACCCCTGCGCCAGGAGCCCAGAGCAGATAGCACATCCTGCAAAGCAGGCTGTCCAACTGGGAAGCCAGCCGCAGGGGTGCACAGTCTCTGCAGGAGTCTTTGGGAAAAGGAACCCCACCTCTCCTCTCCCAGCTCAGAGAGGAAGGGGCCCCTCTTTAATTTCCAAGCAGCGCTCAGGAGCCCCAACATTTAGTTACTCTCTAAACTTAGAACCAGAGGTGCTGTGAAATGGGAATAAGAACAGTATTTGCCTCATGGGGTTGTTGTGAGGATTAAATGAATGAACACGGGGCACACTTAGGCCAGTGACGGCTATGGAAGTGATCGTGCTCATCACTGGAGTCTTGGCTGCATTTCCAGATTGTTGGGGGGAAGCTACTTAGCTCGACCACCAGCCTGCCGTGCTAAAAACCACCTCAAGCGTTCCANAAAAAAAAAACCCAAAAAACAGTACAGGAAATCTCCCAGTGGTCTACTGGTTAAGGGCTTCCCAGGTAGTGCAGTGGTAAAGAATCCACCTGCCAAGGCAGGAGATGCAAAAGACTTGGGTTCGATCCCTGGGTTGGGAAGATCCCCTGGAGGAAGAAATGGCAACCTACTCCAGTATTCTTGCCTGGAGAATTCCATGCACAGAGCCTAGCAGGCTACAGCCCCTGAAGTTACAGAGCTGGATGCAACTGCGTGACTGAGTACTCGCACACAAGTGGTTAAGACTTCACTCTTCCAAGGCACAGGTTCAGTCCCTCATGGGGCCCCAGTAGCCCACATACTGCTCAGCCAAAAGCAAAACAAAGCCCCTGAAACAGCGTATTTTCAGCTTGACTTTGATTACGTTATATGTTTTCTGACATATTTTCCAGTCAGAATGCACTGATTATGCAGCTAATATTGGAGAAACACAAAGCAGTCTGGAGTATCAATGTAGCAAAAATAAAATCTTAAACTCCATTTCACTTTCAAAAATCTACAATTGAGATTATTTACAAGAGATAATTTTCTAGGATAAATTTTGTAATAAGCTTTCAGTTTTTTTTAAACCACAAAATATGTACTGCTTTCTACTCCAGTAAGCCACGACTATACAGACTTCCCTTAAAAGAAAGGGAAAAGAAAACCTGAACACTTGCCAGATTATACTGTATAAAATTAAGAATTCTCTTTAGTCTCTCCAAAGCGCAACAGGTTCATTTTACAACAACAACAACAAAAATCTGCTACATAAAATAGCCATCCTAGCAACTCCCTGGGTCATTTAAATGTATTTCCATGTTTAACACGAGCTAGGTCATGAATAAGAATAGCTTGATCTTTAATACATGATAAGAATACCAGGAATTCTTTCTAAACGTCTATAAAAGGCTCGCCAAAGCCAACCAAAGGCCTAGACCACATTCTTTGGCAATTGTCAGTGTGAGGAGGCGGCAGAGAGAAAAGAGGAAAGTGGTTTATAAAAGGCCTTGCCCACACCCCAGCCTCTGCACTTAAGAGAGACAGCTGCAGGGCGCTTCTCGTCCAAGCAAAGGAAGATCGCTTGTGTTCCTGAGGGCCACCCTCCGACAGATAATCTAGACACATCGTCCTGAGACTCCCCACCTTTCAGCCCAGGAGAGACCAGAATAACAGTCCACACCCCATATCGCCTTCTGATGGCTGCATCTTGGAATCCCAGGGAGAGGGCTTCTCCTGGGAGTCTTCAGTAGAGTCTTTCCGTGAACTCTATTTAAATGAACTGTGACCTTTCCCGAGGGAAAGGCAGAAGAGGATGACAAGGGAGGCAGGTCTGTGACCAGCCAGCCTGAACTCCCCTCTCAGAGTCCAGGGCTAGTCCCAGAGATACACAGACGTTGCCCCTGCCTTTCCTCAGTGCTGAAGCCCAATGTGGGGCTTGCCCAGTGCAGGCAATGACACAAGGCTTCGTCCCTAGAGAACTTAAAAACCATGAAAAGCCACCTTCTTTTCCTTATCACGAAGCATCAGCATAATGTCAGTAAGAAGCTATTCCTCTTGGAAAGCATATTTTGTTGGCTGAAGTTCTAAAATATCCCTGCAGTTACTGTTGAGCTACCTGAAGCGAAGAGCTGACTCATTGGAAAAGACCCTGATGCTGGGAGAGAGTGAGGGCAGGGGGAGAAGGAGGCGACAGAGGATGAGATGGTTGGATAGCATCACCAACTCAATGGACATGAGTTTGAGTAAACTTGGAGAGATAGATAGTAAAGGACAGGGAAGCCTGGCGCGCTGCAGTTCATAGGGTTGCAAAGGGTTGTACACGACTTAATGACTGAGCAACAACATGTACGTAAGCTTCAAATGAACATATCTGTATTATTTATCCTTTGATAAACATTGTATTTACAGGAAAGGTAACTTAGAGCATCTCTAGCTTTTCAGTTGGCCCCATCCATGCAAACCAGACCTCAAAAATAAATTTATAATAGATCAGAATCTTGATTTCAATTCAGACCCAGTCACGTCTCTAATCCCATATATTCCTGTGTTTAAGCCAATTTAAATAAACAGCACTAGCACACTGATTGTAAAAATGAAGAAACAGAACTTGAGTTACTTTAATGCAGTCCTGCTATGAGACCACTTGGACCTTTCATTCCCGTTTAAAATTTGAAACAGTATAATAGCAAACTACGAGATGTGATCATTTTTCTTGGAAGTATAAATTGTAATTCAGTGAAATACTAAATTTAGTGAATTTAGTTTAGTGAAATACTAAATTTGAGTAGTATCTTTAAACCTTAAATGTATTCTTTTTCAACTCTTCAGTGTTTACAAACTAAAGAAACCAATCAAGAAAATAATAAGCACTGGTTACATGGTTTTTACTGGAAATAATTCTGTCATTTGGAGGACAGGAATGTGAAAAATTATCTGCTCCAGATGTCAGATGTGCTAGGTGAGTTTTCACTGCACTCCATCAAACTGACCTCTCTTCACAGGAAGAACCAACATCCTTCCAGAGCCTGGGAAAACCAGCATGTGACCTGGCCAGGAGTGACTCCTTTGTCCACAATGGTGAAATGTTAAATCCAGCTGGTGTTCCAGCAATGCCATGCTCTGCTCTCTCTTGTAAGTACAGAATGCCTTTATGAAGGAATTTGATTCTACAGTGATCACTGTGCTTGATCAAAACATACTTTTCATGCAAAATTGGTGCTTTTCCTCAAATTCAAATGTTTCCAAATTTTTCTCAAATACAGCAAATTCCCAATTTCAAGCAGTGGTGGCACCAACATTGAAAATCCTTTCCCAGATCTCCACTCTCTCCCCATCCCACACCTCCCACCTCTGCACCAGTCCACTGGGCTTTTTCAAGCCATCTATAATCAGACAGCACACAATTTTTATATATGCAACCACTCAATTCCCACACCCAAGGTAAAATATTCCTGAAGACAAAAACCATCACCATACCATTTGAATCTCTTTCCCTTGCCTATCTCTTACACAGTCTTGCACACATTATAAAAGTCAGTGGCCCATTTTAACTTATTTAACAAATACAAAGTACTTACTATAAATCAAAGAACTGAACATAGATTTACTGTTGAGGGGTACAACGAAGTGTTATGTCCACAGTAGTAAACCCAAACATGTGCCAAACCACCCAACAACCACACTCCTGGACACTCCTCTCAGAGAAATGAACACTTAAGTTCACACACTAACCTGTTCACAAATGTTCATAGCAGCTTTTCTTGTAATAATGAAAAACAGGGGAAAACCTAGATGTTCTTTATTGAGTGAATGGTTAAACAAAGAGGTACATCTATATCACGGCATATTATCAAGCAAGAAAAAGGAATGAACTATTGATAGACTCAAGAACTTGGGTCACTCGCCAGGAAATTAATATGGAGTGAATCAAGTTAATCCAAATAGGTTTCAAATTATAAGATTCCCATTTATATAGTATTGTTTTTAAAGGCTGTGCCACGCAGCTTACAAAATCTTTAGTTCCCTGACCAGGGATCAAACCCACGTCCCCAGTGGGGGAAAGCCTGGAGTCTTACCAATCAGATTGCCAGGGAAGTCTCTAACATTCTTAAAATGACAAAATATTAGAAATGGAAAACAGATTAGTCTTTGCCAGGGGTTGCTTGGAGAGGAGGGATGTGGCTGTATTTACACAAGGGCAATGTGAAGAGTCCTTGGATGATGGAGCTGTTCAGGATTCTAACTGTGGTGGTGCAAGCATAAACCTACACATGGGATAAATTGCACAGAACTAAATGTACACATATATACAAATGAGTACACATAACAATGGGGAAATCTGAATAAGACAAGTGGATTGCATCAGTGTTAATATCCTGGTTGTGATACTGTACTACCGTTTTGCAGAATGGAGAAAACTAGATAAATGGAACATGGAACATGAGAACTGTCTGTATTATTTCTTACAACTGCACCTAAATTTATAATCATAGCAGTAAAATCTGCTGTAATCATAGCAGAAAAGCAGTAAGCTAACAAGAATATCTCAGAGTAATAATATTTACTTAAAGTAATATATTTACTTTAAATATATTTGTCATATCCGATTCTTTATGACCCCATGGACTGTAGGCTGCCAAGCTCCACTATCCATGGAATTCTCCAGGCAAGAATACTGGAGTGGGTTGCCATTTCTTATAACACTTATAAGGAGCTTACTAATTACCAGGTAATATTATAAGCATTTAAATATCATCTCATGACTCCTCCTACCTACCATAAGTGGCATGACTATTACCATTCCCATTTTACAGATGGAAAAACTGAAATACAGAGAAGTTAAAACACTTTGTCCAAAGAACACATAGCAAATAGGTTAACCGATGAAACGGATCCAAAGGCAGGTCATTCTTTCTTTATGAGGATTATTTTGACATACAAGTTTTTAAATTTTTTACAATATTTATTTATTTGGCTGCATCAGGTCTTAGCTGCAGCATGGGAGATCTTCGTCACACCATGCAGGATCATTCACTGTGGTGCACGCACTTAGCTGCTCTGCAGCACGTGGGATCTTAGTTTCCCGACCAGAAATAGAAGCTGCGTCGCCTGCATTGTGAGGCATGTTCTTAACCACTGGACCACCTGGGAAGTTCCCAAGGCAGGCAATTAAGATCCAGAGCTCTCCCCTCAGAGATCTGTGCATTTCACTTTCAAAGTCTGGGGACCACCAGACTAGACCCAGGATGTTGACAGTGGCTCTTCTAGAAGAGCCCCCCAAATCCAGGCCGAATATCTGACAAATCCTTCTGACCATAAAGTCAACCATAAACTTCCCAAGCTGTCAACTTTAAAGGAAGTAAACGAATGATCAGATTCTAGTGTAAAGATCTCCCACCGGGTGAGAGAATGAAAACTTCTAACACAGGAACAACTCGCCACAGAGTCGTCTACACTTCCCTTTGTCACTTTTGCCAACAGAGGTCAGGAGATGGAGGTAAGAGGTGGGCATGTTTGGGAACATACTGCAGGGCAAGAGTGAGGAGCCGTAAAAAGCAAAATGCATCTGGGAGTAGACCAAAGGGGAAAGCTCAAGCAAGACCATGTAATTGGGTCAAGCTCTGTGCACCCTGACTCCAGCTCTCACCGCCCTGCTGCCCTGCCTCCAGACTGTGTCTTTCCCGGCACTCTGGGAACGGACCTCAGGGAGCTCCCCGCCTTATCAGCTTCAAGCCCACCGGCTCTTACAAACAAGAGCCAGGGAGGGCCCTGGGGATTGAAACCCAGAACCTGTGTGGCATTCTAGAGTAGCAGGCCTATAGCAAGGCCATCTGGCTCAGAAGATTTTCAGATTATCAAGTGGGGAAGGCAGGAATGTCACGGCCTCTGTGGGTGGACATGGGGACATCCATCAAAAAGACAGCTACCGTGAAACCACAGTCTCCCTTTCCCACTGGAGTTGCACAGAGCTGGGATATGTGTATGTGCTGGTGTGTGTGGACAAACCAAAGTCATTTTAGCAGAGAAATCACTTCCCAAGACTCAGTGCTAGAAAGGGCAAAGGGAGAGCTAAAGACCCAGGTTTTTCACAAGACAGACTACCAACCAGAGGGCAGTATAACAACACTAATCATGGACATTCTGGCTCAGAGTTCCCACTGGGTAAACAAGGCGAACGGTATGTTACCAGTGGTCCAGGCTGATACGATGCACCATTCAGAAAAAGGGGATTGGGTACTAGACTGTAGGGGTCAGAATTTATTGGTTTCTAAGATGAGAACTCGTAGATACTCTCAGATGAGCTTTGGCTCCTAAGTTGATGAATATTAAGCCCAACTAAGAATTCTGGGCTGGAAGAAACTAAGAGGAAATAAAGTTTGTATAGTGATTTTAAGAAAGAATAATTGGGAATGGAGTTGGAAATGTACACTCGAAAATGGAGTCTTGGCTCACTCTATCACCCAAATGACTGGGATCCATGTCAGTTTTCACTAAAAAGCACTTCCCTGGTGGCTCAGACGGTAAAGAATCTGCCTGCCATGCAGGAGATCCAGGTTCGATTCCTGGGTTGGGAAGATCCCCTGGAGAAGGGAATGGCAACCCACGCCAGGTTTCTTGCCTGTAGAATTCCATGGACAGAGGAGCCTGGCAGGCAACAGTCCATGGGGTCGTAAAGAGTCAGGCATGACTGAGCAACTTTCACTTTCACTTGCAACAAAGATCCAAAATGTTCTGCTCTCAGATAAGAGAGAGGTAAACAAAGAGATGGTTCTGTTGCCCTCCTTCCACCCCCAACTTCCTGCTCTGCCTATTGGCATGAAAGTACGTGATACTTGGGTCAGCCACCCTGGGCAAAGAACAAAAGCATCAAGGTAGACAAACGGGAAGACCCGGGATGGAGTTCCTGAGGACCCTGCTGAAGCACTGAAGCAACCCTGGGCCTCCTGCCTCCAGACTTCTTGTTAAGAAGATGATAAATGTCCCTCTGGTTAAACCTAGTGTTTGATTTTTCTGTTGTCAGGCAAACGTTTGTCAATTGGCATAAAGCTCCCATAATGATTTTGCTCAACAACTGTACTACAGCTGCCAAAGTCACATTCCCTAACTGGCCCACAGCTGAAAGCTGGATGAGACCTGTAGACCTCTTTATCCTTGTATCTAAATCGAAGCTCCCACGTAACACAGTGCAGCACCTATAAAGCTAGCCAGCCTTGTCACCTGGACCTCAGAAGTTACTGCCAAAGGCACAGTGAGTAAACACAAAGACATGAAAAGTAAAAGGAAAGAAGGGTCAGTGGGGAGGGACAGGAAGAGAGAAGTACACGGCGGGGGGTGGGGGGGGGACAGGAAACAAGTGCTCTTTAAGAATGTGCTTTTTTTTTTCTTTTTTTTTGAGNATTGCACAGAACTAAATGTACACATATATACAAATGAGTACACATAACAATGGGGAAATCTGAATAAGACAAGTGGATTGCATCAGTGTTAATATCCTGGTTGTGATACTGTACTACCGTTTTGCAGAATGGAGAAAACTAGATAAATGGAACATGGAACATGAGAACTGTCTGTATTATTTCTTACAACTGCACCTAAATTTATAATCATAGCAGTAAAATCTGCTGTAATCATAGCAGAAAAGCAGTAAGCTAACAAGAATATCTCAGAGTAATAATATTTACTTAAAGTAATATATTTACTTTAAATATATTTGTCATATCCGATTCTTTATGACCCCATGGACTGTAGGCTGCCAAGCTCCACTATCCATGGAATTCTCCAGGCAAGAATACTGGAGTGGGTTGCCATTTCTTATAACACTTATAAGGAGCTTACTAATTACCAGGTAATATTATAAGCATTTAAATATCATCTCATGACTCCTCCTACCTACCATAAGTGGCATGACTATTACCATTCCCATTTTACAGATGGAAAAACTGAAATACAGAGAAGTTAAAACACTTTGTCCAAAGAACACATAGCAAATAGGTTAACCGATGAAACGGATCCAAAGGCAGGTCATTCTTTCTTTATGAGGATTATTTTGACATACAAGTTTTTAAATTTTTTACAATATTTATTTATTTGGCTGCATCAGGTCTTAGCTGCAGCATGGGAGATCTTCGTCACACCATGCAGGATCATTCACTGTGGTGCACGCACTTAGCTGCTCTGCAGCACGTGGGATCTTAGTTTCCCGACCAGAAATAGAAGCTGCGTCGCCTGCATTGTGAGGCATGTTCTTAACCACTGGACCACCTGGGAAGTTCCCAAGGCAGGCAATTAAGATCCAGAGCTCTCCCCTCAGAGATCTGTGCATTTCACTTTCAAAGTCTGGGGACCACCAGACTAGACCCAGGATGTTGACAGTGGCTCTTCTAGAAGAGCCCCCCAAATCCAGGCCGAATATCTGACAAATCCTTCTGACCATAAAGTCAACCATAAACTTCCCAAGCTGTCAACTTTAAAGGAAGTAAACGAATGATCAGATTCTAGTGTAAAGATCTCCCACCGGGTGAGAGAATGAAAACTTCTAACACAGGAACAACTCGCCACAGAGTCGTCTACACTTCCCTTTGTCACTTTTGCCAACAGAGGTCAGGAGATGGAGGTAAGAGGTGGGCATGTTTGGGAACATACTGCAGGGCAAGAGTGAGGAGCCGTAAAAAGCAAAATGCATCTGGGAGTAGACCAAAGGGGAAAGCTCAAGCAAGACCATGTAATTGGGTCAAGCTCTGTGCACCCTGACTCCAGCTCTCACCGCCCTGCTGCCCTGCCTCCAGACTGTGTCTTTCCCGGCACTCTGGGAACGGACCTCAGGGAGCTCCCCGCCTTATCAGCTTCAAGCCCACCGGCTCTTACAAACAAGAGCCAGGGAGGGCCCTGGGGATTGAAACCCAGAACCTGTGTGGCATTCTAGAGTAGCAGGCCTATAGCAAGGCCATCTGGCTCAGAAGATTTTCAGATTATCAAGTGGGGAAGGCAGGAATGTCACGGCCTCTGTGGGTGGACATGGGGACATCCATCAAAAAGACAGCTACCGTGAAACCACAGTCTCCCTTTCCCACTGGAGTTGCACAGAGCTGGGATATGTGCATGTGCTGGTGTGTGTGGACAAACCAAAGTCATTTTAGCAGAGAAATCACTTCCCAAGACTCAGTGCTAGAAAGGGCAAAGGGAGAGCTAAAGACCCAGGTTTTTCACAAGACAGACTACCAACCAGAGGGCAGTATAACAACACTAATCATGGACATTCTGGCTCAGAGTTCCCACTGGGTAAACAAGGCGAACGGTATGTTACCAGTGGTCCAGGCTGATACGATGCACCATTCAGAAAAAGGGGATTGGGTACTAGACTGTAGGGGTCAGAATTTATTGGTTTCTAAGATGAGAACTCGTAGATACTCTCAGATGAGCTTTGGCTCCTAAGTTGATGAATATTAAGCCCAACTAAGAATTCTGGGCTGGAAGAAACTAAGAGGAAATAAAGTTTGTATAGTGATTTTAAGAAAGAATAATTGGGAATGGAGTTGGAAATGTACACTCGAAAATGGAGTCTTGGCTCACTCTATCACCCAAATGACTGGGATCCATGTCAGTTTTCACTAAAAAGCACTTCCCTGGTGGCTCAAACGGTAGAGAATCTGCCTGCCACGCAGGAGATCCAGGTTCGATTCCTGGGTTGGGAAGATCCCCTGGAGAAGGGAATGGCAACCCATGCCAGGTTTCTTGCCTGTAGAATTCCATGGACAGAGGAGCCTGGCAGGCAACAGTCCATGGGGTCGTAAAGAGTCAGACATGACTGAGCAACTTTCACTTTCACTTGCAACAAAGATCCAAAATGTTCTGCTCTCAGATAAGAGAGAGGTAAACAAAGAGATGGTTCTGTTGCCCTCCTTCCACCCCCAACTTCCTGCTCTGCCTATTGGCATGAAAGTACGTGATACTTGGGTCAGCCACCCTGGGCAAAGAACAAAAGCATCAAGGCAGACAAACGGGAAGACCCGGGATGGAGTTCCTGAGGACCCTGCTGAAGCACTGAAGCAACCCTGGGCCTCCTGCCTCCAGACTTCTTGTTAAGAAGATGATAAATGTCCCTCTGGTTAAACCTAGTGTTTGATTTTTCTGTTGTCAGGCAAACGTTTGTCAATTGGCATAAAGCTCCCATAATGATTTTGCTCAACAACTGTACTACAGCTGCCAAAGTCACATTCCCTAACTGGCCCACAGCTGAAAGCTGGATGAGACCTGTAGACCTCTTTATCCTTGTATCTAAATCGAAGCTCCCACGTAACACAGTGCAGCACCTATAAAGCTAGCCAGCCTTGTCACCTGGACCTCAGAAGTTACTGCCAAAGGCACAGTGAGTAAACACAAAGACATGAAAAGTAAAAGGAAAGAAGGGTCAGTGGGGAGGGACAGGAAGAGAGAAGTACACGGCGGGGGGTGGGGGGGGGACAGGAAACAAGTGCTCTTTAAGAATGTGCTTTTTTTTTTCTTTTTTTTTGAGGGATGCCCTTGTGCTTTCAAAATCAGCACACTCTGAGTAAAAAGCTGCTGAGTGCCTGATCTCCATCATCACAGAGCTCTGGGAAGGCCAGATCCCATCAGGGGAGCCCCTCGGCCACATGGTGCAGACATGCGAATGACCGATGGGCTTCTTGTACTGCCTGTGCATGACTTGGCGGAGCAAAACATATTTTACATTAGCTTAGGTCCTGACATTCTATCATGTTCCCTGNCCATCAGGGGAGCCCCTCGGCCACATGGTGCAGACATGCGAATGACCGATGGGCTTCTTGTACTGCCTGTGCATGACTTGGCGGAGCAAAGCATATTTTACATTAGCTTAGGTCCTGACATTCTATCATGTTCCCTGTCAGGAGGCCAAGTAGTTCTTGGAACTGTGCACACCAAGTGACATATTACAGAACCCTAGCGAGCAAGTTGGCTCATTGCCAAGTGCCCTTAAGTTTAAAGACTCTTCTTACCTCTTTCACCTCCACTGCAAGGGGTCCGGCTGGGTGCAGAAGTCCAGTAAGAAAGGTCATTATTCTTTTCCAACATCTAACGTACTTTTCAAGGAGGCAATGTTACAAGGTGTGGGGCTATTTGCAATTAGATTACCCTTATCGATCAGTATCACCAATTTAGGAACTGAAAGTGAGACTGAGCAAGGCACCCAGGCGCTTGATGAAGCAGAGCTGGCGGAACGGCCATCAAAATGACACCTTTCCTTTCTAGCCACTGGCTGTCTTCAGTGAACCTTCTCTTGCCGTCCTGCAGGGACACTCTGTCAGGCTGTAAGGGGAGAACCTCAAAGGCCACCTCACATGACACTGCTTGGAATGCCTGCAGCCTGATGGCCAGCCAGAATGTCTGTATCTCCATGTGGGTGTCAACACTCTCACAAGGACGAGAGGTCCTCCCAGGCTGGATTCCTACTGGGCAACCATCAGCGGGGGCATCGCCCAGTGCTTTCCTCTCTGCNACCCATCCAGTAAGAGATGGCCCAGGCAGCATCTCTTCCAGAAAGACTCTCCTGCCCCAGGCCAGTCCAGGTTTAAGCTGGGCCCATTTGGCTGCTCCCAGACACAGTCCAGGGAGTGACTTCTTCACCCCCCACACCTGTCACCTCCTTGTCTGACTCCTTGGGAGCCCCTAAGATACTGGAGCCAGGGACTGTGTACTGTTCACTGGGGTCCAGTCTGGCACATGGTGGGCGTTAGTGTCTGCCATGACAGCTCATCCTCCTTCGGGCAATCAGCAAATAGAAGGATGCCCCCCCAACACATACCTCATCTCTATTTCCCTAGAAGGGACAGTATAAAATCTGGAAACATGACATCTGCAGAACAAAGCCAGGAGACCAGCTTGCATCCTGGGTAAGAGGGTGAAGAAACACACCCATGTAAGGATTTTAAACGGGATTCTCTTGCAACCAGCTGTGGTGACTTCCTACTGAGAGAGGAAGTGAGTATGGGTAAGATTCTTGTCATCTCTCTGTCCAAGCACCTCTAGGCCAGTGGTGCTAAAAGTTTAGCAAGCATCAGAATCTCTGGCAAGTTTGTTAACAACAGATTTCTGGGCCCATCCCAGACTTACAGATCAGGAGGTCTGAAACAAAGTCTGGGCATTTTCATTCCGAACTAACTTGAATGATGCTGGTACTGATAGTCCAAGGACCTCCCTGGAACTGGCACCAGACGAGACCACAAGCAGGAAGTGTGAAACATCACGATGCATCAGTGTTCATTTAACAAACTTTCATCAAGTCTCTGCCAGGAGCAAAGTCATACAAAAGATGCAGACATAATTAGAAGCAGCCGTTGTCTTCTCACCTCTGGTCACCAGAAAATAGATTGCTACTCCTCTGTACCCTTCACAAGACTTGCCGTTGAAGCAGAAAATGACACCAATTTGCGGCCACTCTCCAATGCTCAAATGGTCTCAGGTTCAGACTCCTGATTCTGAGAATTAAGTTTTCAAAGTCCACTCCCATCAGTGAACTCATCTGTTTCTTCAAATAAATCAGTGATTTTCCTGGGTCTCCTTTCAACATATCACCTCCTTCATTTAACTAGAAAAGGAGTTAGTTACAGATCTTTTGTACTCAGGGCTCGACATGGGGAAGATGAATTTTCCTGGAGACCAAGCCAGCAAAGGGTCTCCAGGAGAGTCAGAGGGTGGAGGCAGCCTTCCAGCAGACAAGCAAGCACACTTCTCTGAAACAGCACCCTCTCCCTGTCCCGGGCAAGAACCACGTTCTGACATATTCAGTTACGAGTAAGTGCCTGGGCATGAAATCGAAATGGCCCATGGTATGGAATGCCCGGGCAGCATGCTGTTGGATTATTTATGCCCTTTGCACTTGTGGAAGCCGAGATTTAATTATTTATCTCGTGTTAGATTTCCAATTCTGGGCTTCCAGTCTGCAGATGAATAAAGCATCTCAGTTAAACAGCAGGGGGATTCTGGGTCACCACTCAGCAGGGGCCGGAAAACTTAAGTGATTTCAGCACCTAGGGATATCATCTCACTCTCGAAGGATGTCCTCATGAAATTTGATCATGTGAGAAAGAGTTTTAAGAACACTTTGAAGTGACAATATCTGAAAGACCCAATTCTATTCTCTCAATGACAATGTAACTCAAAAGGTAAAGGCACAATATTTGAACCACAGACACAGCACTTTTGCT
Organism: Neotragus pygmaeus; assembly: GCA_006410875.1. Lineage (NCBI taxonomy): Eukaryota > Metazoa > Chordata > Mammalia > Artiodactyla > Bovidae > Neotragus > Neotragus pygmaeus. The sequence goes on from SJYV01010136.1 coordinate 868,611, forward strand.
ACAATGTCTTTGCTGACACACGTCTGACTCATGGTAGGAGGCCACTGGCCATATTTACTCCAATTTCTTGGGTAGAAAATATTTTAAAATTGTAGAAATTCTCAAGTTAAACACCAGTCAGCTTCTCAGGGACTGTGATTAAAATGCAAAATCAAAGTATGCTCTAACAGAATTAGCACCCCTCTTATAGTAAGATTTAGTTTGCTGTTGTTGAAAGACCTATAGCTTGGAAATAACTATTTTCACCCAAACCATCATCAGCTTTTCACTTCAAGCAGGCCAACTTAGAATTCAAACCTCACCTCTTCTCTATCGGTCCAGCCCTGCATTAGTAGGTCCAATCTTTTGTGTCAGTGAAATGGTTAGATTCCCATTTTGCTTATATTTTCTTTGTGGCAACAATATCACTTNTTCAAGCAGGCCAACTTAGAATTCAAACCTCACCTCTTCTCTATCGGTCCAGCCCTGCATTAGTAGGTCCAATCTTTTGTGTCAGTGAAATGGTTAGATTCCCATTTTGCTTATATTTTCTTTGTGGCAACAATATCACTTTTCACATATAATTCTGAAAGGCTTCCAAGATCCTGCACAAATTTACCTACTGCTTCATCACAGTCTCCCTCCGCTTCAAGGAGCTACTCAAGCTTCCAACACAAGGGCCAATCCAGCACCAACCGAGATGACAGCCAAGACGGCAGCACCGGGGAATGGAGTTGGTCCGTTAATAGGAACAGGACAGAAGGTTCTAGACTGTACCATTTGGATGGCAGAATTACTTTCTTTTTGAGGACCCACCCTGCCTTTTGGTTTTGGATTTATCCCTTGGTTCTCCCAATAGACAGGAAAGTTAAATTTCTTGTGTGTCTCTGCATTTTGCATCATTGGGAAATCTATGGTTACAACAGTGTTTGGTACACAGCAGGTGCTCAATAAATAATGTTGAATGAATGACTTTCTACCAGAAAACACCCAGCCTGAGGACCAGACAGAAGCAGAGGGGAAAGTCACAAAGTTCTTATACCATACAGATGGGGGTTGCTTCTCTTGGCTCTGTCTGACCCCAGTTGCTAAAAAAAAACTTGAGAAATTTAAACTTGAGCCAAATATATCACTGGTTCATTATGTCATACCTTAATTGGTATGTTTAATTACAGGCTCAAGATCATAAAATACAAAGTCAGTTTATAAGAGTAAGAATAATTGTTAGTCTATTCTGATATGATACCAAACACTCCACAGAAGCCCTATAATCTAAGTTATAAGTAATTAGTATGTTGGAAACATTTTTATATACCCTGATAACAGGGTATATAAAATAACATATACCCTCCACCTGGAATGAGTCACAAAAGACACAGTATTTTATTAAATATTTGACAAAAATAGAATACACATCAATACTATATGCAACTCATATTTCATTGGATTTTACTTTGTAAAGAGACAACATGTCATTTAAAATGAGAATTTTACTCTTAGGCAAGACAGTATAAAATCTGGAAACAGAAATAATTTGCCAAAAGTTCAATTTTCAAATGGTCATAATTGAGATGGACAAATACCAGGCAACATACAATTTGCAAAAACTGATCCATAAAAAAATAGAAAACCTGAGAAGATCTATAAAAAAGTAGGAGGTTGAATCATTAATCTAAAACCTCTCAACAAAGAAAATATCAGGATGAAATAACTTTATTGGGGAATTTTAGAGAAATTAACATTAATCTTTCTCAAACTCTTCCCAGAAAAATGATGAGAGAGAGAACACTTCCTAACTTATTCTATGAGGCCAGCATAACCCTGAAAACTGATCCCAAAGACACTACAAGAAAACTATAAGCCTGTATCCCTTATGAATATTGATGGAAAACCCTTAATAACATACTAGCAAAGTTAATTCAGCAGCATAATAATTTTAAAAAAAACAACTATACACTATGACCAAATGAGATTTATTCCCAGAATTCAAGGATGGTTCACCATAAAAAAATCAATCAATGTAATATACCACATTCAAAAAATGAAGGAAAAAAAACACATGGTCACCTCAATTGATACAGACAAGCATCTGACAAAATTCAACACCCTTTAATGATAAAAACAATAAACTACAAATAAAAGAAAACTTCTTCAACATGATAAAGGCATTTATGAAAAACCCATAGTTAACCTCATACTCAATGGTGAAAGACTGAAAGCTTTCTCCCTAAGATGAGGAACAAAACAAAGATGCCTGCTTTCACCATTCTATTTAACACAGTATTGGACATTCCAGCCTGAACATTAGGCAAGAAAAAGAAACAAAGAGCACTTGAATTGGAAAGGAAAAAGTAAAATTATTTCTGCTTGCAGACGGCAAGATCTTATATGTAGTAAATACTAAATATTCCATGAATAAAACCATTCATGCTAATCAACAAGTCAGCAAATTTGCATGATACCAAACCAACACACAAAAATCATTTTAATTTCTATACAATAGCAATGAACAAACCATAAAGTATATTACTGAAATGATTCAATTTACAGTAACATCAAAAAGAATAAGATACTTAGGAATAAACTTTACGAAGAAGGTGAAAGATTTGTACACTGAAAACTACAAAGCATTGCTGAAAAAAATTAAAGAAGACAGAAATAAATGGAAAAACTTTCCATGCCTGTGGATTGGAAAATATAATCATATTGTAAAGATGTCAATACTTCCCAAAGCGATCTACAGATTCAATGAAATGTTCCCAATGAAAAATTTTGGAGGAAATAGAAAAATCCATCAAAAAATTCATACAGAACCTCAAGGGACCCTGAATTGCAAAAGAAAAAAAAAAATTGGCAGACTAACACTTCTTGATTTCAAAACTTACTACAAAGCTACAGTAATCAAAACAATTCTGGCATAAGGACAGACATATATAAATGAAGTTAGACCCTTACCTTATACAACATACAAAAATTAACTCAAAATGGTCAAAGATCTAAAGTTAGGCGCTAAAAATATAAAACTCTTAGAAGAAATCATAGGGGAAAGCTTCACGACACCGGATTTAGCAATGATTTCTTGGATATGACACCAAAAGCACAAGCAACAAAAGGAAAAAAAATAAACAGGACTTCAAAATTTAACTATTAGGAACATTGAAGGATATCATCAACAGAGTAAAGAGAAAACCCACAGAATGGACAAAGGACATGCAAACTAATATAGCTGATAAGTGATTAATATGTAAAACATATAAAGAAATCCTACAATTCAACAACAAAAAACAAACAACCCAATTTAAAAATGGGCAAAGGACAGGGAATTCCCTGGCGTCCAGGGGTTGGGACTCTGCAATTCCACTGCAGGGGCCATGCGTTCAATTCCTGGTAGGGGAAATAGGACACCACATGCCACGTGGTGCAAACTAAAAATTTTTAAACTGAAAAATAAAAAAACATAGTAGATGAGATGCTATGCTTCTAAAACAAATGGGCAAAGGACTTGAATAGACATTTCTCCAAAGAAGATAACGTAAGTGGCCAATAAGCATATGAAAAGATGCTGAACATCATTAGCCACTGCGTGCGTGCATGCTCCCTCAGTCTTGTCTGATTCTTTGCAAGCCACAGACAGTAAACTGCCAGGCTCCTCTGTCCATGGGATTTCCCCAGCAAGAATACTGGAGTAGGTTGACATGCCCTTCTCCATGGAATCTTCCCGATCCAGGGATTGAACCCACCTTTCCTGCGTCTGGTGTGCTGCAGGCAGATTCTTTAATGCTGAGCTACTGAGGAAGCTCTCATTAGTTATTAGAGAAATGCAAATCAAAACCATAAAGAGACATCACTTCATACTCACTAGGATGGCCATAATAAAAAACAAACAAACAAGCAAAATAGCAAGCATTTTTTGAGGATGAGGAGAAACCAGAATTCTTGTTCATTGCTAGTGGGAATGTAAAATGGTATAGCCACTACAGAAAATAATTTGGCAATTCCTTGAAAACCTTACCATAGAATTATATGATCCAGCAATTCCATTCCTAGGTATATACCCAAAAGAACTGCAAGCAGGAACCCAAACAGATGCTTTTACACCAATGATCATGGCGGTGTTATTCACAATAACCAAAACATAGAAACAACCCATGCGTTCACCAACAGATGAATGGATAAACAAAACACATGCAATGCACATACAATGGAATAGTATTCAGCTGAAATATGGAATGAAATTCTGACATATACTACAATATGGATGATCTTGAAAATACTAAGCTAGGTAACATAAGCCAGATACAAAAGGACAGATACTATCTGATTCCACTTATATGAGAGACCTAAAATGGGCAAATACATATAGACAGGAGGTAAACAAGAGCTTACCAGGGGTTTGGGGAAGGAAGGAAAGGAGGGTTACTGTTGAATGGGTTCAGAGTTTCTATTAGGGAATGATGAGAAGTCCAAGAAATAGTGTGGATAATTTACAACATGATAAACATATATAATGCCACTGAATTGTACAGTTGAGAATGATTTTGTTAAATGGTTATGGGCTTCCCTGGTGGCTCAGAGGGTAAAGCATCTGCATGCAATGCAGGAGACCCGGGCTCAGTCCCTGGGTCGGGAAGATCCCCTAGAGAAGGGAATGGCAACCCACTCCAGTACTCTTGCCTGGAGAATCCCATGGACAGAGGAGTCTGGTAGGCTACAGTCCATGGGGTTGCAAAGAGTTGGACACGACTGAGCAACTTCACTTTCTTTCTTTTATGTTATGTATACTTTGCCACCAATTAAAAAAAAAATGGCCTTAGTTGTTTATTTGAAATCGTTCATTTCCAGGGTAGAAAATAACTGATATCACTCAGTATATTGAGCTGAAAACCCTATTTAAGTATTTTTTTAATACCCATCATCTGGAAGCACTTGAAATGATGCAACCTCTTTTCTGAGGGACACAATTCGACATTCAGATGAAAAGCCCGTTCTAAACACCTGCAATCCAAAACCTTCCCTGTCCCTTTGATCGTGTCACAACTTCTTCAGGTACCAAAAACACTAAGGAATAAAAACAAAGTAACAGGCTTTATACACTATGTCTGTTGTCACAAAATGCACAAAATACCATCACTGTGAGGCCAGACCCTACGCTGAGGGACTACAAGCCATGGAAACAAGGCTCTCCATGGAATTTCACTTAAACTCCTGAGATTTTTAAAGACCCACTACCAGCACGGAACAATACCAAGGATTTCCAATAAACAGGGTGTAAAGTAGTTATACATGATTTTAATGTGAAATACAATCAGCTACCCTGTAAGCAAGCAGTTTCTCTGACGCTCCCACCCCATGGGACCAGGGATCTCAATTCTCAAGAGCAGCTGGAATTCTGGATTTCCTCCTCTCTCTGAATGTACAGTCTCTCTTCATGGCACTGATTAGCTTCCATCCTGTTATCTCTGCATGTTTCTTTGTTCATGCCTCCCTCCCAGAAGCTAAGCTCCAAGAGGGCGGCTTTTTCTCACTTGTTCACCTCCTGCCTCCCTGGAACTTGAACAGAGCCTGACCCCTGGGAGCCCTCAGTCAACATGCACTGAACCAAGAGGGTCCAAATGTTGGGCTGGATAATGGAACCTGGTGGCAGTGGGAATGTTCTGTATCTTGACTGTATCAACATCCTGACTGATACTAGACTAGTACTAGTCTAGTGATACTAGACTGTAGATGCTACTAACTAGATGTTACCATTGTGGGAAATGGAATAAAGGGTCTATATGTATTATTTCATACAACTGCATGTGAATCTACAATAATTTCAAGATAAAAAGTTTAATTTTAAGAAGCTTAAGAAAATTTAAGCAAATAACACAAATGCCTAAAAAATATTCTACAAAATACCTAATCAGTATTCTTCAAAGATATCAGGGTATGAAAAGTAAGAAAAGACTAAGAAGCTGTCATAGACTGGAAAAGATCAGAGAGACAAGACAACTAAATGTTATGTGAGATCCTGGACTGAATGCTGGAACAGAAAAAGAATATTAGTGTGAAAACTGGGGACATTTGATTAATGTCTATAATTTAGTCAATAGGATGGTAAGTTCAGACATTTGAATAATGCCTCTAATTTCGTCAACAGGCTGGTACCCAATGCTATTTTCTTAGTTATGACAAATGTAAGCTGTTAACGTTAGGGGAAGCTGGGTGAAGGCCATATGGAAACTCTCTGTACTATCTTTGCAACATTTTGTTAAATCTAAAACTATTCCAAAATAAAAGTTTTTAAAAAAATGTACTGTTGGAAGAGAAACATCTGATAATGTACCGGGTGGTTAACTGAAACTACAACTGGTAATTTTTCAGATAAAATCATGCAAATAAAATAAAAATAAAATAAAAATTATTGGAAAAGACCCTGATGCTGGGAAAGATTGAGGGCATTAGAAGAAGGGGGTGACAAAGGATAAGATGGTTGAATGGCATCATTGATCACTGACTGGACATGAGTTTGAGCAAACTCCAGGAGATAGTAAAGGACAAGGTAGCCTGGCGTGCTGCAGCCCATGGTGTCGCAAGGAGTCGGACATGACTGAGTGATGAAGCAACAACAGCGGCAACAACAACAAGCAATAAAAACATTAGGTGTCTACTCTTATAAACAATTATGCTGTGATTTGAATCCACAATTTCTCATCCAAAATCCTTGTGACCAGATTTGTTTTGGAATTTAGAATCTACTTGATTTCAAAGAAGAAACATGATGTGTGCTGTTCGTGAAACCCCAGTGGGGTCCACCCCAGTGGGGTCCAGGAAGCAGTTTATTATCAAAGGCATGAAAAATTCTTTAGCAAGATGAGTGAGCAGTCACACCTGCAGGGTAAATGAAGACCACCAAAAGCCACCATTCTTTTGAGTGAGATTTTGTTGCCAAAAATTTTGCTAAAAACTTGCCGTTTTCAGAGCTATTTGGATTTTAAAATAGCAGACAGGAGGTTACAGACTGGATTAATAGGATTCCAAGTGAATAAAATTTTGTCCTTTAAGGGACTTCTCTGGAGGTCCAGTAGTCAAGACTCCACACTTTCACTGCAGAGGTGCAGGTTCAATCTTTGGTGGGGGAACCAGGAGCCTGCATGCAGCATGGCATAGCCAAAAAGTTTTTTAAAAAAAGAAAAAGAAAGACAAGAAAGAGTAAAAAGTTCAAAAAAAGTTTTGACTTTTAATGGTAAATTTTCAAATTTCTAAAAAGTATTATTATCATCTCAACTCTTTTTTCCTCTCTCCCTCCCTTTCTCACTTTTTTCCTACATTTAAGAGTTGCATCCAAGCCGCAGAGTGGCTTCTAGAATGTTGATAACATTAAAATTATATCTCATAATCCACGGCTGGTTAGAAATGTGAAAATTCAATGAGCTGTGCACATATGATTTGGCCACTTTTCTGTGTGTACATTAAACGTTGACTTTTTTATTTTTCAAAAGCAGGAATCAACAGAATTAAATTCAAAGTCACCAAATGCTAACACTGCAAGAAATCTTCTCTCACTGAAGATATGTAGTCCCATTTCCTGGTTTCACAGTGGTGAAGTGAGCTGCCCAAGGTCACATAGCAATGCAGTGGGAGCGCTAAGACTCCCAGCTCAACCCCTAGTGCAGGGTTCTATCTGTTGTGCAAAAACACGAGATTTCAGTTTCAAACATTTGTTCTACAATATGTGTTACTAATTAACTGGGAAAATTTGTAATATCATCACATTGGAGTTAATACCAAAACATTTTTTGCCCATTTAGATTTATTTTTTCCCATGAAATTACTGAACTGAAGTCTGGATCAGATGTCCCCATCTAATTTGGTGTAACTATGCTTCCCTCTAATAATGTGTAAAACCATCAATGACCATAAATACAATTTCAGTGTTTTGTCACATCATCCAACTTAATTATTTGGCTATAAATATAATATCACAGATGACTTAAATCACATTGATTGGGCTCATCACTAAAAAACAAAACAAAACAAAACAAAAAAAAAACCCTCTGGTTAACTAGGACATTTTGAGGATGGAAAGGGGAACATGATTTGGGGGCCTGTGATTTATCTTACTACTTTCCTGATTGGTACCATATGACTCAGCTTTCCCTTTCATTGCATTTACGATCTTGCTTTTGACAGTTTTGCAGTCTTGCTGTACGCAGTATACCGCAGCAGTCTTAGAAAAAGCACTGAGCTCAAAAGGACACAATTTAATGATTTCTTCCTCTAGAAAAATAAGTGATCTAAAAAAGATGCATAGACACAGAAAATTCCAAATGCTAGGCATCTATAAAAACCTAGTTCTTTCTAATGGAATTATAATTTCCATAAAAGAAAACTAGAATCAAATTGGGGGTTCTCAACTGAGCTTCGGACTATGAACCTCTGACATCAAAGCTAAACTCTGTGTGTGTGTGTGTGTGTGTGTGTGTGTGAAGACTCGCTAGCTACTATAAATAGCAGAAAGTGAGGTTTGGACATGAAACCCCTTGTTTCTATTGCAGGTTTTATGAAATAAGTGCCTCAAGAATGCAATATAGCACTGTATTGTAAAGACCATGTAGCAGCTCTGTGAGGCAGGTGGGGAGACCTGGTTCCGTTTTGAGGATGAGGAAACTAAAGAACTTTGATTAGCTCCGTGGCCAATAGATGTGGATTCAAGACAATGGGAATTCAGACATCATTTAAACCAATCCTAATCAAAGCTATCTGCACATTTATGTTAAATTACAGCTGAGGAGCTAACAGTGTTTCCATCACATCAGATTGCACCATTGTTTTTAACACAAAACCTTACACTATTTAAAGTACTATAGAAATGTAATTTTCAATGCACCAATTTTAATTTGTGTTTCATACATCACGCAGAAAACAAAACAAAGCCTACCTTTCTTATCACCTCCATCCCTCTTCCATCCTCTCCCACTACCCAAAGACTACCCCAAATCCAACTTTTATTTTCCACTTTCCTTCCAGCCATTCCCTTTCCTTCCAGCCATCCCCTTTCCAGGCACTAAATCCAAAGGTAGGAATGTCTCTCTCTATGTGTACTTTCCAAACCAGAAGTGGGGTCTTTTCCTCCCACCCTCCCGGAGGTCCCCCTTCACCTCTTTACCTCTTGTTGTGAACGACTGGGGACCTGTTAACCAAAATAGAAAAGAAAAATGCATCCCATCCCCACTTCCTATCTAGGTGTTTAAATGCCAGAGCTATCTTCCAGCTACCCTATGACCATCCCGCACACGGACACAGCTGTCAACAGAAGAACAGAAAACAAGAAAGTCCACGCGAGTTTGACCTGACAGAAGACAGGTTTGTCACCAGTCTCCTAGTCGAAAATAGATCACCCACCGCTCAGAAGGGCACAAGGCACTTTTCCCCTCTTATCTCAGCAGCCTCCAGCAGTTAGGTGAAATGCGCTGAGCACTTGATGGAATGAAATGTACAATCAGCGATATGCTTTCGAAATAACTCCTCTTTGACACGCCCGCCAAGGACAAGAGGACAACGAATCTGTAAGGTCGAAAGTGACAGCGCTGAGTTTCCACTGTGACCACAAACCCCAGAAAGGCCAAGAGTGGCCCACATGACATCTTTCCCAGACCTACAGCTGGTTCAATCACCTCATTTCATAAACAGCGTCCTCAGTCTGCACTTCATCTCAGACTAAAGGGCAGATCCAGGAACCTGTGCTGGAGCCTTTGTGAATTTATTCCCTTCCCGAGATGTGAGGAGCTTCCACAGTCATACACAGATGTCACCAGCAGTCCTTTTGTCTCCCTCACATTATTTTGTTTTAGAGGCCCTGAGCTTCAAGGGGTCTACATCTGACTCACGCGTGTGACTTTACTAGGCTGCTTCATAGACATTGATAAGAATACATGGTGTCAAAGTCTATGATTCCCTTTGATAAATGTTTAAAAAATTAATATCTTGGTTTTTCATCCAATCCTACAATCAGGGAAGATGAACAACCTCTGGAGAAACGGCATGCCAGAGATTTGGATGCATTTTCTCAGTACTAGTGGGAACCCAACTGAACTTCCCCAAGACTATGGAGCCCACACCTTTTTATGCCAAAGAAAGTAGGACTTAAGCTGCAGTTTTCAAGGCTCCATGTTTTAGTAAATTCTGTCTGGGACAACATCAGAAGAGCCCCAACTTCTTTCCTATTCTTCTCTCCAATAATGTCTTGGGCAAATGAAAATTCTTTTATTTCTTTGTCTTTTTCTTTAAACTGATACCGTAGGAGAATTTTTTCTACAAATTTCTTTAAAAGCTGAGCTGATGTAACTTTTCCCCCCCAAATTAATTAGTTCAAAAATCTCTGTCACAGGACGTGCCTTGATTTTTCTCTCTTCTTCCCATCATCATTGACCACAAAGCCCTACATAAAGAACATTTTCTGAACTCACCTAAAAGATCTACAAAAATGGAACAGTCACACTCACCACTCTTCAGCTAATCTTTTGTATAGCTATTAAAGGAATGATTTTTATAGGAAAAAATAGAAGTTTCTCCTATTTTAGAAAGCTGACTCAACATATTCGTCTTGTGTTTAAAAGTAGATCGGACAGCCTGTTTTTTGGAAACCTGTTTGACTTTCTAGGGGCTTCCTTGGCGGCTCAGTAGTAAAGAATTCGCTTGCAATGCAGGAGATGCAGGTTCAATTCCTGAGAAGGTCCTCTGGAGAAGGAAATGGCTACCCACTCCAGTATTTTTACCTGGAGAATTCCATGGACAGAGGAGCCTGGCAGGCTACAGTCCACGAGGTCACAGACAGTTGGACATGACTGAGAGACTAACATTTTCACTTCACTTTGGGCTTTCTAATTGAGGTCAAATCATTTAAGACAACATTTTACTTTAATCTAGAAACATGCATACAAAAGCAAGCAAACTCTGTTTACTTTAAACTCTGTTCCTAAGCCAGATTTTTTACCTTTGAAGTTTTCCATCGAGTAGAGTAAAAAGAAAGTTCTTTAAGAGCCAGAAGGGAGGGAGAGCCTATAACTTGGACCACACTCACAATTCAGACCTGATCTAGAATGCACCAGAAAATACTCCAGACTCCTCCTTCACCCAACAAAAGTAATGAAAACCTATTGCCAGCTCCTGACAGGCTTCAATCGCCCCAAGGCTCACATTTCCAGTGCAACTCAACCAGCTGTGCAGTACACTCAGAATGTAAATTTGGCCAACATTTTGGGCTGAAAAATAAAACTGCCTCCGCCACTGACAAGTTAACAAAACCACACCTACTAGTCTAGGGCCACCAGATGTCCACAAAGCGGAAGTTAGGTAGAATGAAGCCAACTATGAAACCAAAAGGATGGTCAAGAATTAGATGAGGCCAGAGAAATCCAAAAGAGGACACACTTGCAACTACTTCAAAAATCATCATCATCCTAATCCAAAATACAGAAGAAATAACTATGAGTCCACACTGCTATAAAGGAAGAGTTTTTCTTCACAGAATTCCTATTAATAAATGTAGAAGAAATGAGTGGAATAGAAACAGAAATTCACCGCAGAGATAACTGTTACAGGCAAGATCCACTGATGGAAGCTAAAATGAGCAGATGAAAGTTTGAGGAGAAACAGGACATTTGCATAATCTTAGAGTATCTGCCTTGAGTGAGTGTGAAGTTGCTCAGTCGTGTCTGACTCTTTGTGATCCCATGGACTGTAGCCTACCAGGCTCCTCCGTCCATGGGATTTTCCAGGCAAGAGTACTGGAGTGGGTTGCCATTTCCTTCTCCAGGGGATCTTTCCTGACCCAGGAATTGAACCCGGGTCTCCCACATTGCAGCAGACGCTTTACCATCTGAGCCACTAGGGAAGCCCTTGAGATATTTTTAATTACACAGCGTGGGGGGCGGAGAGTTGGGGGGGTGGATAACTGTTAAATTTACAGTCAATGACACCTTAACCAAGTGATTAAGAGGTCACTGAGATGGACACAACCCTTCTGTGGGATTCCCATTTAAAGATGTCTAACTTCAATCAGATCATAAGAACCTGTCCAACAAATTCAAACAGAGTCCTTCTACAACAGGGGTTGCAAACTTCAACCTGAGGGCCTAATCTAGGCTTCTGCCTATTTTCAAAAATGAAGTTACGTTGATGAACTCATTCATATTCATAGTGTCTAAGACTGCTTTGGGGTTACAACCATAAAACTGAGGATTTACAACAGAGACCGTATAGCCTGCAAAGTCTGAAATATTTACTATTTGACTGTGGTGTTGGAGAAGACTCTTGACAGTCCCTTGGACTGCAAGGAGATCCAACCAGTCCATTAACCCTGGGATTTCTTTGGAAGGAATGATGCTAAAGCTGAAACTCCAGTACTTTGGCTACCTCATGCAAAGAGTTGACTCATTGGAAAAGACTCTGATGCTGGGAGGGATTAGGGGCAGGAGGAGAAGGGGACGACCGAGGATGAGATGGCTGGATGGCATCACAGACTCGATGGACGTGAGTCTGAGTGAACTCCGGGAGATGGTAATGGACAGGGAGGCCTGGCGTGCTGCAATTCATGGGGTCGCAAAGAGTCGGACATGACTGAGCGACTGAACTGAACTGATCTTTGTTTTTTAAAAACGACACCTCAAAAGTGAAAGGCAAGGCAAGAGTGAAGAATTGTCACACATTGGAGCAGACTATAGTTTGTTGTTCAGTTGCTCAGTCGTGTCCTACTCTTTGCAATCCCATGGACTGAAGCTTGCCAGGCTTCCCTGTCCTTCACTATCTCCCTGAGTTTGTTCAAACTTATGTCCATTGAGTCGATGATACCATCCAAGCAGAAACATCACAATTAAATGCCATGTGGGAACACTCTGTTTAATATCCTGGAATAGAAAATAACATTTGTGGGAAAGCTGCTAAAATTAAAAAAAAAAAAAAAAAAAAATTGCAATTTGGTTTCAAATATTGTACCAAGATTCCTTTCTTGGTTTTGATAAATGGACTACACTTATGAAAGCAGTCAACACAAGGGGATGCTGGGTGAAGAGTATATAGGAATTCTCTGTGCTGCTTGCTATTTTTTGCAAATTTTCTGTAAGTCTAAAATTATTTCAAAATAAAAAGTTAAGAAAGAACTGTGATGACTTCTTCAGCCTGCTATGAGGCTGAGGAAATGGCAGCAGCCGTCTTGAGGCCAGCGTCACCTTCCAAAGTTTGTCTTTATGGGGCTTAAAGGCAACTGTGAAAATAATTCCAGTGTCACTGGCACTTCATGCCAGTAGCCTGAAGGGAGATAGGATTAGCAGAGAGTACTCCTGCTTCAACCAATACTGCCTTTAAAAATATATTCTAGCTTGGGGATTCCTGTCCTTAAATACAAAGTACTGAATAAAAGGACATCTAAATTTTTCCCATGAGGTCTGTCGGAGCCTATAACCAGCTCTAACGAGCTGTAACAAGTAGGTGGACAGGACGACTGTCTTGGACGAGTCGAGGGGGTTAGGTTGGGTGCAGACCCCACTGCCGAGGACCCTGGTCTGACAGCTGGGGGAGACAGTCTGCTCCTGGGTTGCTCGGCCAGTTTTCACCAGTTCCCCGTGCAGCCCTGACACAGCAGTGAAATGCCTTCAGCAGAGATGCCCCTTCTTCATTACTCAAGGGCTGAGCCCTGCGAGGTTAGCAAGGAGCTTGAAGCTAAGGACCTCTGCTTCTCTCCTACCAAGCAACTGCACCTGGGCAAATACAAGCCACAGAGTCGGGATTTTTCATGAGTTTCAACAAGTCACACTATAATTATGCCAGAATAGAGAGAGACAATCAGTTTGAGACTGCCAGAAAGACGTGGCAAAAAGATGCTAAGGGGAGCACAGGTGGGGGGTCAGGGGGGCACACAGGAGGGGTGGCAAGGAGAAGTGTGGGTGCAGCTCTTCCCTGCAAGGACCCTTAGAGACCACCTGTCTCCCCGCAACGTTACAAATCAGGCCCTGTGTAAGCAGATGAAGCTGGGGGGAGGGGAAAGTCCAGACAAACCGGGCCAAGTCCATCACGTGGTCCCCAAGCGCCCTGGACGCCCGGGTGAGCTGCCGCTGTGACAAGCACCCTGGGACAGTCTCGGAGCCTGGACTGGGGGACCGTGTGTGTCAGCCCCGGAACCGGCCAGACACCCTTGGCAGATGATGGCTCCCGGCCGAACCCGTGCCCCACAAAGGCCGGCCATCCACTCCTGAGCGCCTGCGCCCACTGAGAGCGCCCCGATGGGGCCTGGAGAACCGGGCTCCGGGTGCCTTTTCAGCTGACGGTGCTCCTCCTCCCTGCCTTGAGAGAAATGAACCCCTGGGGTGGGGAAAACCAGGCCAGGGCCGGTGCCCTGTGGAGAAGGAAGAAGAGGCGTTTTATGAATGGGCCATCTGGACAGGAAAACAGCCCTTCGGGCCCTCCCTGGGCGGGGCTGTCCCTCCTCCCTCTGGAAATTCTTTCAGCCCCATCTGCTCGGAAGGAGGTAACACACTCAGGGAGCAAACCCACCACCCACTCCCCAGCTTCCGCCCCACCAGGAACATTCCAGTGGTTTTGCCAAACAAACTAATTGTTCTCCCCCAGGCCGGCCTGCGTGACAACAGGTGCCCGGCCCCAATGCCACCACAGTTTCTGGATTTTATCCTTGTTAACTGGCCTATATGACTGTTTTTAACTTCATTTAAAAACAGCTCTGCCTTCCTATGCCCTTCTCTGGACGCCTCAGAGGAAGAGCCTAGCGGGGCAGGGTCAGTAGGGAGATGAAATTGAGATGGAGATGGCCTCTGACTGCCTCTGGCCTGAGCCGGCAGGAGCTGTGAATGACAATCACCAAGTGAATGACTCGGTGGCCATCTGCGGGCCAGGCCAATCTGTCTGGATGGGAAATGTGTCTGCATGTGCCCCAGTCCGTCAGGGCAGGATTGCCTTCCAGCCTCAGCCAAGCCCTCTCGGAAAACAGCTACTCTGCACAAGGACAGATCTCCAGCCTTCCTCTTTACCTGCCTAGTCCCACCACCTGCGCCTTGGAGAGGATCTAAGCGTTCACAAAGCATGTCCACACAATCGCACTTGACTTTCCAAACAATCCCGTGAGGCAGGCACCGCAGGCAGGTCAAGACCCAGCAGGTTATGCAATGGGCCCAACTGGAAAGCTGCAGTAACTGAAGCCATTATAAGCATTGATAAGAAAAATGTCAGCAATGCTGGACATTCATCAGGAAGAACATTCACGAGGAAGAGAGGAGTGTTTATAGATGAGAAATGGAGGCTCCATTTCATTGATGTGAAAACCAAGGCTCAAGAAGGCCAAGTTTTCTGCCCATGTCCACACAGCTACTTAGCATGGTTTTCTGGGTTTGGACCCACAGCCTGCAAGCCTACCCACTGTGGAGCGCTCCCATCTCTGAATGTGGGCTGCAGCCAAGCATGAGCTCATTTGTGCTCTGGGTCTGAATGAGCACAAATTAAGTCATTCCAGGAGTCCATGGCATTGTTGAGTCTGGACCTTTCAGACTTCTGGTCCAGAGCTCCCTCTGCTGCACCACACCATGAAAATGTCACGTCTTGATTAAGCATAAAGGGATTCTACCCGAACATTCTCCTACTGCCCATTTCTTCTAAGATAAAATTTGGACCTAGGAAAACTCTATAAGGCCATCAAGCTCAACCCCTTTAATATTCCAACTCTTCTAGTTTCAGCGAAGCCAGCCTCCTTGAATAAAGGAGATACAGCAGAACGCAGAGTAGACCCCACACCCCCTGGCCTCACATGTTCAAGCGTGCTTTCCGGAACAAAATTGCACCAGAAATAAATGATGAGGGGGAGTCACCGAATGAGACATTTGAGGTGGTGGCCCTGCCTCAGGGGGTCCTTTCCTATGAGGCTGTTTTAACTAAAATGAACCAGATTATGAGACGATTCATTGCTTATGGTCTCAGCATGGCTCAAACGTGTCTTGAATTCATCAGTGACCCCTTCATGGCCAATTAATGGCAACTTGATATATTTGAACACCTTGACATCCCATCTTTTGCATAATCATTCTTAACCTTTGCTCTTTGTTTAGGCTTTTATAGAAACTTTCTTTATATGAATAAACTTTTTAGTTTTAGTTCCCCTAGCTCTATTTTCCCACTGTGGGTAGAAAGAACTCCTTTTTCTTCCTTCATATTACTTACCTCAATTTATGCTTTTACAGTTATCTGTATTATTTGTTTCTGTTTTATTCATTAGACTGTAATTTCCACCCATAAGGCCCACACTTGTTCTGTTCATCACTTGACATCACTTCACTTCACATCAGCACCTAGCATTAGTAGGTGTTTGATATATACTTCTCCTAGTTGAATGAAGTGTCCCATGTGTTAGACTGGGAAGCACCAGCCTCTGAAGAATATGAACCCCATTTTCTTAAAGCAAAACAGCTCAGAAAACCATTATTTTACCAACCAGATTGACATCATTACCTTTCAGTGGTCATCCATTACATGAAGACATGCAACATGAGATATATGTTCATCAAAATAACCAACCATTTCAGACCCTCATTTTAAAATGCACCAATCAAGAAAACTGGAATATGAAAAACTGGGCAACACTGCAATTTTTCCAAAATATCCCATAGCACCAAATAGATCTAGCAGATAACAATCTGACTCTAGCCATATTTGAAAACGTAAAAATTCTAAAGCAAATCTGCAGCATTTTTAATAAAGTTTCTAGAAAATTTTAGACATTTTTCTATAAATTTTTAGAAATTAGTTTCTATAGAAATAAATTTTCTGTAGAATTTTAATAATTTTTTTCTAAAATTTGTAGAAACTTTAATAAATTTTCACTTTTTCAGAAACACTACATATTTTTGGCACTGCAGTCCACGGGGTCGCAAAGAGTTGGACACAACTTAGCAACTGAACAACAACATATTTTTTAGCATTTATTTCCCTTTATACCTTCTTGCATTGCCAAACGTCAAAACCAATAGTGGATTAAGAACAACAAAGAATGTTAAGTACTTTCAAAGAAACCAAGGTGGATTACACCAAGGGCACAGAAACAAGAAACAAATAGATGTGTCACAACCAAGGAGACGGAAAATCAGAAAAAAACTATAAACGGTTCTTTTTGTGTAGTCCCTTACATTGTGGCTTTTGAAATTCTCAGAGGAAGTCATGCTAAGAAAAACTACAGCCACGGACTATCACAAGGAAAACTACCATGAAGACAGTTTGAAATGTGCAGAACTCAAACAGAAGCACTGGGTACTGTTTCCCTACCAATTCTGAGAGTCATGCTTCTAAACAGTGTTTCATCTTAGTCCACGGCTTTTCTCCTACTGTTTTTTTTTCTTCTTTTAAATATTTTGTTCAAATGTCTCTGTCTTGTTATAATTATTCCATGCATCATTTAACTTTACAGACAATTAAATATGCTTTCAAATTTAATTGCTTTCAAGTGCTTTCAAAACTTTCAAATATTTATGGTTCTTTCTAAGAGGCAGGCCAATTATCTGCGGTCAAGCACCATCAGGAAGCAGGAAGCAGCAGAGAAAAGGACGCTCATAATTTCAGCAGATCCCACTTTCAGCCCGTGGAATGCACAACTGGCACCAAATTATGTGCCACATTTCAGTACAATGGCAATGTCCTGGTTTTACCCTCCAAGTTTCAGAGGACAAAGGGAAATGCAGTCAGTTCACGGAACAATGCAGAATCACATCTGGAATTTATAGTCCATTCCTGGAACACCCTGGCAGAAGGAATCCAGTATCTGGTATCTGGGTTGGCTAATTATCATTGCAAATGACACCAAATAAATTCTATCTGAATCATGTCTTACCCTTATTCCTTCTCCTCAGAGGCTTCTTTATAGGGGTATATCTCAGAACCATAGTAGCTGTCATTTTCTGCCTGCTAACTCCCTGCTGAGTATTCTGCTAGATGATTTTACATACATTATCTCGTTTAACCCTCCCAACAACTTTGAAGTAAGCATTATTATTATTATCCTTTCTTCATAAATGAAATCCAGGATCAGAGAAATAACTTGTAAGGTTACAGTTAATAAGCAGAATGTGAGCCCAGGTCTGTCTAACTTGAAATGCTGATCTCCTCCAAAACCCAAGGGAGGATGTGGGGAATGGGGGCCGGTGGCAAGGGGGAGACCTTGTTAATCTTATCAAGGGCTCTCAACTATTACTAAAAGGCCACAATATATTATGGCGAAAACAGACTGAAACCAGGCTGCCTGATTCAATCCATCTGGATTCAATCCATTCAATCCCACCTCTATCCAACCCCACCTGGAAGTTACTTCTCTACATCTCACTTTGCTGTAAAGCAGACATATTAGTGATTGCTTCATAAGGCTGTTCGAGGATTAAATAAAATCCTTGAACATGTAAAATCCTGGGAACCATATAGCAAGCACAAAATAAAGGCTAGCTGCTAATACTACACTATTGATGATGATGGGCATTTTAAGGATTAGCCTTTCTTCCTGACCTTGGGTTCCTCCCAACCTACCTCCACCATCCTATCTAACCTTATTTATTAATTTTTGATCTTAAAGCCTTCCATTCAGTTCAATCGCTCAGTCGTGTCCGACTCTTTGCGATCCCATGAATTGCAGCACGCCAGGCCTCCCTGTCCATCACCAACCCCCGGAGCTCACTCAGATTCACGTCCATCGAGTCAGTGATCCCATCCAGCCATCTCATCCTCTGTCGTCCCCTTCTCCTCCTGCCCCCAATCCCTCCCAGCATCAGAGTCTTTTCCAATGAGTCAACTCTTTGCATGAGGTGGCCAAAGTACTGGAGTTTCAGCTTCAGCATCATTCCTTCCAAAGTAATCCCAGGCCTGATCTCCTTCAGAATGGACTGGTTGGATCTCCTTGCAGTCCAAGGCCTTAAGCAGCATCAATCTTAATGCCTGCCCTTGCTATCAGCTTAATATGCTGGCTTCCTTTATACAATTTAAAAGCTTCAAAACTATTAATCTTGTGAGCCAAAAAGACTTAGGATACATTATTGAGCTTGTGTAGTCATGGCACAAGTGTCCAGCTACAGGTTACATAATTCAAGTCTGTCCATCATCTGGAGTTGAGAATAATTCTAAGAAGATACTCAGAACGTGTCTAAATTGCAGTACATTGAAGCCCTGCTCTAACTCGAAAGCAGTAGGGCAAACACAACAGCCTTGGATTTAAGAAACGAGGGTTGTAAGCAAAGCCCCAAAAACATGAGAGCCAAGCACAGAATATGTGAACTGGTGATACAGTTACAGGTTTTCTAATGGATTTTACAGAAAATAAGTACTGATCATGAACAAATCAAACATGAATACCATCCTACATAGTTCACTTATTAAAACTTAGCCCTTCTGAGACAGGCTGGGACCTGGGACCCTTTGCTGCAGTGCCTTCACCTGGACAAACAAAATACAAAGAAACAATACGGGACTGTGCGCATGCACAGCTGGGGCAAGTTTATGAACAAAAAAATACAACCTCCCCACCAAAAAAAAAAAAACCCCAAGCACCACTTCTGAGGTACCTAGAACAAAAGCAGGGTACTGCGCATGCTCTCTGTACGCACCACAACCAAAACAGTGGGCAAACCCCCTAAGCCACCCCTCCACCTGATTCCTACCTTATCACTGTATAAGGAAGGAGCTTGCCCTGCTCAGAGAGCCAGCAAGGGAACTGGTTGCTTGTTTCTGCCCCCTCCTGCTGCAATTAGGGCCCCAATAAAGCCTTGCCTGAATGTCTTGTAAGGCCTCTTTATCAAATCTGTTGGTTAAGAAAGGCTTCCCTAGTAAATCAGTTGGTAAAGAATCTGCCTGCAATGCAGGAGACCCAGGTTCAATCTCTGGGTTGGGAAGATACCCTGGAGAAGGGAACGGCAACCTCACTCTAGTACTCTTGCTGGAGAATTCCAGGGACAGAGGAGCCTGGCGGGCTACACGCCATGGGATCACAAAGATACCACTGTGCAACTAACTTTCACTTTCAAGAAAGGCCAAGAACCCTGGTCGGCAACACTTCTAATACATTAGCAGACTAATGGTTATAAGTGATTTCTTCCCACCCACCTGATATCCTGGAAGAGACAACCTCAAGAAGAAACTGCAGAATAACCTCTGGGGCTGGTGAGGGGGAAGCGTACCCAGCAATCTCAGATTCAGCCCTCGCCCCAGCAAGACACAACCTCAAACTGCAGATGGAAAGCCTCTCTGCTATGGACTCATTGTGCTCAAAATGGAAGCCAATCCCCAAAAGGTGATAGAAAATAATATTCATAGAAAATTATATTCCCTTTATATTTAACTCTAGCTCCTGCGTTACTTGCCAAGCCATAATAATTTCAGATAGCACTCTATCTTAAACACATCAATCCAAGAAAAACTTATAGAACCCACCTCAATCCACAAACAACTAAACCTCATTCCCCCAGGTTCAGTATAGGCTGATATCTTTAAAATGCAGGGAGTTGGAAATAAGTGGGCAACAGAAGGCAGGCTTCCACAGTCAGTACTTCCTAATGCTCTGGTCTGTGGCCTTAACCTCAGCGTCTGATGAGGATTTTCATAATACCCAGTGCTGGTGAGGCTGGCATAAAACACAAGTTTAGACATAGCCAGCAGAAGTGAAAACTGGTACAAACTTTTTGGAAAATGACTTGATATATACACACACACACACAAAGAGAAAGACTTAAAAATAACCCCACACTTTGCTCCAAAAAATTATAATGAGACTACCAATTAATACAAAGAAAGCTTTAGGCAAAAAGGTGTTTATCACGGAATTATTTTTTTTTTAAAGAACAAGCAAACCCCAACCGTGTAAATATCCAACGGAGGAAGGGCTGTTATGCGCCAGTAAGTATGTTTGTAAGATAATGTTAAATGAAAAAAGCAGACTTCAAACTTCAAAATTATAGTACAATTAAAAGCAGAAAAAAGGGAAAAACTATGGATAGAAGAGGNGATTCAGCCCTCGCCCCAGCAAGACACAACCTCAAACTGCAGATGGAAAGCCTCTCTGCTATGGACTCATTGTGCTCAAAATGGAAGCCAATCCCCAAAAGGTGATAGAAAATAATATTCATAGAAAATTATATTCCCTTTATATGTAACTCTAGCTCCTGCGTTACTTGCCAAGCCATAATAATTTCAGATAGCACTCTATCTTAAACACATCAATCCAAGAAAAACTTATAGAACCCACCTCAACCCACAAACAACTAAACCTCATTCCCCCAGGTTCAGTATAGGCTGATATCTTTAAAATGCAGGGAGTTGGAAATAAGTGGGCAACAGAAGGCAGGCTTCCACAGTCAGTACTTCCTAATGCTCTGGTCTGTGGCCTTAACCTCAGCGTCTGATGAGGATTTTCATAATACCCAGTGCTGGTGAGGCTGGCATAAAACACAAGTTTAGACATAGCCAGCAGAAGTGAAAACTGGTACAAACTTTTTGGAAAATGACTTGATATATACACACACACACACAAAGAGAAAGACTTAAAAATAACCCCACACTTTGCTCCAAAAAATTATAATGAGACTACCAATTAATACAAAGAAAGCTTTAGGCAAAAAGGTGTTTATCACGGAATTATTTTTTTTTTAAAGAACAAGCAAACCCCAACCGTGTAAATATCCAACGGAGGAAGGGCTGTTATGCGCCAGTATGTATGTTTGTAAGATAATGTTAAATGAAAAAAGCAGACTTCAAACTTCAAAATTATAGTACAATTAAAAGCAGAAAAAAGGGAAAAACTATGGATAGAAGAGGAAGGCAAAGGGACTATTTCAAACAGCCGCTGATTTTGGGAAATGGACCCATGAGGGGTTTATTTCCCCAACTTTTCTACTGTCCTATATAAAGTACGTTTTAAGCCCTATTTGAAAAACTGATAAGGTTCAAGCATGATGAGGACACTGGCACCCCAAAAGAAAGAAGCTGCGTTCTCAACCCAGGAAGAAAGACCATCTTTCCGGGCCGCTGTTCCCGCCCAAGCCTAGGAAGGTTTCCATGCAGACGGCAGAAGTTGCGGACCGAGAAGCTTCTGCGGAGCGGGTGAACCCGGCCGGCGTGCGCGCACACCTCCCGGGGCCCAGCGCCCCAGCCCCGGGGCTTCCGACCGGCGACCCCCGAAAGTTCGACGAGTCCGAGAGCCAGCGGCCGCCCAGCAGGGAGAAGCGGTCTTGAACGAGCGAGGACGCAGGGGCCCCGGCGCAGTTGACATACGGCGCACGGGAAGCCTTCTCTTTGACCGGCTCGCGGAGATTTCTCAGGCTTCTAGAGTTTTTAAGCACACACAAGGATTGAATTATTCGGAGAGCTCAGCAGAAACAACCAGGATTAAAGAGAGGAAAGCTGATCGAGCCATAAAGGGAGAAGAGCTGCCACCTCTCCCGCCCTCCAACCCCAGCCGCCCGATGCGAGCTGAAACCTCACCACCGCCCGCGCCCGCAGAGTCCCGGGCATCACCACCCGGCACGGAAAGACCCGCTCCACGTGCGCCAAGACAGGCGGGAGCGGCAAGGAGGGTCCCGTGCATGCTCCCAGGTGAAAATTATCTCGGACCCTCAAACCCAGACTCTACATTAACAGCCATCCATTCAACAGGAGAGGAATAAGATCCCTTAATACAGGCCTAAAAGTACCCATCCCACCCCACCCCTAGCGAGTCGGGAAGAGCGCCGGGAGGCCCCATTTAATTATTCCAATTCCTCAGAGATGGGTGACTGTCAGTCTCAGCACCTCCCACCTCGGCTGGCTGACATCTGACCTTCAGACACAACCAAGGGCACACAGGTGCTCCAGTTTTGAAAGTTAACGGCTCCTAAATAATGTGAATAGTCCCACCAGAATGGATCTGTTCTGTAAATTAACATTATAAAATCTACGTTTTCCAAAAAAAGATATTTTTAAACCGGATGTTTAACACCTCTCTCGCTACTTCAATATTTTTAAAAATTAATTTAATAGAAATAAAGTGACACTTTGGTTTATTTCTATTTTCACGTGTTTGTTAAAAGCATTTCTGTCACTATTTCTAAAATAAAATGTCACTTTATTTCTATTAATTTTTTTTAAAANTGGGGGGGAAGCACTTTAAAAAAAAAAGGGCCAGAATTTATGATAATAAACAGGCTATTTTCCCAAAAAAATATACATTCATGAACTGCTCTACGACAAGTTCAAAAAAAGAGCCTTTGTCAGTCCCTGCCTTCCAGTGAAACTTTAGGCCAAAGAATCTTAAGAGTTAGGATCAACTCTACCCTCTGCCCTCCCCTCCCTTCACAGTCCTCAAAGAGCAGACATTAAAAAGATTTCAAAGAGGGAATTTAAGAGGGTTTCTGAGTTTTCCCTGGCACCCTCATCACTCATCAGGAACTCTTTGGACAGGAATGACACTTGTTAAGTTTTTTCCCCCTCTCCCTCCCTCCACCTGTCGTCCCAAGTCTCCGTGGTATGCTGGGGCCCTTCGCGCTTTCTGCTTGAGTGACAAAGTCTCCCCTGCAATCTGGTGTCTCCTCTTCCACCCAAGTGGCTGCTTCTAAATTGGGGCCCCAAGAAAAATATGTACCAATTAGGGGCTACTTGATAACTAAGCATCGCAGATTGGCCATACGCTGGCTGATGGGATTTTTCCTTTTATTTTTTTCAGTATAATGACTAGCTCCACCTTAACCTTCCAGAATAACCTTCTGTGGGGTTGGGATGGGCAAAGGCATGAAAACTCAGAAAGCCAGGGATCAGTGAGGTGCCCCTAACTTCCCTCTGGGCCTCCCAGAGTAGGTAGACCTAGCCACAGCTCAGGAATTCCAGGCGGAATGCTTAGCATAAGTAAGTAATTGAGTTAAGGGAGATCTAAAGAAAGACTTCACGTTCACATTCATATGCTAAACTCGGTTAAAAATAGGCTCAAGAAGGGCCTGACTTCATTTTTAATTTTAGCCTGATGATGAACATGCCCTAAAGACAGAAAGTCACCAGGCATTTTCCTGAGGGCAGCGATCTTCATATTTTTATAAAAAGGAAATGCAGCATGTTCTATTAATAAAAGTGCTGTAGCCTCAGTTAAATCTGGACAGTTCGTAAATCAGGACTCTCCCCGGCTAAGTTTCCCCTGGTCGGCAGCTCCCTCACACCCAAGCCCCCAGCAAGTGGGCAAGTGGGCCTGTCACATGCAGTGGGGCTAAGTGTGCCAGATACCCAGGGGTCAGAGGCCACACCAGATCAAAGACCATAAGG
This sequence comes from Neotragus pygmaeus, assembly GCA_006410875.1. Taxonomy (NCBI): domain Eukaryota; kingdom Metazoa; phylum Chordata; class Mammalia; order Artiodactyla; family Bovidae; genus Neotragus; species Neotragus pygmaeus. The sequence continues at coordinate 892,878 of SJYV01010136.1, forward strand.
TATGGCTCCTGGACACTTCCCAGGTGACCAAGTGACTCAACCAAGAGCATTTGCCAGGAACTCTTTTAAAGGGCTCCTGAAAAGATCCTCATTGCCAGGATGGAGCCCTGCGTTACAAGATTTAGTGAGGAAAAAGGGACGGGTTGTGGTTGCGGGAGGTACACAGGGTAAAAGGGAGAGAAAACGTGATGCTAACTTCAGAAATGACACACAATTTCAACTTCTCCTTCTTTATCTCAAAGATGGTGAAGTTAAAACTGGCCTCTGGCTATGTGGCTGGACTTGTTGATGGACCCGCCAAAGAAGGATCTTCTCCAGTGACCCTTGGCTATCAAGCTAACAAAATAAAATGTGGCCAGGTGGGAAAATTACCACCCTTAGGGCACTGAGCCTCCCCACCCAGGCTAAGGGTAACTACAAGCTTGGGCAGGGCTGCCCCAGGCCCTGGAGAAAGTGCTAGAACGGGGTGTGTGTGTGTGTGTGTGTGTGTGTGTGTGTGTGCGCGCGCGTGCGCGTGCGCGTGTGTGTGTGCGTGTGTGTGTGCGTGTGCATGTGTTGCCCAGGTTACAGGGTTTTTGTTTTGGTTTTTTTGTTTTGGTTTCAATTTTTGGTTTTTGTTTTGCTTCTGCCCCCCCCATTTTTTGGTGTGTTTTTTTTTAAGGCCACTTGTAAAATCCTATAAACCCTCAGTCTAAACANCGTGCGCGTGTGTTGCCCAGGTTACAGGGTTTTTGTTTTGGTTTTTTTGTTTTGGTTTCAATTTTTGGTTTTTGTTTTGCTTCTGCCCCCCCCATTTTTTGGTGTGTTTTTTTTTAAGGCCACTTGTAAAATCCTATAAACCCTCAGTCTAAACAATGCTATGATAGTCTGAGCCATGAGTCAGTGAGTGAAGTTGCTCAGTTGCATCCGACTCTGCAACCTCATGAACTGCAGTCTGCCAGGCTCCTGTGTCCATGGAATTTTCCAGGCAAGAATACTAGAGTGAGCTGCTATTTCCTTCTCCAAGCCATAGAATGGCATAAATACAGGGGAAAATAGAGAGACCTTAAGCATTGGGGCCGGATAAATTCAAGTTCCCATCCCAGCCCATCTTCTTACTAGCCAAGTGACTTTAACAAGGGTATACTCCACAGCCCAAAATTAAATTCAGGAACAGTTGGACTAAGAATTGGCCAACTGACTGAGCTTGTGGCTTTTTTTAAACTTTTATTATGGAAATTTTCTAACTATACAAAGGTGAGCGATTGCCAAGTTGCCTCAGTCTTGTCCAACTCTGTTGCTTGTAGCCCGCCAGACTCCTCTGTCCATGGGATTCTCCAGGCAATACTGGAGTGGGTTTCCATTTCTTTCTCCAGGGGATCTTCCCAACCCAGGGATCAAACCTGCATCTTTTATGTTCTCTGAATTGGCAAGCATGTTCTTTACCACTAGCGCCACCTTAGAAAACAATATAATGAAGTCTTGAACATATCACCCAGCTTCGACAATTATTAATACTAACTTTTGGTCAGCCTTGTTTATTACTATCCATTCTCACCCTCCACACTATTATTTAGAAGCCAATTCCAGATATATCATTTCATCTGTAAGTACTTCGCTATCTAGCACTAAAATATTTCAATTTTAACATAATTTCAGTATCTTTGTCACAATAATANTATCCATTCTCACCCTCCACACTATTATTTAGAAGCCAATTCCAGATATATCATTTCATCTATAAGTACTTCGCTATCTAGCACTAAAATATTTCAATTTTAACATAATTTCAGTATCTTTGTCACAATAATACATAAATAATTCTTTAGCCTCAATATCCAGTCTGTTCAAACATCCTAAATAATCTCTTAGTTTTTGTTTTGTTTTGTGTACTACTTTATTCATATGTGCACACTACACTTAAAAGACTTAATTTCCACCCAGTAGCCAGCACAAGCCAAAATGAAAAACTGTAGAAATCAAAGTCAATTCTATAGCTGTAAAAAAAAAAAAGGGACCTTATTTAATCAAGCCTAATGAGCAGGTGGCACTAGTGGTAAAGAACCCACCTGCCAATGCAGGACATCTAAGAGACACGGGTTTGATCCCTGGGTCGGGAAGATCCCCTGGAGGAGGACATGACAACCCACTCCAGTATTATTCCCTGAATCCCCATGGATAGAGGAGCCTGGTGGCCTACAGTCCATAGCATCACACAGAGTCAGACACAACTGAAGTGACTTAGCACAATGAGCATCTTCCATGGGAGCTTATCCTAACTACTTTAGGATTTTAACCTAGAACTTGTGTTTCCCTAGTATAGTAATTTTTAAAATATTTATTAAATGTCTATATGTGTTAGGCATTCAAGACCTGGAACATAGTTCGTTTTTTAATCGTTGGTTTGTTTGAGCTAAGACCCAAAAAGCACAGACTGCATTTTGCTGTTAAGTATTCCTATGTATGTGTATATGCTCAGTCATGTCCAGCTCTGCAACCCCATGGACCGTCGCCAACCAGGCTCTTCTGTCTACAGGATTTCCCAGGCAAGAATACTGGAGTGGGTTGTCATTTCCTTCTCTAGGGGATCTTCCCGACCCAGAGATCAAACCCAAGTCTCCTGCATTGCAGGAGCTAAGCCATGGGAATGGGGCTAAGTATTCTTAGTCTCTTTTAATCCATACACCTGCAGTTCTTATTCTTATAGTTGATTTGTTGAAGAAAGCAGGTCTTCCGAGGTCTTCCCTGGTGTTCCAGTGGCTGGGATTCCACACTGGGGGCCTGGGTTCTGTCCCTGATCAGGGAACTGGATCCCACATGCTGCAACTGAAAGATCTTGCATGCCACAGCAAGGACTGCGCAGCCTGTGTGCCACAGCTGAGAGCAGGGACAACCAAGTGGGAAGCCATGTCTGTCTCCAGGGCCTCTTCCCAAGGCAGTGATCGAACCTGGGTCTCCTGCATTTCAGGTAGATTCTTCACTGTCTGAGCCACCAGGGAAGCCCCCAAATAAATACATAGATTAAAATAAATATTTTTTTAAGGAAAGAAAATAGGTTCTGGCCCATTCTAGCCCACAGAATGCTCACATTCCAATTTGTGGATTTTTACCTCCATGGCGTTGTTTTGACATGTTCCTCTGTTCCCTGTATTTTCTATGAACTGGTAGCTCGATCTTGAGTCTGGCATCGATTGAGCTTCTATTTTTTTATGGTGTTGTGTACTTCCTGCTGCAACAGCAGGCACGTGATGCTTGGAAGTCTTTCTTTTTTGTGACATTAAGATTGATCAGTGGGTTTGTCACCAAGCTGATCTATCCATCAGAAAGTTCTTCTACAAAAGGATTTTTCCGCATCCACAGTTTGGATGAGGTAACCAATAAGAAAGGACAGAATGAATGTCTGATTCATTACCTTTCTTGGATGGTGTTCAGAATGAGTTAGTTCCCCAACATCCTCCAGTGAAAACCATTGAATTTTTAACTCATGCATTTTACACATTGGAACATATTTAATATGTGTGAATCCACTATAGTTACTCTTTTTAATACTGAAATTATTCCATATTTGGGCACTGGGAAGCCCTTTAACTTGGTTCCCAAGTCCTTTCAACAGGACACAAATGGTCTTTGATAGCTCCTTTGTTTTCTGATACAAGGTAAGTCAACTCATTTTCCTGTCCCAGAACTGGAATCAGCCATTTTTCTCAGGCTCCTTAGTCCCTTTTAGTTGTTGTTGCTCGGGTGCTCGGTCATGTCTGACTCTTTGCAACCCCGTGGACTGCAGCACGCCAGCCTTCCCTGTCCATCATCTCCCAGAGTCTGTTCAAACTCATGTCCTTTGAGTCGATGATGCCATCCAACCATCTCATCTTCTGCTGCCCCCTTTTCCTCCTGCCCTCAGTCTAGTGGGGACTTGCATTTAGAGGCAACAATCTAGGTGTTACAGGTGCTCATCGCTACTGAGCTGGTCCTTATTTCTAGGTTTTTCAGTGGACAAAGTTGGGAAATACTTTTTCATCTGTTAAAGAGAAGGCATATCAGGTTTTCACACCAATATCTTCAAAAATTTAGGGTTACAGGATTTTTACTTAACATCTTTGATTATAAAATCATACTAAAAATATTGCTTTTTGATTATTTTAACATAGTTACTACACATATATATGATTCAGAATAGTAATACCAATATTATTACTAATAATATTACTGAAAACAGCTTAAGATTTCTTAGAATTTGTTTTGACCTTAAGATATATTCCACTTGAGCTGTATAATCAAATTATTGTGTTTTAAAGTCATGTGAAATAATTCTCTGTATGATTAAGCTACCAACTTGATACACAGACGTTTTATTTTCATCTTGATTGGGTGGATTTTTCTATTTTAATTTTGTCTAGAGTTAAGGAAAATATTTATAGTGTTCCAAAGTCAAATCTGTAAAACAAAATACATTCAAAACAGTCTAGGGACTTCCCTGGTGGTCTAGTGGCTAAGGCTCTGTTTGTCCAATACAGGGGGCCCAAGTTCAACCCCTGATCAGGGAACTAGATCCCACACGCTGCACCTAAAAATCCGAATGCCACAACTAAAGATCTCACATGTCACAACTAAGATACAGTACAGTCAAATAAACAAATATATTTTTTTTAAGTCTAGCTGACCTGACCCTGACCTATCCATCCATTTCTTCCTTCCCCATACAGTTTAATCAGTATTAGTAAATTTTATTAGTTTACTAGAGTAAAATTTTAGTTTACTCTTTCATTTCCTTTAATAACAGACAAATACATATGTATTTATCAGATAAAAGGTAATATGCTATCTATTATTTCTGCACCTTGCTTTTTTTTCACTTAACAATACACCCTGGAGACCATCCCATAACTGTAGTTGTGCAGAGAGACAATTCTGCTTCCTTATATAGCCCTACAGCAAATCACTGTGTGGATGTCCCATGGCTTACTGCTATTACAAGCAATGCCACCACAGAATACCCTTTGCACGTCTTTTCTTATTTTCACCTGTGTATTTTTGTAATAAGTTAAGTCGCTCAGTCGTGTCCGACTCTTTGCGACCCCATGGACTGTAGCCCACCAGGCTCCTCCGTCCATGGGATTCTCCAGACAAGAATACTGGAGTGGGTTGCCATTTCCTTCTCCAGGGGATCTTCCCGACCCAGGGATCAAACCCAGGTCTCCCAAACTAGAGGCAGACGCTTTCACCTCTGAGCCACATCTTATAAATAGGATTGTGTGGTCAAAAGACAATGTACGTGTAATTTTGCTCAATATTGTCAAATTCCCCTCCTTAGAGGTGGTCCTATTTTTGTATTCCCATCATGAGGTGATAAGTCTTACATGCTAAGTTTAATATATATATTTTTAAAAATCTCTTGACATCTCAGAGGCCTTCCTTTAAAAATCCCTTTCAGGGATTTTAACTAAAGCCATCTAATTCAATTCTCCACATCCTGGACAAAGGAAATTTCTTTTGAGAAAGGGCAATGATGTCCTCAAGAACTGCCTTTATCCCTCACCTTTCCTGACTTTTAAATACACAGTTTACACATAATTGTTTTCATGTCAGAGAAGTCAAGCACAGTATTAAATATTCAGATGGAAATTATCACAGGTTAGTTTAGGTCTTTGCAAACTACAAGTGGTTCCCTGAACTGAAACTGAAGTTCATGGAGGAGATCAGGGACTCCTCGGCGCCCTCTCCTTCCCGCTGTTTAACAAGTAAGATCTGATGTGGACTGTGACGGTGCCACATGTGGGTNTTTCTATGAACTGGTAGCTCGATCTTGAGTCTGGCATCGATTGAGCTTCTATTTTTTTATGGTGTTGTGTACTTCCTGCTGCAACAGTAGGCACGTGATGCTTGGAAGTCTTTCTTTTTTGTGACATTAAGATTGATCAGTGGGTTTGTCACCAAGCTGATCTATCCATCAGAAAGTTCTTCTACAAAAGGATTTTTCCGCATCCACAGTTTGGATGAGGTAACCAATAAGAAAGGACAGAATGAATGTCTGATTCATTACCTTTCTTGGATGGTGTTCAGAATGAGTTAGTTCCCCAACATCCTCCAGTGAAAACCATTGAATTTTTAACTCATGCATTTTACACATTGGAACATATTTAATATGTGTGAATCCACTATAGTTACTCTTTTTAATACTGAAATTATTCCATATTTGGGCACTGGGAAGCCCTTTAACTTGGTTCCCAAGTCCTTTCAACAGGACACAAATGGTCTTTGATAGCTCCTTTGTTTTCTGATACAAGGTAAGTCAACTCATTTTCCTGTCCCAGAACTGGAATCAGCCATTTTTCTCAGGCTCCTTAGTCCCTTTTAGTTGTTGTTGCTCGGGTGCTCGGTCATGTCTGACTCTTTGCAACCCCGTGGACTGCAGCACGCCAGCCTTCCCTGTCCATCATCTCCCAGAGTCTGTTCAAACTCATGTCCTTTGAGTCGATGATGCCATCCAACCATCTCATCTTCTGCTGCCCCCTTCTCCTCCTGCCCTCAGTCTAGTGGGGACTTGCATTTAGAGGCAACAATCTAGGTGTTACAGGTGCTCATCGCTACTGAGCTGGTCCTTATTTCTAGGTTTTTCAGTGGACAAAGTTGGGAAATACTTTTTCATCTGTTAAAGAGAAGGCATATCAGGTTTTCACACCAATATCTTCAAAAATTTAGGGTTACAGGATTTTTACTTAACATCTTTGATTATAAAATCATACTAAAAATATTGCTTTTTGATTATTTTAACATAGTTACTACACATATATATGATTCAGAATAGTAATACCAATATTATTACTAATAATATTACTGAAAACAGCTTAAGATTTCTTAGAATTTGTTTTGACCTTAAGATATATTCCACTTGAGCTGTATAATCAAATTATTGTGTTTTAAAGTCATGTGAAATAATTCTCTGTATGATTAAGCTACCAACTTGATACACAGACGTTTTATTTTCATCTTGATTGGGTGGATTTTTCTATTTTAATTTTGTCTAGAGTTAAGGAAAATATTTATAGTGTTCCAAAGTCAAATCTGTAAAACAAAATACATTCAAAACAGTCTAGGGACTTCCCTGGTGGTCTAGTGGCTAAGGCTCTGTTTGTCCAATACAGGGGGCCCAAGTTCAACCCCTGATCAGGGAACTAGATCCCACACGCTGCACCTAAAAATCCGAATGCCACAACTAAAGATCTCACATGTCACAACTAAGATACAGTACAGTCAAATAAACAAATATATTTTTTTTAAGTCTAGCTGACCTGACCCTGACCTATCCATCCATTTCTTCCTTCCCCATACAGTTTAATCAGTATTAGTAAATTTTATTAGTTTACTAGAGTAAAATTTTAGTTTACTCTTTCATTTCTTTTAATAACAGACAAATACATATGTATTTATCAGATAAAAGGTAATATGCTATCTATTATTTCTGCACCCTGCTTTTTTTTCACTTAACAATACACCCTGGAGACCATCCCATAACTGTAGTTGTGCAGAGAGACAATTCTGCTTCCTTATATAGCCCTACAGCAAATCACTGTGTGGATGTCCCATGGCTTACTGCTATTACAAGCAATGCCACCACAGAATACCCTTTGCACGTCTTTTCTTATTTTCACCTGTGTATTTTTGTAATAAGTTAAGTCGCTCAGTCGTGTCCGACTCTTTGCGACCCCATGGACTGTAGCCCACCAGGCTCCTCCGTCCATGGGATTCTCCAGACAAGAATACTGGAGTGGGTTGCCATTTCCTTCTCCAGGGGATCTTCCCGACCCAGGGATCAAACCCAGGTCTCCCAAACTAGAGGCAGACGCTTTCACCTCTGAGCCACATCTTATAAATAGGATTGTGTGGTCAAAAGACAATGTACGTGTAATTTTGCTCAATATTGTCAAATTCCCCTCCTTAGAGGTGGTCCTATTTTTGTATTCCCATCATGAGGTGATAAGTCTTACATGCTAAGTTTAATATATATATTTTTAAAAATCTCTTGACATCTCAGAGGCCTTCCTTTAAAAATCCCTTTCAGGGATTTTAACTAAAGCCATCTAATTCAATTCTCCACATCCTGGACAAAGGAAATTTCTTTTGAGAAAGGGCAATGATGTCCTCAAGAACTGCCTTTATCCCTCACCTTTCCTGACTTTTAAATACACAGTTTACACATAATTGTTTTCATGTCAGAGAAGTCAAGCACAGTATTAAATATTCAGATGGAAATTATCACAGGTTAGTTTAGGTCTTTGCAAACTACAAGTGGTTCCCTGAACTGAAACTGAAGTTCATGGAGGAGATCAGGGACTCCTCGGCGCCCTCTCCTTCCCGCTGTTTAACAAGTAAGATCTGATGTGGACTGTGACGGTGCCACATGTGGGTACTGGCTCCCGTCCACACCCACTGCAGAACATCTCCCCCAGCCTCCCTCTCCCCACAGGATCCTGCCAGCGTCTGAGGTTAGACACTGTTACATGTGTTCTCTCATTTACTCATTTACCTCACAATAACACTATGAGGTGGATATCCTATTGGCCCCCTTTTAAACCTGAAGAAATGAAAGAGCAGAGAAGTGAAGCTACTTGTCCAAGGTCACACAGTTAGCAAGCAAATAGGGAGCCAGGATGCACACACAGGCATTCCAACTCTAACGCCTACCTTTAACTGTTGTGCTGTGGTGCTTCCACGTTTCAGACCTTCATCAACGTTTGCCCAGTGCAGGGGCCTCCCAACTACATCCCCACCTCTAGGAGCACACCTACAGACACAAACACATGTGCACACACGCACACAACTCTGCCGTTTATCCTTTCTTCTCCAATACCAATATAATCTGTCCAGAAAACAGATCTCCTTACATCAGACCCCTGCTTACAAATGCCTACTCGGAAGAGAACATCCAAACTCACCTTGAGAAACATGCTCTGTATCACCAGCATCCTGCCTTTTTGCATCCTCAGGGCTAGCCATTCCCAGACACTCCATCCCATTTGTTAAAAACACATTCTGATCTCCAGTCATGTGAAATTACTCTGAGGCTCCCAGGTCATCATGGTTTTTCTCCTCTCTGAAAATGCATCTTCTCTCCCACGTCCATCTAGATCTCCCCCTCCCCCATCCACTTGACAAGCCCTTAGGCTCAGATTCAGAATCAGCTCAGAATGGCTTCCTCAAACATCTGGGCTAGTCCTTCCTGGATGCCCTCTCCTCTACCCTCTATGCCTATACAAAACCTGCTATAACATGAGTCTCATTCTCACTACCTCAACCCTCTTCTCCACCTGCACTCAGAGGTACTCATTTTATCAGGTCTTCTTTTGTTTATCCTTCTAGTATTTTTTTGCAACAAACTATACATAAAAGTTGTATATAATATATACATACAGTTTACATAATAATATTATACATATGTTCCTATTCTCCCCTTTCCTTACACAAAAGGTAGCCAACTATACATACTTTTTGCACCCTACTTTTTCTGCTTGATATATCCTTGGCATTTCTCTGTTACAGCGCACAGAGATGGTCCTTGTAGTGTGAGAGGACAGAGCCACATTTATTTACTCATCGCCTGTTGCTGGACATGAAGTAGAGTATATCCCCTTATTTCAAAGGACTGAATGAGACCTAGTCCTGTTGTTCTTCAACCAACATCAAGATCCCACTGGATGCACAGCTTAGATCTCTGCCAAAGGGAGTCCAGTGAGACTGGCCACTGCCGGAGACTGACCACTGCCGGAGCCAGGCCACAATAAGAGACCAAGTTACTGATGCCAGCAGGAGCAGCTCAGGTTCTGTACCTTCTTTTATGTCCAAGAATCACACCAGAGCAGAGGCTATGATCCTTTCAGTTCAGTTCAGTTCAGTCGCTCAGTCATGTTTAACTCTTTGCAACCCCACAGACTGCAACACGCCAGGCTTCCCTGTTCATCACGAACTCCCGGAGTTGGTGATGCCATCTAAACATCTCATCCTCTGTCGCCCCCTTCTCCTCCTACCTTCAATCTTTCCCACCAACAGGGGCTTTTCAAATGAATCAGTTCTTCACATCAGGTGGCCAAAGGATTGGAGTTTCAGCTTCAGCATCAGTCCTTCCAATGAATATTCAAGACTGACTTCCTTTAGGATGGACTGGTTGAATCTCCTTGCAGTCCAAGGGACTCTCAAGAGTCTTTTTCAACACCACAGTTCAAAAGTATCAATTGTTCGCTGCTCAGCTTTCTTTATAGTCCAACTTTCACATCCATACATGACCCCTGGAAAAACCATAACCTTGACTAGATGGACCTTTGTTGGCAAAGTAATGTCTGCTTTTTAATATGCTGTCTAGGATGGTCATAACTTTTTTTCCAAAGAGCAGGCGTCTTTTAATTTTGTTGCAGTGATTTGGGAGCCTCAAAATATAGTCTCTCACTGTTACCATTGTTCCCCATCTATTTGCCATGAAGTGATGGGACCAGATGCCATGATCTTAGTTTTCTGAATGTTGAGTTTTAAGCCAACTTTTTCACTCTCCTCTTTCACTTCCATCAAGAGGCTCTTTAGCTCTTCTTCGCTTTCTGCCGTAAGTGTGGTGTCATCTGCATATCTGAGGTTATTGATATTTCTCCTGGCAATCTTGATTCCAGCTTGTGTTTCATCCAGCTTGGCATTTCGTATGATGTACTCTGCATATAAATTAAATAAGCAGGGTGACAGTATACAGCCTTGACATACTTCTTTCCTGATTTGGAACCAGTGTGTTGTTCCATGTCCAACAGTCCATGTTTCTTGACCTGCATACAGATTTCTCAGGAGGCAGGTCAGGTGGTCTGGTATTCTACCTCTTTAAGAATTTTCCACAGTTTGTTGTGATCCACACAATCAAAGGCTTTGGCATGGTCAGCAAAGCAGAAGTAGATGTTTTTCTGGAACTCTCTCGCTTTTTCGATTATCCAACAGATGTTGGCAATTTGATCTCTGGTTCCTCTGCCTTTTCTACATCCAACTTGAACATCTGGAAGTTCACAATCCTCTAACATCTTGCAATTTCGCTTCAGTTTACAGAACCACACAACTCAGATCCAGTAGCCCACAGAGTTCACATCTTAGGTGTGCACGCATGCATGCTCAGTCACTTCAGTCGTGTCCAAATCTGCGTCCCTGTGGCCTGTAGCCTGCCAGGCTCCTCTGTCTATGGGGTGCTCCAGGCAAAAATACTGGAGTGGGTTTCCATGCCTTCCTCAAGGGGATCTTCCTGACTCAGGGACTGAACCCATTTCTTCTGTGTCTCCTGCATTGCAGGCAGATAAGCTTCTTTACCCACTGATGGGGGTGTAAATCACTCGGTAAAGCTCACTGGCACAGGCAGGATGCTAGGAAATAAAACAGACAAGGAAACCATACTAAATAGGGACTTCCTTGGTGGTCCAGTGGTTAAGACTCCACACTTCCACTGCAGAAACATACATTTGATCCCTGGTCAGGTAACTAAGATCCTGCATGCTGTATGGTATGGCCAAAATAATAATAATAAATAAGTAAATGATATAATCTGTTTGAAGATGACAAGTACTATGGAAACGATAGAACAAAGTAAGGGAGTTTGGACTGGAAGATACAAGATGCAACTGAAGTACAGTGGTCAAAGTAGATCTCAGTGGGAAATCATGACAAATAAGTTATTTCGGGGGGCAACTCCTTTTTGCAGCTGTCACAGGTCAACTGTGATTAGCACTGCCGCAATTAAACTGTCATCATCATCACAGTGTCGAGGTAACAACAAAGTATCTGAGGGTTGCAGTTGTCTTGCATTGTGTTGTTCTAGAAATTGCTTGAAATAAGTAGAGTATTCACGGAGGGCTTGAAAACCTTTTTCGTGACCTAGAAATTTCTTTCTTGGAAAGCTTTGAGGCAATGGGCCTTAAAGGATGTCCCAAGTGGTCCGGTCCACCACTTCCCCTATTTGGAATGAATCTCACAGAAGAAATTCAGCCTGGAAATTTCCTGTGCCTTTAAAGGCACAATCAGGTCCCCGGCTGGAGATGGTGGAGCGAGATAGAAAGCCGGGTTACATTGAGACGAACATGTATTTCCTATATTCCTGTGTCATGTCGTTGATTCTTACACCCAACCTCACATCCTGTGAGAAGCCCACACTCTCTCAGAAGGCCCGCACCTCAGCCCACACTGTGACTGGAAGGTGGTACCCAGCCCAGAGCTAGAGCTTCTTACTTCCTGAGTCTGGGCCCCGACACGCCCGACTGCTTAGACCATCTCTCCAAACATAAAGGCAGTATATTTGCTTCTCTCAAGCCCTTTTAGACAGGCAACCCAAACAAAACATAAGTTGGAGAACACCAAGCTTTGGTCTCCCATCAGTTCTCAGCCATGAGGCCCTTCCAAGCGGATTTTCTCATCACAGAGTTGCTGAGATAGAAAGTTGGGTTGCAGGTAACTTGCTCCATCTCTCATGGACTCAACATACTATGTGCCAGGGACCCTGCCAGACGCTGAGGACGCCCAGACAAGTGACAGTGGCCCTGCCTGCAAGGACGCTGCAGGGTCTCTAGGGGAGACCAACAAGAGGTGTGTTAGTCGCCCAGTCGTGTCTCTCTGCGACCCCATGGACTGAGCATGGGGTAAACGCTACAGGGGCGGCCACAGGGTGTTACAGGAAACAGGCTCTCACTCCATCCTTGAAGACAAAAGCAATGTTCCCTCTGAGGAGAGAGAAAGTAGTTCAGGTGAAGGGAACAGGGCAGGATGGCAGCCAAGAGAGAACAGAGTTAATGGGGCCAAGGCCGGA
>SJYV01010136.1:905767-1013735 GCA_006410875.1 Neotragus pygmaeus
ACTTCTCTGACAGCTAAGTGGCCTTTGGTAAATTTGGCCTTCTTTCTGGACCTGGCTTCCTTTTCTACAAGAGAAACTTAATCAGATGATCTCTAGGGCCCCTTTCAGCTTGAAATTTCGCTTTCTTATTCGCCTTGTAGCCCAATTTCCAGAGTAATAATTTTTGTCAAATGAAAACTTATTGACGGAAGAATCATCAATAGAAGGAAAAGAACTAAGCTAATGAGTGACTGACACTGAAAACTAAGGTGATAATGTGTGTGTTCTTTAAAAGCCTTGAAGGATCCTATCAATAAGTTCCATTCAAAGACATAGTCATAAATATTCAAAGGAATTTTCATCTCCCCCAAATTGATTCTTTTTTATAACATCTGTGCTCCCAAAAGGTTGAATTATCATTGGCTTAGATATTTACCTAAGAAAACTAAAGACATGTCCACATTAAAACTTGCAAAGGAATATTCATACAACTTTATTCTAATAGCCCAAAAACTGGAAACAACGTAAATGTCCATCATCAACAGGTAAGGGGATAAACAGTGTATGACATATCCATAAAACAGAAAACCACTCAGCAATGGAAAGGACCAAACTTTTGATATGTGCAAAAGAACAGATAAAACTGTAAGCTGAAAGAAAACTCACAGAATGAGAGAAAATACTTGCAAATCATATATCTGATAAGGGTCGAGGATTCAGAATTTATAAATTCTGAATCTGATTCATAATTTCACGTGAAAAAATAAACTCAGTTTACAAAGAGACAAAGGACTTTTCTCTGAAAAGACAAACACAACAAACACATGAAAAGATGCTCAGCATTATTAGTCATTAGGGAATGCAAATCAAAACCACCATGGGATTCCACTTCACACTCATAGGATGGCCATAAATTTTTTTAAAAAATGGAAAATAACAAGTGTTGGCAAAGCTGGAAAGAAACTGGAACTCTCATTCATTATTGGTGGGAATGTAAAACGGTGCAGTTACTAGGAAAACACTTTGGAAGTTCCTCAATAAATTAAACACAGAATTATCATATGACTCAGCAATTCCATGTCAAGATACATACCCAAAAGGATTGGAAACAAATGTTCAGGCCAAAACTTGCACACAAAATTCAGAGCAGCATGATTCACAAAAGGTAGAAACAGCCCACATCCATCAACGGATGCACGGGAAAACAAGGGACTCCATACAATGGAATTTTACTCAGCAATAAAAAGGAATGAAGTACTGATACATGTTACAATATGGATGAACCCCGAAAATATTACACTAAGTGAAAGAAAGCTGATATAAAGGCCACATATTATATGAGTCCATTTATATGAACTGTCCAGAATAGGCAAGTCCATAGACAAGGAAAAAACAGATTAGTGATTGCCGAAGGCCTGGATGAGGAGGGAATAATCGCTTAATGAGGACAGGGTTTCCTTTCGGGGTGATGCAGATGTTCTGGAACCAGACAGTAGTAACTGTTAGGCAGCATTGTGAATATACTTAAAACTACCAAATTACACTTGAAAATCATTAAAATGGTTAATGTACATGTATTTTATCACAGTTTTGAAAAATATGATTTCCCGCCAAATCATTATGCGAGTGAAAGAGCCAAGTAACAAAAAGAGTACATACTATGATTTCATTTTTATAAAATTCTAGAAAATGCAAACTCATCTATAATGCTAGATCACTAGTAGCCTGAGAGGAAGGGGGTTAAGGACAAGAGAGAAGGATAAATTATAAAAAGCATGAAGAAACTCTTGGGGGTGATACAAATGTTTAGCCTTTATTGTTTGATGGATGTTTTAAACATGTACAGCTTAGTGAACTTCAATTACACTTCTGCAAAATTGAGAAAAGATCAACAAATGTTTTAAAAATTATCCCTGGACCTCTAAACTCTTACACTTACTAAATTTCTATTTGAAATACACAGGGGAGCTCACTGTTTAAAGGATCTTTGCTATAAACCCTTTTGAAGGTCAAAAGCAAACAATCTTTCCCTGATTTATTGATTCTATTAAGTGTGCTTTTTACATTCAATGGTTTCTTAAAGCAAAAGAACACCTGTAAAACAATGTCTGCTAAAACCGTTTAAGAGTATGTCTGGTGGAGACTAAGTGAGCTTGATGTGGCCATGTTTCAAGTCAGAAATTATTTTTGCTATTAAATAGGCACCTAGGACACTTTAATCATTGTTGAATCCTGGTTTTTTGAATGAGTTCAAAAATGGTCTGGCAGAACTTGGCAGAGGCTCAGTCTGCAAACCAAACGATCATATCTGTTATTAGTTGAGCACATGCTGAGAGGATTATAAGTGTTTATGTACTCTCCATGAGCATCCAGTTCAGATCTTGCCTAACATGCATAACGACAGAATAAGACAGTGAATCAAATGCCAGAGTCAGATTTGCTCGTGGAATTTAAATTGGGATATGAATTTCACTTTAAACCAAAAGTAATACTTAAAGCCACCAGAAATGGAAAAAGGGGTTTCTGATCGGACTGCTTAGTTTGTCTCAAATTAAATTTGGCAGTTTCAAATTTATTTCAGTAATCTTTCCATAATAATATTTTCTTGGTAAATAATGGGTTTTTTAATAAATTATTTTGAGGATGCAGATATTTACATACAGATGACATGATCACTTGAATTTATATAACATTCTCCCATCCCAGCCCCACACCACCAGTTCTTTCATAAATACTATTTTCCTTAGCTTTGTTGAGCTCTGTGAAGCTTGTGACTTGATTTCTTCATCTATAAAACGGGGTGAATAGGGGCATTAACTTCACAGGATTATTGTTGGATATTAAACATATATAAAGTGCTGAGACTATTGGCTGACTCACAGGAATCGCTCAATGAATGTTCAATGTTACTCACGTAATTATGACTTTTACAGATGAGAACCCTGAGGCTCAGCGCTAGTGGTGGCAAAGCTGAATCCAGAACACAGAGCATGCTTACTCCTGATTCTTTCCACTACTCCACACCATTTTCCCCACCCATGCATATTTTGTGCATGAAAATAAGAGTGCCAGTCGAGAAGAGGCAAAAATAGTTGTGTAACTTAAATCTAAAAAGCATGAACAAACTGGTAATCACAGACCAACTCCAAGACTCACCCAGCTTAGGCCCCAGAGCAAGTCATCAGTCATTTTTAAAGTCGGCTTCATACAGTGATTTTGAAAAAGAAGATTAAAGGTTTCTGCAAAGAGTCAACTGAGCTTTGAGGATGCCCCCCAAATTGTGCCAGCTAGCAAAAATGACATTTTCGCCCACTCACTGCTTCAAAATTAAAAGGGGTTTAGAGGATGAGATGACTGGATGGCATCGCGGAGTCGATGAACGTGAGTTTGAGTGAACTCTGGGAGTTGATGATGGACAGGGAGGCCTGGCATGCTGTGATTCATGGGGTCGCAAAGAGTCGGATACGACTGAGCGACTGAACTGAACTGAAATTCACTTTGAATGGACATTAAAAAGTACTGCAGCTCAGGACAGAGTATCTCTGGAGGGGTTACAGGAAAGAGGCAGGCCCATCAATTAAGTTCTTATCAGGTCAAGACTAGAAAAATCCAGAGGCTCCAGATAACAATGCAAACATATTTGCAAGGCAGTCTGATTTAATCTACTTATCCAAATTAATCTATTCTAAAGTGATACTTAGTTAAGATTCCAGTTCCAAGAATTTCATTGAGAAGGGTTTTGTTTGTTTGTTTAAGGTGGTCAAGTTAAAAGACAAAATAACCAGATCAAAGTTTGTTGGGAAACAGGGTATTCAGAGGGTCTCATAGGATTACTTCCAAAGACAAATTACTAATCATAGACAGATTAGATAGAGAGACCTGGCAGTGACCGTGTTAACCAAGGGATCAAACTTAGTGGAACATACATCACCTGTTGAAGGCATATCCTCTCCAAAATGCTTAACTTGAATCTGGCCATGAGGAAACAACAAATACATCCTAATCATGATTCCTTCTTATTTTTTTACATTTTTTTTTTAAATATTTGACTGTACCCCACTGCATATGGAGCCTTAATTCCCCAACCAGGGATTGAACCCCTGCCCTCTGCACTGGAAGGCAGAGTCTTAACCATTGGACTACCAGGGAAGTCCCCAGATGATGGTTCACTCTATAGTCAGGAATCTTTGGTCACGAAGAGCAGAAAAGAGCAGGTACACTTGCTAAATTAAAAGAGATACTATAAACAACGCCCTTGAATCTAAACCAGAGGGGTTTAAGAATTGCTATATGAGACATTTTTCTGACAACTGGAAAAAGTTAAAAATTAAGTGTTTATTGGAAAATCATTTAAGTAAGACTAACCATCTTAGATGCGACAACAAAATCATGGCTATGCAATTTACTTTCAGATGCTCAAGAAAAATATGTGACACTGCTTCTGTTTGGAAGTATGGAACAGTGTGAGAAGGCCTAGAGAGACCCAGTCTACCCCCACATGCAGAAAGATCTTTGTAGGAAGTACAGAGCCCACACTCTAAAGCTCACAAGCCGCAACTATTGAGCCCTCGTGCTATAACCACTGAAGTCGGTGTGCCTAGAGCCTGGCACAAGAAATGCCAGTGCAATGAGAAGCCTTAGCACAGCAACAGAGTGACCTCTGCTTGCCACGACTAGCGATGGCCCTGGGAAAGCAATGAAGAGCAAGTGCAGCCAAAAAAAAGGATAAATAATTAAAAAAAAAAAAAAGGAAACAGAAAGATCTTTGTGGGGAGAGATAGGAGGAAATAACACACACAGAAACAATTTTCAAAATTCTCTTTCAGAGGTCGAGTAGACTAGAGCTAGCAAATAAAAAGGAATGCTCTCCATTTCCTTCTCTCTCATTTCCAGGCAGGAAAAAAGGGCAAAGAGCAGAAAACGCAACAGACAGAAATATGAGGATTCTTATCCTAGCCTGACCACCACTTGCTATATGACTTCAAACAATTCTCTTGACTTCTCTTATACTCACTTGCTTCACCTAGAAAAACAGGGGGGCTAGGCGAAAGCAGCTCTCAGATGCCTTTCAGATCTAAAATTTAAGATGCTAATGGCTCATTCAGTCTTAAAGACAACACGCAATGCCAATGTGAAAAGTCTATTTCTTTTTTTTTTTTAATGGAAATAAGTTTTTCCTCTCTGATTAGAAAATCATGCTCACTGGGAAAAAAAAAAGTATAAAAAGGGAAAAAAGAAAGACAAACCACTATAATTGCACCACCTAGAGTTAAAACCACTGTTAATATCTTTTATTTGTTCTTTAGATGGTTTTTAAGGCTTGAGGAACCAGCACATGCTCATAAAGATTTTTTAAAAAACACAAGATCCCAATATATGTGCTGTTTGTAATTCTTTTAGTTAACAATATTATATGGTTTACATTCCATATTAACAAATATAGAATAATGGCATCATTCTAATGATGAATGGTACATGCTATTATACAAGCACGTGATTTATTTTCTCATTGAGACACATCTGGGTGGTTTCTAATTTTTTGTCCTTCTAGACAATGCTGCAATAAATATCCTCAGGTTCATCCTCATTATCTAAATAACAAAGTATCTAAATCAAGATTTAATCACACTACCCCTCTCCCTTTTCATACAGAAAGTTTAAAATAAGATCTCTTTTCAAGTATTAAATAAAGGCTCTCCCATAACTCCAGACTACAGTGACCCTGCCAGCCCAGGAGGATGCAGGGTCCTGAGGAGACCTGGGCTTTAGAATGCTCTGGAAACAATGTTTGATCTCTTTGATTTAAGGAGGCACTCGGAAACCTAAGGCCCAACTTCTGGATAACCGTGATCTCTTTGCAAAGTGTTTGCCAGGCGCCGAGTTCTGGGCGAGTCTGCGGCCCCGCTGCGGCAAATGAGTGCGCCAGGCAGCATCTAGTCCTAGCCTGGGCAGCCAGCAGGCTCCTCTAAACCTCTGTCGGCCTATGCTTATTTTTTCTGCCTTTAAAAATAATAACAGCACGAAACACACTCCCACCTCCCTGTATTCAATACAATCTAATTTAGACCCATGAAAATTACTAGATCTATCTCCCAAATTGAGAACCATACTCTTTGTACAAACTCGAGCATTCACTTTAACATTCCAAAATAATGAACATTCCAAAGTATTTTTTATTTTTTTTAAGTTGGTAATAATTAGGAAACAGTATGAAATGCCCTCTTTTCACTGACATTAGTATCTACCTTTCTTTTTTAAAATTATGTCGTTGATCCAAATATACTTTGCAAGTGCTGAGGAACACTTTTAATTCTCTTTTTGTGGCTAATGCTGTTTCCGTGAGTAATCAGTCTCACAAACATGTACCTGAACCCTTGATTAAAATGTTAACTGATTCTCCATCAGATGTGGAGGCAAGGAAAGGCATCCTCCAGTGATAAGCACTCAGCAATATTTCTGGGGAGTCACATAATTTTATTCTTGGAAGGAAGTGACACTGATCATTTCCAACCCCTGGAGAAGCAGGATTAGGAAGATTAATTGATGTGTCCAGGTTACTGCTTCCAATCCAAGGTTTCCTTTTCCTCTCTGACCCTCTTTGTCAGAAACCCAACTATTAATTTAAAACAAAGATACTCATTTTTCATTTGACACCACCAGAAAGATCCTACCTGTCATTCAATTCAGAAATGAATTCAAAATAGAGCCAAAGAAGTAACTCTGTGAAATGAATATGTCCTTAAAATGTATATTACCTTGTCTTTCTCCTTCAGCATCATAGCACTGGAGGTCAGGCTTAAAGGTGGGTCTAATAAGAACCAAAAACACATCTGGAAGACAGTCTGTAGACAAGCTGCACAAATGAGAAGTATTTAAGATGTTTAGACAGCCGTGAATGGAAGTTTCCAGGTTTAGCTCAGAGTGGAAGTGGCAACTGAGAACTGGTGGGTCATTACTGTGATCCAGAGAAAGCAGGTGCAAAGAAAGAGCAGCAAATGGTTCTGGTGCATCCTAGAAGCAAATACCCACATTAAAGAAGGGAAAAGTGGCGTGAAAACTATCTTCATGGGGTGACAACCTCCCCCAAATGCAGGCATGACCTCCAGCCTTTTGCTTTTGAACACATGGAAAGAATTATTTGCCAAATTGAGCTACAAGTTATTAACACATCCTCATTCAACTTGCTTCACAGCTCATGCTTTGCTCATAAAATACATTCACATCAGTATGGACCAGCTCCCTGACAGAGCTGCTGTCAGCGAGCTGGAAAAGCTTCTTTATAAACTATCAGGGGACTTATTTATCTTATAGAATCCAGCAGGAATTGTAGGAAAAGAGAGGCTCAATTAACTTGTCTGTAACTTCTGCCACTGTAAAGACTTTATCCTATTAGATGGATATACGCCTTAAATCCAAAATACCCCCCAACTTGCTGTCTTGAAAATGTCACAGACTGAAACCTTAGTTGGGTGGAATTAACAGTGACCACCCACTGCGCCAGGCAAAATATCAGCCCACCGCCAATATCCTCTTGGTGGTTGTTGGAAACCAAATTCACATTCCTGATTAAAAATGTGCCTACTTAATGAAAGTCAGGATTTCCCAGTCTTCTCACTGGTGGGAAGAAGCAACATGAAGCTTCCAGAACACACACATCAGCAAGATCCAGTCAGGTTCATTAACCAGAAAGGGAATTGCCATGTGCTCCTTTCTATAAGCTGCTAATTACCGTCTTTTGCCTGATTTTGGAATATGGATCACTTTACTTTCTGCAAAACTTTTCAATGCACTATTCTAAACACAGCCATCAGTCATTCACACCAGCTGTGGATTCACAGCAACTGTCCTTGTTAAAATACACAAAATCGTATCGGCTACACCATCCCAAACAAGATAATTACTGTGTCAAGAAATAAAAATCAGATTAAGTGGAATTTAGTAGCACAGGAGACCCTTTTAAGCTTTTGCCTGACAGAGGGACCAAGGAGGATGAACTTGCCTTTGGAGTTTAAATTCCACTGTCTCAAACTTCTTCCATTCTAGTTTTTCAAGTTTAGTTCGATTTGTTTTAATTCTATCCCTTGGTTAGATCTCAGTTCCTAACATTTTGTAGATTCTTGTTTATCAGAGATGTGAACTGAGCTATACTGGTGTATTTATTTGAGGATTAGCTGTTGTGGTCAAGGAAGAAATATTTGTTCAACTGGAGTCAAGAACCTATAGCCACAAGAAAAATAAATCAGAGAGAGAGAGAGAGAAACTGGATAATGGGGGATCATTTCACTGCGAGTCGATCCTGGTGGGGTTTTTTGCCCCCTGGTGACTTTATGCATAGGCAAAAAGAACTTAACAGATCAAAGTCCACATTCCAACTGAGAGATAAGGGTTTTTAAAATTATTCATTTGATGAACTGCTAAAGCAGTAGCAAGAGAATAAGTGAACAGAAGAATAAAACAGGTGATAAAATTTGCTTTCTTTTTCTTCCCCTGCAGCATTGGCATTAGCAAAGCTCTGTGTACACCATATGTACAGTCATTTACTGTGACTAATGGGAATAATGTACTACATTTCATAAAACTGATCTCTGGCAATTTGAGAAAACACTGGATGGCTACACTTACTATCTAAAAGTACTTATCACAACAAACCCTCAAGCAAAATTTCTTTTTTAAAAAAACAACCTTAATAGGCTTTCTAGTGAAGCAAAGAAACTTTTCAGAATGTCAAGAACCCTCCCTGTTTTGGGTAAACGCTTAATCCTCTCAGATATTTTTTCCTGCTGAATGCTTGTCTCATGTGCAGTTTAAGATGGTGTTTAAAATTTTCAAAATTCCTTCTATAAGTGTATCCCTGTTTCCTCTAAAAATGGACTCAAAGTGATGTTAGAAAGTGGCACAGATGTTAGAAATTCCAACCTCTTTCCAGAACAGGACCAAGTATGAGTTGAGATAATGTCCCTTTTTGGCAAACTCTTATTTTCTCTCAGATTCTGGAAGTAGNGTTTCCTCTAAAAATGGACTCAAAGTGATGTTAGAAAGTGGCACAGATGTTAGAAATTCCAACCTCTTTCCAGAACAGGACCAAGTATGAGTTGAGATAATGTCCCTTTTTGGCAAACTCTTATTTTCTCTCAGATTCTGGAAGTAGTTATCAACATGTCCATTAAAGTGGGTGGACATCAAACACAACGTGCCTGAGTGTCACCCTACGAGTTACATGGAGATCCTTCCAAATGCAAGACATCTGTAAAATTATCTGCAATCAGAGTGACTACTTGTAATATTCTCTAGATTGATCCGAGGAGCACTGTGCACTGAAGACACAGCCGGCCAGAGTGTTGACTCTAGGCAGAAGACGGAAAAAGCAATCAAACTGGATTTATATCTTCATAAATCACAATACATGCAGGTGACGCTATCAAATGCTAAATCAAAACTTTTTCCATTTTCATAACTGATTTTTATTCACTTCATACCAAAATAATCTGAAAAGGAAAAAAAATAAGTCATCAACATACAAATTAAAGATGCAACTTGACATCAAGCATTAGCCAGGAGTATTTCACTGCAAATCAAATAATTTCGGAAAATCACCTGAGTGCTCATCTCATAGATGTCTGTGCTTGCTTGGTTAATTTTCACCATGATTAGTATCACACTTTCTAACTGCATCTGACAACCGACTTCCACACTGCACACAGAACCAATGACTCTGCTTTCATTCTAAAGAGTTTTAAAACTTACAACCTAAAATTGTAATTTCTGATGTTCATCAGGATTAATAAATAACTTCTTATAAATCAAAAATTAGGTTTGGTTATAAAGCACAAAGTTAAAAAATAAAATACTTTCGAAAATAAAATATTGTGCATATTTGAGGAGATAAATCCTTGTAAAACATTCACTGACACAAATCAATGTTGTNGATGTTCATCAGGATTAATAAATAACTTCTTATAAATCAAAAATTAGGTTTGGTTATAAAGCACAAAGTTAAAAAATAAAATACTTTCGAAAATAAAATATTGTGCATATTTGAGGAGATAAATCCTTGTAAAACATTCACTGACACAAATCAATGTTGTTCAATTTCTATTCATAGGAAGATAATATATATTTTTTAAGCTCTCAAATTATTTTGATTTCCTAAACTTATTCCAAATCTCTTAAGGTGTTATTTATAGTGTTATTTATAATTCCTTTGCCCAAATGGCTTACATAATGCTTCAGATTTTATTCAGTAATACCTCCACATTGGCCAGCTTAGAGAATGCACGTTTAAAACACATATCTTATAAGACATTCTATGTGTCTAAACATGGCTGATAATCTTCATAGGTAATGCAAATACTAGCCTGAGGTCAGGGGTTAACAAGGGTGGAGAGGTCATGCACCATGCTTGACTGAAGCTAACAATACAACAATGAGAAAACTAAATACACCTGAACAGGACAAAAGAACTCCACAGCAGTTAAATTCTGATGCAGTCTTCATAAATACAGAGACTGGATTCTATAAAATAAACCCCAAAGTCAATCACATTATTCATTGTCACACCTCATTCTCTTAAGACCAAATGTAATGTAGGTGAACAGGATTCAGTGTGTATGTATCATGTTCATGACTGTTACTTTATCAAAATCATTGACGTCACCCAAAATGAAAACGTTATTAAAGAAGATCAGAAAACACAGACTTTAAGTGAAAAAATTATTGTAATCCTTAAACGCTATGCAACATGAAGATTGATATCTTCAACATTTTGAAAGCAATCAAAACTCCTCTTACAAATTACATAATAACCTCATTTAAATAACTAGAAAAAACACAGGTTTCCCCAATACAATGCATTTGACATGCCATCCATTAGAGAATTACACCCAAAGCTCCAGCTTCACAAAATTCTCAAGAGGCGGACAACTCTTTCTGCCGCTGAGGGCAATCTCTCCCCGCCACATTTTCTCAAAGATGGCTGATGCAAACAGCACCTCATAACTACATAAAAATGGTTGCTCAGATTAAATTATGCAAACGCAGTTTCAAAATAACCTGCTCAAGTTTCAGCGCATTAAAGATGGACCTGCAAACATTTGTCATGTTATGCCTGCTTCCAGCAGAATCACAGTGCGTGATCAGGGGAGCACAAAACCCAAGTCATCCTTATAAAAAGAAAGACTCTGAAACATAAGTGCACAAACATCAAATCCCATGCGCACATTCACCAGCCTTGGACTTGGCGCCTGAAGACTGATCTGTCACCAGTGCAAAACAGGGAAGAGCGTCAGGCAGTTCTTGAGGTCTCCAACCTGGAACGACTCGCAGAAGGGGCCATCTTTGAACAGCTCAGGCTCATCAATTAAAGTAAAATACTCCAGGGGTGGAATTTTCAAAATGGGGGTGAATTTACAAGGTTAATTTTTTATTACATGAGGTAACTGAAATATACTTGAAATGATTCATCGCCCACAAAAATAGCCTTTTATTTTCAACCGGGCAATATTTCATAGTCAGACACCCATCTACAAAGATTTTTCTGTGAACATAAAATTCTTGGCTTTTTCCTAATTAAAAGTAAGTGACTGGAAAATGTAGGGTAATTACAATAACAAAACAAATTCAGTAGACTTAATGTGCAGCCTAATTTCTAGCCAGGAGACACTGGTAAGAAGCACATTAGATGTTTCCAAATTAATAATCAGTAAATTAGGGCTTTTTCCTCTTTTACTAAATAAACTTTAGGTTTTAAACATCTTTTCTGTATTACTTTATATTAAGGACTAAAGAGAAATTTTAAGTAATGATGTACTTAAATTGTCCATCTTAGTAAATCTTAGCTGAAATGACTTGCAAAACAAAGGGAACAGAATAACAATATAAAATATTTTCAGTTTCAAATAATTAGCTACTTGTAGGTAGTTGAAAAGTTTTATAAAATCAAACTAAAGCCAAAAGTTGTCATAAATGGAGCTTTTAATATTCTACCAGTCAAAAAAAGGTGNTTAGAGAGTTAGTAATGGACAGGGAGGCCTGGCTGCTGCGGTTCATGGGGTCGCAAAGAGTCAGACGTGTTTTAGCGACTGAAGTGGAACTGGAACATAAATGATACTGTTTTTAATTTCAGATTGTACTTTTACATTGCTGGGGTATATAGCATAGCAGTAGTCTTTTGTATACTGTATTCTCCAACCTTGCTATAATTATAATGGATTATTAGTTCTAAGAGGTTTTTCTTTGTTGATTCATTTGGATTTTCTGTACAGACAATCATGTCATCTGTATGCAGAGAGCTCTGAGTTTTTCTTTGCAATCTCTCTGTCCATTATTTCCTTTTCTTGTCTTACTACATTAGCAGAAACTTCTAGTGTCATGTCAAAAAGGAGTAATGCGAGGATATAGTCTTGCTTTGTGTTTGATTTTAGTTGAAAAATTTCTAGTTTCTCACCATTAAGTATGATGTTAGCTATAGGTTTTTTGTATCTAGTCTTTGTCACAATTTTTAATTGACTTGTTTGCTCTTGAAAAAGTAAAGAAACAAATTGAATGAAAATCTTGACAGAGGAATATAAGTGGTTAAATATTCTTGATAGAAAAAAGAATCTAAAAATAAGTTTTTCAGAGAGGAAAGAAGGCCAGCACCATTCTGGTTTTTAAGAAACAAAAGAAAACCATAAAAACATCTTTGGAAATGGGTAATAACCAAGGATTTAGGCTTTTTCAGCAAATTTTCCTATGTTCTGCAGAATACAAGATTTTGTTTGAAAAAGTTCCTAGCACTGTTGGAGGCAAAAGATTGCCCACATAACTGTCTTTTGGTTGGTGTGTTGCCAGATGAAGTGAACTAGCGATTAGGAATGTTTTCTTCTGTTTTTTTTTTCTTTTTTTATAAGATTAGTTTTCATGTATATAATTTGAACTTACATATTTTGTAAATGTGTAGAAAAATATCTGGCCACATAAATGCTTAACTTGACAGTTGTATGTAACGTGTAGGAAGTTAGATGTAGAAGAGAAGGAAGTAGCACTTTGAGTTTTTTCTTTACATACTTCTATATTTGAACTTAAAAAAAAAAATTATTTGTTCTTTTAACAACTAAAATCAGAAAGGGAAAAGTTGTATGGGTCGTAGATTATTTAAAATATTTTTAATGCTATTGAAATCTTTATGATTTAGATTAGAATCCTTATGATGTAGATTAGAATTGGAGATGTAGAACTGTGGTAATAAATAATATGTCTGAGATTACGATATGACTTTCAGAAATATTGAAGTGTTTTTATTATCTTTTTAACTGAATTATTGAATGGGTCTACTCTCCAAGACCTTGAAATACTATATAGAATATTGATTTCTGTATAATAGCTCAATGATTTTGAGTATTTCAGATAGCTCCTTGCCTATAAACATCTTTATCAGTGTATTTATATAGTGTGCTCATTTTCTTTTCTTTTTTTTTGAAGTAAAAAAGGGTAGCTTTATTACTTTGCCAGGCAAAGGGAGACACATGAATTGCAACCTTAAAAAGCCATGTGTCCCAACGCCAGAGGTTTTGATGAAGGGTTTCATAACAATGATTCAAGACAAAATTAGGGCATTTATAGGGTCTGCACTCTAAAGTTTGCTCAGTTTCAGCTTCTCTAGTTGGATTTAATTTGCTCCAACCACAAAGATTAGGAGAAATGTACCACTCCCAATTTTCCTAATCTCAAGTGAATTTTCTGGGGTTTTGTTGATCTTGAATAATGATGACTGTGAGCTCTGTTCTCCCTTTTAGGGAGTTTTTGCCTATATTTTTCGATGATTCTCTCCCTGCCCTCATTTTAATATAGAGACATGCCAGGGTCAATGTTAGTGTTTTACTAATAACCAACCTTAAATATTCTTATTTCTCTGTATCATTCTTTCCATTAGTGAACTACGTATTTGGAAGAAATCAACCTTTCCCTTACTTATTAGAATTTGTCTTTTTCCTTCTGTATATGTATTATATATGTATATTTTTGGTGATGTAGAACAAGATAGGTCAAATTCCTGCCTTTCATTCTAATGCAGGTTACACACAAATAAATAAATAACTTCAAATAATGCTAAGAAAGGAATGATTAGGGTTGGTATGGCCCTTATATACTGTGTTGGGCAGTATTACAGCTAGAGGACTACATACCAGTATGTATAAATGTTTAAAAGTTGTAAATCAAGCGACATCTTGTTAGTTACAACACTGCATCCTGAGTTCCCAGGAGCCTCTATCTTTAAGGCCCACAGGCTGAAGTGGCTGATTGCTCCTGGTCAGCTTTTCACTTGTTTATCTGATTAGTAGGATGGATCTGCTCTGGCTGTGCAGGGATGATTGGGTGGTGCCCGACCCCTCTAAAACAGTATATGAACCAACACTGTCAGTTNTCTGCATTGTGATTCAACTCTGCCACTCATATTTATCTAAGCAGTAAATTATCAGGCAAGGTCCAAATTGACATAAGCAAGAAAATTTAAAGAAATTAAGCAGCCTAGCGGAGGGGGGGGGGGTGTGGGTGGGTAGTAGAAAGGAACAGGAAATAGAAACCAGGTCTCTGTCATTCTCAAACTTGCCAGGGATTCTGGCACACTGGTTTGTTCTGTAGTGTTAAGAAATGTTTACTGGGTTCCAGACAGTGGTTCTAGGAGCTTTCTCATGCCTTATTTCTCTAATTATGACCAGTTTGCAGACAGAGAAGCTTGATAAACCTCTCCAAGGTCATGAGGATAATACATAGTGGAGCTGAAGTTCATACCCTGGTCTGACTCCCTGCAACGCGCTGTCCTCTGTTCAAGGTGATTGTGAGCATTCAGCTCCACGGATGAGATCGTTTAATATGTATTGTTTTTCCCTATGTGTAATTACTACTTAAAAAAAAAGTTTACTTAGTAGGTTGTAAAGTTTGATAATAAACAGAGCTGGTAAAAATACAGGACTGCAAATATTCTCATATACTGTGGATGAAAGTGTCAGTTGCTACAACCTCTTTGGAAATGAGTTGGCACTGTCTGTTACAACAAAGGAAACTGACTCAGTAGTTATCCTTCTAGGAATTTATCCTATAGGTAGGTTTATTTGTAGCAACAACCAAAGTTCCATGTGCGAGGAAGTTTACTATGGCACTGTTTGTAACAGCAAAAACCAAAAACAATCACAATGCTAAGCAAAGGGGGCCTGGTAACATAAAGGATGGTCCCTGCATGGAAAGGAATACAATATAGCCCTGAAAAAGCAGGGGCTAGGTCTGTATGCACTATTAGGAAAAAATTTCCAAGATGTGTCACTAAGGAGAAAATCCAAGTTCCTCAGCAGTAGTGCGGTATAATTAAATTTGTATAAAACCACCAAAGAGTAAAAAACATTTCTAGAAAATTATACAAGTAACTGATTATTAACAGTAATTACTTCTGGAAGCTGGGATAGGGCAGGAACTCTATTTGACTATTTGAAATAAAATTTTATTGAAGTATATGTACTGTTTGAAATTTTTTACTATAAACATGTATTGTTTTTTATTATTGATCACTAACAACAAAGCCATTCTTTCCCTCTTCAGCTAGTCTTTCTTAACAGCACTTAGCACACGAATAGGATTTTTTTTTTTTTTAAGCAAAACATCATCTGGAAGATTGAAGGAGAAATGCACTAGACCATGTATTGTCCAGAGTAGTCTTCTATTATCCTAACAACCCCAATAGAGACAACTGAATAATTAATTCATTAATTCCCAGCAGTCATTTTGATACAGTTACAGTCTATTAGTTTGATAATTGTACAAGCAACCTATCAACATTAGCCATAACATATTAACTGTTATCTGGGTGTTAACAAACAGTTATCATTTCTTTAGTATTACTCTATGTCAAGCTGTCTTGAACACATAATATTTCTCATTTAATCCTCACAACTTCCTTATTAGTTGGCTGTGTTTATGCCCGTTTTACAGATAAGAAAACCAAGACACAAAGAAGTTCAGCCACTTGGCAGCTACTTTGTGGAAGAACTGCAAATCTAATGCCAGTCTCCATTCCTCCTAGAATAGGGCTTTTAACTATTCCAACTTGGTGGCAATGATGTTCCTTGGTATAATGGGGCTTTTAAGACCAGACATTCCTCTGCTAAATGATGGCTGGTTTGACCCTCTCTGCTATCTCCAGCGCCTCATCCTTTGGTTTCCTATCTCACCACCAAACCTGGCTTCTCTTTTCCATCCCCCTGGGGTCAGCTTTATCTGTTTGCTGGCTCCTCTCTCAGAGCTACACCTAATCTTTCACTTAAACTTCATGGAATCCCTGCATGTGTCTTAAAACAATCATAAAATAAAATCTTGTGCTAGCTTTGGAAAGGATCACCTCTCTGAAAATGCCGGAGAGGCAGCGGCTGAAGGATGCTGTTTAAAAATAATATGGTTACTCATGGAACTGGATGCACATTTGAATGTGAAGGCGACAGTCAGGGAACTCTAGCTGAGGAAAAGTGAGGACATGACCCATATGGTTCTTTTCTGCCTAACAACTCATGCAGAATGTCCCTCATTGGCTGCTGGGAAAGGCTTAGCCACCGTCTCTCTGGTGGTGGATTTACCAGCCAGGCCCCTTGTCCTCTGATGAGCCGCGCGAGTCTTGTATTATAATCAAAGGAACAGGTGGACTGGGAGTCAGAAAATCAGAGTTCTGGACCTCTAGGTGTATCCAGTGTTCCTGAACAGAAAAGCAGTCATCCCAAACCAGGGGTGAAATCAACATCTTTGCCTCGTCTGAAAGCATCACTACTCCAAGCCCAGGTGGCGTGAGCTCTGCCATTCCAGCACTTGCTCAGGATCTGGCCACAAACCAACAGAGGATTGAATTAGAATCCTAGGGGGCTCCCAGTATTATAGGGCAGAGTTACCTGGGTCTGGCTTCCAGGAAAAGAAAAATTTTGAGCTGTGTTTTGAAGGAGAGAATGGCTTCATCTCTTTTGCTGTTACCAGGAGAAAGCAAAGCAGCAGGGTACAATAAGGGGTGTCATAAAACAAGATGCAGCTGAATTTTCTTGGAGGGGGGATGGGCAGTGACGGAGGTATGAAACGAATGTGGGAGAAACATTAGCTGGTGGCTAATTGCATGATTTAAGTTCCATGGGGCTCCGCACCCCCCGTGGAGACCCAGCTTCTACACTGCAAGCTTAATCCCTGGGGAATGTCACTGTCATTCAGAGGCTGCTAGTGTGACTCGGGGCCCCAGCCAAGCCAAACAGCACTTCTTAGAGGCAGGGGATTCCTTTATCGAGCCCTTCCCCCAAGTCGCCTGCTCTGTCTTCCCTTATCACCCGGGCTGTCAGACCAGTTGGTCTGCAGGGAATAAACATCTCAGGCTGTTTGCCCACCAGCACGGAGATCAGGTGACCATTATGGAAGGCAACACCGGAGGCCTCTGCATGCCAGCGTGACGCCAGGAACAGTGAGAGCCTGTGATGTGCTGACCTCACTGAGTGGGCACCCATGCAGCTGGCTTGAGTAAGGAAACTGGTGCCACTCCCCGATGTGGTACCTTTGATCATCCCAGGGTCACCTGATGCCAGATGTCCTGCCCAGCCCTCTCTCAGTGTAGACTCTGGAGTCAGAAGAGCTGGGTTAGAAACCCAGCCCCATGATCAGTTAGCTGCATGACTTCAGGCTACTTTACCTCTCTGTGCTCCCTTCAGATGGGAGCCTCCGTGTTTCCATCTGAAAAATGGGGACAATAGTGCCCCCATCATAAAGTAATTGTTAGGGTTAAGTGTAAGGCACTTGGGAGGTTGGTAAAAGAGTACAAACTTTCAGCTCGGAGATAAATAAGTCTATGGATCTAATGTAAACCTGATGACTGTAGTTGATAACAATGTGTTGTATAACTGAAATTTGCTGAGAGTAGAACTTCTGTGTACCCACCCACAAGATAAGTATGTGAGGTGATGGACATGTTAATTAACTGGGTGGCAGGAACTCTTTCACAATCAATATGTATATCAAACCACCGCAATATGTACTTTCAATATCTTACCATTTTATGTGTCAATTAACCCACTCCAGTGTTCTTGCCTGGAGAATCCCAGGGACGGGGGAGCCTGGTGGGCTGCCATCTATGGGGTCGCACAGAGTTAGACACAACTGAAGCGACTTAGCAGCTGATTTTTTTTTTCTTAAAGTAAAGCACTTCAGATAGGCATATGATTGAGGTCAGCAAGCTGTTGTTAGCTCCTTTTAATATTATGATTACCGGGCTTCCCAATGGAGAATCAACAATCATAATACATAGACGGCTCTTGAAAGAGAAAGGGGTGCTCTGAGTCCAGGATGTCTGTCACCTGCTGCATGTAAAAGTCCCAGGGAAAAAGGATGTAATCATAAGAACCATCCGGAAGGTAAACTGGGAAAAAGGAGGTATTGTCAGAAGAACATTGGAAAAGAGACTCACAGACCTGGGTTGCCCTTGCCAGCCTCGTGACCTTGGGCTTGCTTTGTGAGCTCTCTACCCTCAGTTTCCTCATCCATGAGATGGGATAACAAACATTTCCTTTCTGTTGTTGTGAGGATTAACCCAAGGCTGGCCCAGAGTCTCCTCTCAGTTCCAGTGGCTGGAATGATGACCTGCTCTCAGTAACATGGAAGACAAATCCGTTGATGCCCACAAGAGGCGGGGGGCGGTAGTGAAAGGTATGTTTGGGTTTGCTTTGGGGAGGTGGGGATTCATGGCAGGTGGAACTTGCTGGAGAACTGCCTGTTCCTTGGTATATTTCCCCCAGGAACGTCACTCTGATGATTTAAAGAATCCTAAGGAGAGCCAGTTAGGGTTCGTTCGGGAGAAGGAGTGTTGTTAACATATGTCTGCTTCACTCTCCTCCCCTCTCCCCAGCAAGGAGTAAAGCAGCACGTCTAAAAGGTCTAAGGTCGAGTTGTGGGTTGAAATGTGTCCTCTAAAAAGATCTGTTGAAGTCCTAGCCCCTGATACCTGTGAATGTGACCTTATTTGGAAACAGGGTTTTTTCCAGATGTCCTCAAGTTAAGATGCAGTCGTCAGAGTGGGCTCTGATCCAGTGTGACTGGTGTCTTACAAGAACAGGGAAATTGAGACATAGATTCCGCAGGGAGAACGCCGTGACGACAGAGGCAGAGACTGGCATGATGCAGTTGCAAGGCTGGGAACTCCACCAGGAGCCAGGAAGACGGGAGGAAGGATTCCCCAGAGGCTCCGATGGCCCTGCTGACACGGGATTTCTGACTCTGGCCTCCGGCATTCTGAGAGGATCCATTTCTGTTGTTTTAAGCCATCTAGTTTGCGGTGCTTTGTTACAGCAGCCAGGAGGAAAGTAATACAGTGAGGAAAGGGGCTGGGGGAGAGGGAGGAACTGTGCGCCCAGAAAGCCAGGTGAAGAGATGCCCAGCCAGGGGGTCCTTGGGGGCTCCCCACCTCATCCACCAGCCTGAGAGGCTGCTGCTGCTGCTGCTGCTAAGTCGCTTCAGTCGTGTCCGACTCTGTGTGACCCCATAGACGGCAGCCTACCAGGCTCCCCCGTTCCTGGGATTCTCCAGGCAAGAGTACTGGAGTAGGTTGCCATTTCCTTTTCCAATGCATGAAAACGAAAAATGAAAGTGAAGTCGCTCAGTTGTGTCCAACTCTTAGCTACCCAATGGACTGCAGCCCACCAGGCTCCTCCGTCCATGGGATTTTCCAGGCAAGAGTGCTGGAGTGGGGTGCCATTGCCTTCTCCAAGCCCGAGAGGGCTTGAGCTCAATTCCACTGCTAGGGCCACCAAGGAGGGCAAGATATTTGAACCAAGTGAGAAATAATATTTGAACCAAGCAGAGAGAGCCAGAGACAAGTTCCATGGTCCAAGAAGGAAGGACTCTCCCACCCAAAAGCCTTCACAGCCTCCCCGTGGTCCAGCCTCCAGGCCCAACTCCTTTCACACTTAAGTCTGGCCAGACTAGTCTAATTCTTTCCCTGGAAAAGCATCTTATGTGTTTTGTCCCCCCGAGTCTCTTCTTTTCTGCCTTTCTCCCTCTGTGCCCTGCCTGACTGAGCCCATCTCCATCCTGGGAGCACCTTCTAGCCCCAGGATATCTCCCTTCTTGGAGCACGTATCGCACTGCTGGTCTGTGCATCTCGCTGAGATGCCGGTCGTGTACTCCCCGGTAAATTGTGTGTACTTTTTATTTGATAAAGTGATCCCTTTTTACCGGTTAATGGTTTAGGTTTTCACGTGTCGTGCCTTGTTCTCATGACTATATCAGGTATCTTGGTATGCAGGGACTGGGCGTGCCTCTCGAAGCAGCCCTTTCATCCTCAAACATGGAGATCTGCCCATGTAGAATGTATAGCTCTTTCCTTGATTTAGCCCAAAGATGACTTGTTTTTTGCCAGCTCTGCGTCTTCATTGCTGCACAAGGGCTTTCTCTAGTTGTGGAGAGTGGGGGCTACTTTCTAGTTGCAATGCATGGGGTTCTCATTGTGGTGACTTTTCTGGTGGAGTACGAGCTCTAGGCCATGCGGACTTCAGTAGCTGCTGCACACGGGCTCAGTCATTGCAGCGTGCAGTCCGCAGAGCACAGGCTTAGTAGTTGCGATGCATGGACTTAGCTGCCCCACGGCATGTGGAGTCTTCCTGGACCAGGGATGGAACCGGTGTCTTCTGCATTGCAAGGCATCTTCCTAACCACTGAACACCAGGGAAGTCCAGCACAAGAATGTTGGCTATGAAGATACGGAAATCTAGAGTAGTTTTTTTTTTTTTTTTAAGTTCTGCCATTGGCTTGTTTGTATCACTAGGGGCATGGCCATTAAAATCAGACAGACCAGATCTTGAATCCTGACGCGGTGTGGCCTTGGGTAAGCTACCTAACCTCTGTATGCTTCAGTTTCCTCACCTCTAAAATGAAGTTCATGGACTGTGAGAATGACAGTGCTGTGTGGAATGCACAGGGTGCCTTCAGAATTCATCTGTGCAATGAATAATGTATGGAAGTGCTTGGCACCATGCCCGCCAACGTTCCCTGGGAAGCAGACTCTGAGACAGGCTATAGCAGGTTTATCTGGGGCTGCGCATGGCTGATCAATAAAGTGGAAGAAAATAGAAGGAAGCAGAATTGGGCAGAAAGAGATACCAGGCTCTGAAAAAGTCTCAATGGAGACCTCAACTAACTCCACAGAGATTCTGAGGCTGGGGTCATCCACCAGAAGTGGCAAATGGCTCTCAGCATTTCCACATCAACACTCCCTCTAGGTGCAAGTCTAATAGAAGAGTGAGTGTGCCCCTCCCAATCATGCTAACAAAATCCTTATTACATTTCTTTGGCTCTAATTGAGTCCTGCGCCTATTTGTGAACCAATCTACAGCCAGAAAATGTGATAATCTCACTAGCTGAGCCAGAGCCTCATGCTGACCCCTGGTGCCAGATGCCCCATGCACTCTTACCTGAAGCAGGCAGATTGAAAATTGCAGAGCCTGTGGTTCCCCTAGTGGAAAATCTGAGAGTGCCAGGAACAGATGGACACTGTACTATGAAAGCCTGACAAACATCTATTCTTTAACTGAAAAGAATGTGAGCATAGGAACAGCCTATGGTAGGGGAAGTGCCTACTGAGAATGAAGGGCATGCTGATGGGAAGTGCAACATGCATTGATGGCAGGGTGTCTGACTTAGAGGAATGTTTGCTTTTAAAAATTAAATAAATATGTATTACTAATAAATGCTGGAAAAAAGCATCCGCTGAGTGATCCTCAAGTTGAGTGTTAAATCTTAGCCCTGGAGAGCCTTCTGAGCTGTTGGATGTTCTGTGTTTTGATCTTGGTGATGGTTTGAGCTTCCTTGGTGTCTCAGATGGTAAAGAATCTGCCTACAATGCAGGAGATTGGGCTTCAATCCCTGGGTCGGGAAGATCCCCTGGAGAAGGGAATGGCAATCCACTCCAGTATTCTTGCCTGGAGGATTCCATGGACAGAGGACACTTGTGGGCTACAGTCCATGTGGTCACAAAGAGTTGGACACAACTGAGTAATTAACATTTTCATGGATGTATTCACTTTGGAGAAATTTAATAAGCTAAACATTTATGATTTGTGTCTCTTTCTCCATATATGTTATACCTATAATAAAAATGTTCCTTAAAAGTAAAATAAAAAAATTTCACATAGTCGAAGGCTACTTTATAAGGCTGCATTCTTTCTCCATGTTGTAGTCTTTTTTTACTGTCCCTAACCTTTGACAAGTTACAACCACTCCATTTCTGGGTGTTCACTGCCTGAAGAACTATTTCATCCAGGATGATTTTTATAATCGAGTGTCCCTAAAACCTTCAACACAGACCCCCAACAATCGGGATTTAGGTTTTTAAGGGTGTGTCATGAAAATCATTATTAAAGCAACAGATTTTTTGGTTTGGGGGTGTTTTTTTTGGCTGTACCATTCAGTTCGTAGTATCTCAGTTCCTAGACCAGGGATTGAATTTGGGCCATGGCAGTGAAAGCTTGGAATCCTAACCCCTAGGCAACCAGGGAACTCCCAAGCAAGACTTTTTAAAATGGACATTTCATATTAAGCTTCAAGGATTCAGATAATTATCTAGTATTTTTGTTGTTGCCGAGCTAGTTAAAAATAAGTGATAGACAGCATAAGAGTTTACTTCTAAATATCAAGTATTGCCAAAGAACAAGACATTCTTCTCTATAACCACAGTATCATTAAGATACCCAAGGAATATAATGTCGATACAATAATATATAATTTTCAGTTCATATGCAAATTTCCCCAGTCATCTAAATAATGTCCCTTATACTTGTTTTTTTGTTGTTGTTGTTTAAATCTAAGTTGAGTTGGTGATGGACAGGGAGGCCTGGCGTGCTGCGATTCATGAGGTTGTAAAGAGTTGGACACGACTGAGCGACTGAACTGAACTGAATTGAAGGTTCAACCAAAATATTTTGCATTGTATTTATTTGTTATTCTCTTTATCCTGTTTTACCCTAGAACAGTCTCCAGACCTCTTTTTGTGGGGGGGGCGGGGGTCATTCACAACATTGATATATTTAGAATTCAGGTGAACTGATTTGTAGAATTCATTTTCTATATACTGAATTTGTCTTACCACTTTCTCATCACTAGATTCAGGTTAAGATTTTTTAGCAAGAAGACTGCATGTGGCGTATATTTTCCATTCCTCACACAAGAGGCCCATTTTGTCACTGTTCCATTATTAGTGATACTAAGTGGTCTAGCTTGGTTAAAGCAGGTCTTGTGATCTCTTTCCCTTTGTGCTTAGAAATCACCTTTGGGCTGACAATTTGAGACTATGTAAGTGCCTGGTCACCAATAGTCATTTACCCAATAGTTTTAGCATCCACTGATGATCCTTGCCAGAAGCTGTTATAAACGAAGGTTTTCTAATTGAAAATCTACATTTGCTGATGTCTTTTGTAGTGAAAGAACATATCCTGTTCTCTCCTCTCTCTCCTTTTCTCTCCTCCTCCCTTCCTCCCCTCTCTTTCTAGGGTATGTGTGTTTATTATATACACTTATTCTTATTTCCCTTTCTTTCACAAAAGGTATTTCAGAAGCAGTATATACTTCTTTTGATAAACTGTCTCTTTTGCTCATTTTTATATTGGGTTTTTCATCTCCCCCTCCCACCCTAGAATTTTAGGTCATCTTCATGTATTAGGAAAATTATATCTTTATCTCTGATATAAGTGACACATATTTCCTGCTAGATTGTCTTTTGATTTTTGTTTATAGTTTTGTCATGCTAACATTGCTTTATTTTTATGTAGAAAAATTCATCAATCTGCTGTTGTTGCTGTGTCTGGATTTTGAGATAGATAAATTTCTCCATGCTGAAATAATCTTTTAAGTTATGTTTTCTTCTATTACCTGTGTAATTTTATTTTTTACGCTTAGACCTCTGATCCACTTGGAGTTTATTCTGGTGTGCGGTGTAAGTTTATTCTGGTGTACAGTGTAAGGCGTTGGTCCAATTTTATCCATCTCCAAATGGCCATCCAGTTGCTCCCACACCACTTATTAAAAGAACCAGCTTTTCTTAGTGATTTGAGATATTATCTTTATCATATGCTAAATTCCCATGTGCCTTAGATCTATTCCTGGACTTGCTATTTCATTCTAATAGTCTGTCTATTCATTTACTAGTTTTAATTATAGATCCTTTAGAATATTCATTTACTATTTGACAAGCCTAGTCACTTCTCATAGCTCTTCTTTGGGGGAGTTTATGGCTGTTCTTGCATGCTTATTTTTCTACGTGANTGCTATTTCATTCTAATAGTCTGTCTATTCATTTACTAGTTTTAATTATAGATCCTTTAGAATATTCATTTACTATTTGACAAGCCTAGTCACTTCTCATAGCTCTTCTTTGGGGGAGTTTATGGCTGTTCTTGCACGCTTATTTTTCTACGTGACTTTCGGAGTTGACTCCTCTAGAAAAGAATGTGGTATTTTTATTATGATTGTGTGAAGATTATATATTCACTTCAGGAGAATTAAAACTTTATGATGTTGAGTGGTCCTGTCAGACAACAAGGGAGGTCTCTTGCTTTGTTCAAATCTTTTTTCAAGCCTTTTGGGAGCTTTTAAAGTTTTCCTCAGGTTTTGATGATTTTGAAGTGAAGTGCAAGTTACTCAGGCATGTCTGACTCTTTGCGACCCCAGGGACTATACAGTCCATTAAATTCTCCAGGCCAGAATACTGGAGTGGGTTGCCATTCCCGTCTCCAGGGGATCTTCCCAACCCAGGGACTGAACCCAGGTCTCCCACCTAGCAGGTGGATTCTTTATCAGCTGAGCCACAAGGGAAACCCTTTGATGATTTTAGATGTAGCAAATAAAACAACACTCCAGAAGATCAAACAAAAGTTGTATTACAAAAAGTGACACCAGAAGAGAGGACAGAACCAAACAAAATCACCACATTGACACCAGATGCCAGTCTTATAGCCCAGAGGCACAAGAGACCTGGAGCCAGACAGATAACCAGCAAAGGCAGAAAGTGCAGCCATAGCCCCTCTCTGGAGGCTAGATACCACCTCCTGATACGTGGACTTGTTATTATCTAGGGATTCAAAANATATACCTCATTTAAGAAAATAGGGTTATTTTCTTTCATTATCTCCTGTAACTGGTTATTGTTTATTTAAATACAAATATTTTTGCATATTCGTATGCTACTTATCTATCTAAAATTGTGCGTTTACATGTACTTCTTATGGAATTGCTTCACTTGTGTTAGTTTTGCCATTAAAACTTTTGCCTATTATAAGCCTGCCTGTTTTCTTATTTATGACCATGTAACTCATTTTCTAGATGTCTAATGCTGAAATGTTAGGTAAAAACTTCTTATAACAGATTGTGTTAGAATTTCTACATAGTTCACATATATTTGTTGGTTTATTCCTAAATATTTTATGTGGTTTTTTGTTTCTGTACCACATGATATCACCTGTATATGAATCTAAAATATAGCACACATGAACCTATCTATGAAACAGAAGCAGGATCTTGACATAGAGAACAAACTGATGGTTGCCAAGAGGGAGGGCGTTGGAGAAGGGATGGAGTGGGAGGTTAGGGTTAGTAGATACAGGCTTTTATAAATAGTGGGTAAACAAGAAGGTTCTGCTGTAACTATGTTCAATATCCTGTGATTAATCACAATGGAAAATATTTAAAAAGAGAATGTATATATATATGTACAATCTGAATCAGCAGAAATTAACACATTATAAATCTACTATACTTCAATAAAAATATTTATTAAAAAAGATAAGATATACCTTCTTAAAAAAAGAGTTTTTCTCTTTTATTATCTCCTGTAACTGGTTTTGCTTATATAAACATATTTTAATATTTATATATTATTTATCTAAAATTGTGCATTTATATGTACTTCTTAGAATTGTTTTGCTTGCATTAGATTTGTCATTAAAACTTTTGAATTTTCCAACTATACTATCATATTATCTACGAATAGAGATATTTTAATTTTCTCATTTTCAATTCTTATCCCTCTAATAGTTTTCTCTTGTCTGGTTGCATTGATTAAAATCTCCAATATCAGCAACAACATGACTGTAAGAGTATTATGCTTGGTGAAGTAAGCCAGACAAAGACACCAATACTATATGGTATCACTGATATGTCGAATCTAAAAAATAAAAATAAAACAAACTAGTGAACATAACAGAACAGACTCACAGATATAGAGAACAAACTAATGGTTACTAATGGAGAAAGGAAAGGAGGAAGGGACAGGATGGGGTAGGAGATTAAGAGGCACAAAGTGCTACAGACTAAAATAAATAAGCTACAAGGATATATTGTAAAGTACAGAGAATGTAGTAAATATTTTATAATAAGCATAAATGGACTATAACCTTTAAAAATTAAATCACTACACTGTATACCTGAAACTTATATAATATTGTAAATCAACTAAACCCCAATTATATTATCTCCAATATCATGTCAAATGGTAGTAGACTTGCTAGGTATCCTTGCCTTGATCCTGACCTTGTGTATTTATTTATTAAATAAGATTCTGACTTTAGGAATGAATTATACATTTCTAGTATATACAGGTATAATATACATACATATTTATTATGTCAAAATGAATTCATTAATTCCTGTGTTTAATTAATGTTTTGATCATGAATAATTACTTTTATCAAAAGATTTGAAATATCTATAGAAAAACTCATTTAATTTTTATTTATTTATTTTTTAATATTTATTCATTTATTTGGCTACACCAGGCCTTAGTTGCAGCATGTGGGATCTAGTTCCCTGACCAGGGATCGAACCTGGGCCCCTGCACTGGGAACTGAGAGTCTTAACCACAGGACCAGCAGGGAAGTCCTTCATTTAATTTTTAAATACATGTTAAATTTATTAAATTTAAATTTAATGCTGAATTTCATTCTGTATGCATGAAACTGAAAGTCACTCAGTCGTGTCCAACTCTTTGGGACTCCATGGACTATACAGTATATGGAATTCTCCAGGCCAGAATACTGGAGTGGGTAGCCTTTCCTTTCTCCAGGGTATCTCCCCAAACCAGGGATTGAACCCAGGTCTCCCACATTGCAGGTGGCTTCTTTACCAGCTGAGCCAATAGGGAAGCCCAATTATACTGGAGTGGGTTGCTTATCTCTTCTCCAGTGGATCTTCCTGACCCAGGAATCAAACTGGAGTCCCCTGCATTGCAAGAGGATTCTTTACCAACAGGGAAGCCATGCCCAGTCACTAAGCTGTGTCCAGCACTTTGCAACCCCATGGGCTGTAGCCTACCAGGCTCCTCTGTCCATGAGGTTTCCCAGGCAAGAGTGCTCGAGTGGGCAGCTATTTCTTTCTCCAGAGGATCTTCCCCACTGGGGGCTCAAACCCACGTCTCTTGCACCTCCTGCCTTGGTAGGTGGATTCTTTACCACTGAGCCACCTGTTTACATATTATATTAACGAGTAATATCAAACCATTTTTGTGTTCCCAGAATAAATCCCACCTATTCATGGTATATTGTTTTGAATGTACTCTTAGAATATTTGCTGGCTTTTTGAGATGTTTGCATGAATCTTTATAAGTAAAAATTATTTTTACATTTTGTTTGTTAATTGCATTTAAGTATCAGTGTTTACTTCAGAGGAAGAGTTGGGGAATTTTCTTTCTTTTTCTAAGCTCTAACATTAGAATTATCTGGTCTCTGAAGGCCTGGAAGACTTCTCCTGTAAATCATGTGACCTTAATGCTGTATGTGTGAGAGAAAAAGGGAGACAGAATTTTGGATAACTTTTTCTGTTTCTTCTATGGAACTGATTCTCACATAAGTGACCGAAGGACAGAGTGCATATAACACTTTCAAGGTGACAGCAAAGTTCTCCTTTCAACTAAATATCTGCATGAAGCTAAATTTTTTCTATATTCTTCAGTCCAAATATATAACAAGATACTGAATGAAGAAGCAATCATGAGGGGTTTCCCTGGTGGCTCCGTGGTAAAGAACTGGCCTGCCAATGGAGGAAACATGGGTTTGATCCCAGTCTGAAACGATCCCACATGTCATGGAGCAGCTAAGCTTGTGCACCACAACTCTTGAGCCTGTGTCCTAGAGCCCAGGAGTCGCACACACCTAGAGTGTGTACACCGTAACAAGAGAGGCCACTCCAATGAAAAGACAGCAATTACAGCTAGAGAGTAGCCCCTGCTCGCTACAACTAGAGAAAAGTCCACACACAGCAACAAAGACCCAGCACAGCCAAACACAAATAAAAAGTAAACAAATAAAATATTTTTTAAAAAGAAGCCAACACAAGGACCCAGCTGTCTTAAATTAAACCAAACCAAAAAAAAAATTGCAAAAATGTAAAACAATACCATTATTCTCACTAAATTTTTTTGTGGAAAATATAGTTATTTTTCATAAAATAATGCTATTTATGTTAACATGTAATAGGCTTGTTTCTTAAATATTATTTCAATGGTCTCACTTTTAATGTCTAATATAGTAGATACTGATAAACAAGCCACATCTTGCGATGTCATCAAAAATTTTTAAGAATATTAAAGTGTCCTGAGACCAGCAACAATGAGAACTGCTATTTTATGGAAATTGTGTTGTTGAACTTTTTATCTTTTTTATGGACAATTTTGATAAATTGTATTTTCTAAGAAATTATGGATTTCATCTATATCTTCATAAAGAGTTGTGCAAAATAGCCTTATTTTTAGAAAATTTCCTCTTTTCCATGGTTATTTTGTTCCTGTCATTTCTTTTATGAATTTGGCCTTGCTTCTTTTTCTTTATTAGCTTAAATAAGCTTAAATAATAAACAATATTTATTAGCTTAAATATTAATTTACATATTTTGTTGATTTTTCAAAGAACAAGCATTTGAATATGGTTGCTATTTCTGCTGTCTTTCTTCTTTTTAAACTGACTAATTTCTGTTTTAATTGTTCCACTTTTAGTGTGGCGGACTAAGCCCACTATAACCTATGTAGACTCTTTCTTTTTTGAAACTCTGTAGGCTTTTATTAAATTTTTTTTTTCATTTTAGGTTACATTTTATTTTTTTATTTTTTATTTTTAATTTACTTTATTTTACTTTACAATACTCTTTTGGCTTTGCCATACATCCCTATGTAGACTCTTAAAAGTAGTTTTCATTCACATGGGGCCATCAGCCGTATACATCAATGATCCTGCCCAGAACTCAGTTAACTCTCCTGTCATCCATTGTACAATAGTCCAAAGGAACTTTGACAAGCTGGAGATTCTGCAGGATATTTCAATAGTCCTCTATTTTGATAATATCATATTAATAATAGTAGATGAACGAGAAATGTATTGGAGTCCAAATGGTGAGATAGTAAACCTTATAAAGACTTAGGGACCTGCCACAGCAGTGAATTGATAAGGATCTGGTGGTCTGAAGCCTGCCAGGACATCCTCTCAAAGTAACAGACAAATTCTTGCATCTTGCATCATCCACCACCAAAAAGGAAACACAACACTTGCTTGACCTCTTTCTGTTCTGGAGGCAGCATATTTATTTCACACTTGTGATACTGCTCTGACACATCTGTCAAGTGACACAGGAGGCTGCCAGCTTTGACCAAGGCTCTGACTAGGAACAGATTCTGCAGTCAGGTCCAGGCTGCTGCCTGGGCCACGTGATACAGAAGACCTTATGGTGTCTGTAGAAGCCCTCTGGGGGCTTCTGTAAGGAGAAGATGCTGTGTAGAATTCTTTACAAGCCCTAGCAGGAGAATCACAATGTACACACCTGAGGTCCGGAATAAGCCATGACAAGTGCAGCAGAGAATTATATACACATGAAAAACAGCTGGGCCCTGGGAGAGACAGTATCTCTGACCTTGCTGACCATGGAATAGCAAGTGGCTATGCGCCCAGAGGGGGCTTCCCTGGTAGCTCAGCTGGTAGAGAATCCGCCTGCAATGCAGGAGATCCTGGTTTGATTCCTGGGTCAGGAAGATCCCCTGGAGAAGTAGCCACTCCAATATTCTTGGGCTTCCCTGGTGGCTCAGATGGTAAATAATCCACCTGCAACGTGGGAGACCTGGGTTTGATCCCTGGGTTGGGAAGATCCCCTGGAGGAGGGCATGGCAATTTACTCTAGTATTCTTGCCTGGAGAATCCCCATGGACAGAGGAGCCTGACCATAGCGGTCCCAAAGAGTTGGACATGACTGAATGACTAAGCATAGCATATGTGGGTAGAGACACTGCATTATATTTTTACTGATGTGTAATAAATCACCACAAATATAATGATGTAAGGGAATACACATTTATTAACTTAGTTATATAGGTCAGAAGTCCAGAATGGCTCAAATGGGTTCCCTGCTTAGCAAATCACAAGGCCAAGACCAAATTGTTGACCAGACTAAGTGCTTATCTGGAAGCTCTAGGTAAGAATCTGCTTTCAACCTCATTCAGGTTCATGGCCAAATTCAGTTCCTTGTGGTTGTAGGACTGTTCTTGTTGGCTGCCATCTGAGGGCCTTTCTCAGCTCCTAAGGCCTCTGCATTCCTTCTAGTGTGTCCCTCATCCTCCTCAAGCCAGCAACAGTGCAACTAATACCCCCGTCACTTCAAATCTCTGGCTTCCTCTTTTGCTACCAGCCAGAGAAAGCTCTCACTTTGAAAGGTTCATGTGATTAGATTAGGCCCATGTGGATCATCTTCTTATCTTAAGGTTAAATGTGCTGGAGGGCATAAAAGAACCACGGAAGGGGGGCTTCCCCAGTAGCTCAATGGCAAAGAATCCGTCTGGAATGCAGGAGACACAGGAGACAGGGGTTCTATCCCTGAGCAAGGAAGATCCCCTGGAGGAGGAAATGGCAGCCCACTCTAGTATTCTTGCCTGGGAAATCCCATGGACAGAGGAGGCTGGTGGGCTACAGTCCATGGGGTCACAAAGAGTAGGACCTGACTGAGCGTGCACATGCAGTTCTCATCCCAGGAGGGATAGCTTATCATATTCACAAGTTACAAGGATTAGGATATGACATTTGAGGGGCCATTTTAGACATGGTCTCTACTGCAGCTGTCCATCATGAACTGGATTATCTTAGACATACTAAGTCAGAAGGTGAGGTTGGTCCACCAGCAGTCCACTGAAAGATGAAAGTAGTATGGCAGGTCTGGGCACAGGCAACACAAGTACTCACAAGTGAGCTGTACCAACAGGTGACTGAGACCGCCTGTCATCCATCACTGTCGCACCAATGTCTCTCCCTCAGCCCGGACCTATGTTCACAAGGGAAAGCCCTGTATGAGCAGCCGACAGAGGAGGAAAAGGCAGGTGAGTCATTTGATACATGGAGTCAAAAATGAACTGCTGCCCTTGCAGCCCTACTCTGGCGTAGCTCTGTGAGAGTCTAGAGAGGAAGTCCTCCCCACTGGGAGGACTGCAATTGGTACACTTGCTCATTTACTTTCCATGGACGCAGAAGGATCCCTAGACAACAATATGCATAGACTCATGGGCAACCATGAGTGAGTGAGCTGGTGAGTAACCAGCTCTTTTAATCATCATCGCTAACAGGGAAAACAGAACTGGGTGAATGAGGAAATATTATCAGCACGTAGCAACTAACAACCACAATCGCAAACACTATGTGAGAACTTAGGAAAATAACTGTGTAAGAATGTTAAGTGATGGATAACTTAAATTCTTTTGGCCTCACCTGGAAAATGGTCTTACTAACATCTGCTGCTGCTGCTGCTAAGTCGCTTCAGTAGTGTCCGACCCTGTGCAACCCCATAGATGGCAGCCCACCAGGCTGCCCTGTCCCTGGGATTCTCCAGGCAAGCACACTGGAGTGGGTTGCCATTTCCTTCTCCAATGCATGAACGTGAAAAGTGAAAGTGAAGTCGCTCAGTCGTGTCTGACTCATAGTGACCCCATGGACTGCAGCCCACTAGGCTCCTCCACCCATGGGATTTTCTAGGCAAGAGTAATGGAGCGGGGTGTCATTGCCT
The DNA here is from genome assembly GCA_006410875.1 of Neotragus pygmaeus. Taxonomy (NCBI): domain Eukaryota; kingdom Metazoa; phylum Chordata; class Mammalia; order Artiodactyla; family Bovidae; genus Neotragus; species Neotragus pygmaeus. Next base: position 937,796 of record SJYV01010136.1, read on the forward strand.
TCTCCATACTAATATCTACTATATTGGTTTATTGTGATGATTAAGTGAGACAAAATAGGTTTACCATAGAATCCACTTATTATGAGGGGCTTCGCTGGTGGCTCAGACAGTAAAGAATCTGCCTGCAATGAAGGAGAACCGGGTTTGATCTCTGGGTGGGGAAGATCCCCTGGAGAAGGCCATGGCTATCCACTCCAGTATTCTTGCCTGGAGAATTCCATGGACAAAGGAGCCTTATAGAGGGTTCACAAAGAGCAGGACACAACTGAGCAATTAACACTTTCATTTTCACTTCTACTTTTTATGAACCTGTGTTTGATAAATGATAGCTATTTTGTTGTCATTATCATTTACAGTAATGGTGAAAGAAACAAAGAACAAAAATAACTCTTTTAGGCTGATGTTGACTAATAAAATAACAAATTTTAATCATTTCTTTTCATGTAGCAAAATCATGTAATTCTTTTCTATAATTTCAAAAATTTTGTTATTAAAGTAACCAGGGTTTATTACCAGTGCACTGAAACTCATTAACAAAGTAAAAATAAGTATTATGTCCTCCTGGCTTCATAAGATTTCAGTGACAAGTTAATTTCCAAATGTGAAAGTGCCTTGGATGTAGTCACCTACCTTTCCCAGTTCTTTCTCTCTTGCCTGAATCTCCCTCTCTGGTGTCCTGGTGAAGGATGTACTGGCTATGACACACACCCTGAATGAGAAGGGAGAGTCAGTAATTCTAGTGAAAATCCGTGTGTGGCTGGCTATGATGTCAGCTGGAAGGGGTGCCCTCCAGGGGACAGAGGACCCACAAAAAGAACTCTAGACTATCTGGGAAGTGGACTGGATCCCCCAGCTGGATCCTGGGTTTGGAAGAGCTCCAGAGAAGTGCTGTCAAGACTCAGGAATTTAATTTTAAAAATGCCAAAGGAAGGCAGCCTCAGATCCACACCAGGGCTCTTCTGTGGCATGTTTCACTCAAAACTAGCTCCCATATATTTCCACGTATATGTGTATAACTGAATCACTTTTCTGAACCCCAGCAGGTAACACAACATTAGAAATCAACTATATTTCAATTAAAAAAAAAAAACACCTTAGCTCTAGTTCCCACCTCCTATACATAAACATCCAATATCCTCCAACCTATTGTTACTACTGGCTGTTTGGATCTGAATGACAGGACTCTTTGACTCTGTCCCTGAGAAACACAGAGGTCTTGCCTCATTAATTTCTGCAAGTTACCAGAGCTCCAGAAACTGGTTAGCACCAGACAGGTTATTCTGCTACTGGATTTTTCATTTTCAGGCTCCAGAAATATCACACATTCTGGCTTGTGTTCTCCTTACTCCCTCTGAGCACTCCCCTGACAGAAACTGGATTAAGGGACCACTCAATATAAATCGGGCTTCCCTGGTGGCTGGGCTGGTAAAGAACCTGCCTGCCAGTGCAGGAGATGCAAGAGAAGCAAGTTGGATCCCTGGGTTGGGAAGATCCCCTGGAGAAAGAAATGGCAACCCACTCCAGGATTCTCGCCTGGAGAATCCCGTGGACAGAGGAGCCTGGCAGGCTACAGTCCAGGGAGCTGCAAAGAGTCAGACGTGATTGAGCACACACGCACACAGAGTAAATAAGGGACCACTCAACGTCAGTGTAAACAGTTCACATGTATTTGGTGCCCTTTTGTTTTTAAAAATCCAGCAGCCTCCTTTGTACCTGTTGGCAGAATATCAAATTGCTGCTTCACTCATGCTCTATGGGGGAGTCAATCATAATTTCAACTACAAAGTCAGTATTTGGAAAGATGAGCCAGGCATTTTTCATTTAATCCTCACAAAAATCTCTGCAAGGTAGGTGCTATTATGCCTATTTGTGGATGAGAGAACTGGGTCTCAGGGTTCAGGAGCATGAAGATCACACAGCAGAGCTGCGAGTCAGAAGTAGGGCTCTGGTCTGCTGAGGCCTGGCTCTTCCTATTGTACGATACCAGGGTATAGACAGCGCTTCCTAAGAGAACCCACCTGCCACTGCAGGAGATGTAAGAGATGTGGGTTCGATCCCCACATCGCAGGCACAGCATCCCACTCCAGTATTCTTGCCTGGAGAATCCCGTGGAGGGAGGAGCCTGGCAGGCTACCGTCCATGGGGTCACAAAGAGTTGGACATGACTGAGGCGATTTAGGACACACACAGGGTATAGACAGAATGTTTGATTTCTACAATTTGCTCTGTAAGTTCATACTGTAAAGTACTACTCCTGCTCCAAGCCCACAGGAATAATGGATAAAATATGAAAACCATTAATCCTGCTTGAAAGTACAATAAACATCTCTGTGGACTACTCAAAATGAGCCTGAAAACCAAAAATTTTAAGCACATCAAGAAATCAAACACTCAGAAAGAAAGCTAACAAATCACAGACATGAAATTTTCTTACAGATTAAATGAAAATAATAGGATTTTCTGACATATAATGTCAAGTGACACATTGAGGTTGCATTTTTCTCATTGCATCTTAACAAGTGGTGCATGGTTTCATTTTGCCTTATTAACAATGATGTTCACTTTGGCCACTTGATTTTCCAGGCTTCTCTGCTGTACAGTGGCTGTGAAGAAGAGGGAACTATTGTGTAGGGTTGGTGGGAATGTAAACTGGTGCAGCCACAGGTTTCCTCAAAGAATTGAAACAAGCTACCATACGATCCAGCACTTCCACACTTGGGTACTTACCCAAAGAAAACAAAAACACTAATTAGAAAAGACATATACACCCCTGTGTTCACCGCGGCATTATTTACAATAGCCAAGATATGGAAGCGGCCTAAGTTCCTGTCAATAGATGAATAAATAAAGCAGCCTCGAACTGAGCCTGGGAAGGGCTTGAGCTGGTGGGGAGCAGATGGGGCTCAAGTCCTTTCTCTGCTGCTTAGCTGTGGATTCTCAGGCAAGCTACCTTCCCTGACCTTGGCTCAGCCAGTTCACTTCTCTGCAAAATGGGAATGCATGAGGTCCAGCTTAATGAGTTGTCAGAATTAAGAGCGCATATGCAAAGCGCCTGGCACCTGCCTAGCACAGAGGACAAAGCCTCCATTCAAGGTACTTCTGCTCTCTCTCCAAATGATGTGTGTGCAGGTGTGTGTGTAACAGGTGTTAAATACATGTGTGTGAGTGGGAGGAGGCAGGGCCGGCTGGGGGATATAGCACACAGTTGGCTCAATTACTCATGGCCTCAAAATAAAAAAGCTGCTTCAAGCATTTACAGGCCCCAGGATGGTTGTAAATCCCACAGCCCTGGCCCCAGGCCAGAAGAGTGCTAGCCCACCCTCCCCCACCTCCTCCGCTGGTGGCCAGAGCCCTGCTGCCTTCCTCTTTCCCCAGATGGCCTGGTGCGTGCATGCCCAAGGCCCCGGGAAGCCACGGAGCATCAGAGGCGTCATCAGGGTGGTCCTGAAGGGTCCGGGGTGCGGGTCTACTGGGCTTTTTGGAGACCCTGGCCTCTCTGGGGACCTCTCCAGGTGAGGAGATCCATCTAGAAGCAGGGAGGGGAGCAATGCACAGCCTGGACCTCTCCCCCTTACAGTATGGCTCGGCCAGAGGTGTGAGTCCTCAGTCCCTCCCTCATGGGAGCCGGCCAAGCAGGTGGGGCATGCTCACCTCCATATCTCTGAGGGGGAACCAGGAATCTCTTTCCTGTTCTGGAGCTGAGGGTGAGCTGGCTATCGAAGGACTCCTGCTGGGACTCTTTCTAAACTGAAAGCTGCCTCCTCCCTATTTAGCTCCATAAAGCTGTTTTTCTGTGACTTTGCAGAAGGTTGAGAGGCACACAGATGGCTCTGGANTGGAGCTGAGGGTGAGCTGGCTATCGAAGGACTCCTGCTGGGACTCTTTCTAAACTGAAAGCTGCCTCCTCCCTATTTAGCTCCATAAAGCTGTTTTTCTGTGACTTTGCAGAAGGTTGAGAGGCACACAGATGGCTCTGGAAGGTCAGTGTGAAGCCAGCAGGTCTGTCCTCCCCTAGTTGTTTCAGTTAGCCCTGGGAGTGTTGCTGGGAGTGGGGGTCCTGGGGAAGGATTCAGTGGGCAGCAAGACCAGCTTCCTTCCCATTCCCCTGGACAGGAAGGTTGGGGACAGGACTGGCCTGAGGTCACCCATAGTACAAGCAGGTGCTGGCTGAGTGCTAGAACCCAGGAGTACTCTCCCATCCACCTCTGTGCTCCCAGAGCCAGATCTGAGGCCCCAGGGGTAATGGGAGCTCAAAGTGATGGTGGGCTGGACTCCTGGTGGCAAGACTCTGCCTGCTCCCTCAAGAGGCTACTGCTAGAGTTCCACATAAAGAAACATTCTGTAAGCGCCTACTTACAAAAGGGTAACTGCAGCATACTAGAGATGGCCACAAAATCTTGGTGATCCCTCCATGGAGAAGTGGGGCCCAATTCCCCTCACCTTGGAACTGGGCCGGGCTTCATGGATTCACGACTTGCTTGACAAATGAATGATGTGGGAATGACACTCTGGGACATCCAGGGTTAGTTTCCCTTCACTTCCTACCGGATACAGGAATGAAGCTGCCTTGAAGTCACCCACGTGAGCCCATCTTCCAGCTGAATCCCACTCAGGTGACCACCATTGATGCCACGTGGAGCAAAGAATCACCTCGCTGAGCCCTGCCGGTATTCTCAACCCACAAAACCATGAGATACAATAAAATAGTGGTTGTTTTAATCTACTGAGTTTTGGTTCATCTCTTAACACAGCAATAGATAACTATAGGGTAACTTTCCATCTTGAATATACCAGAGAACAGAGCAGCTGGATTCAGACTCCTTTCTAAAGCGAGTACACACACCCCTGAATTGTATACACCCTTTAAGCTCAGGTGTCTTAAAGCTGATTTCATAAAGCTGATTTGGGCCCCAAATATTATAAATGTAACTTGGATACCATAAAAAAAATTAACCCTAATTCTTCCGGTGCAATGACTCTGTTCTCATTTAATTCAAGAACCACCCTTCAGGGTAGTTTGATGCAGGGTCGCCACTTTACCAGGGAGGACATGGAAACGGAGGTTAAGGAGCTTGCCTGACACCGTACAACTCGCCGAGGCCAGGGCTGGGATTCAAAGCGCCTCTGTCCACGGAGGGTGCTTCCCAGGGGCCCTCCCCCACGTCTGAGAGGACACCTGGCACGTGGTGTTGGGGACACGAGGGGCCGCGGGCGGACGCTGGAGCGGGGGTCCCGGGGCCCCAGGAAAGCTGCCTCCAGGCTGACGAAGGAGCACAAACCCCAGGCCCAGCCCTGCGCCACCTGCCCACGCCCCCTCCTCAGGCCCCTGGCGCAGCTGTCACCATCACGGGCCTCCGATCCGGTTACAGACCCCAGAGCCCCCTCCTCCTCCTGCCCGGGCGCAGGACGGAAGGCAGGGCCGCGTCCGGAAGGCGGGGGACCAAAACGCCCAAGGCACTGCCAGCTGCGTCCCGCCTCGCCCCCCGCCGCTGTGCTCATTCTCTGGGGTCTTCGGCGGCTGGGCCCGAAGAGCGCGCGCCCTGCGGTGGCTGTCTCTTATACNGCACTGCCAGCTGCGTCCCGCCGCGCCCCCGCCGCTGCGCTCGTTCTCTGGGGTCTTCGGCGGCTGGGCCCGAAGAGCGCGCGCCCTGCGGTGGACTCTGGGGAATCCTGCAGTTGGCTTTGTTGAGCCGGGTTGATGCCGCACCAGGCCCGGGCTCCGCACCTGCTGCCGGAGGAAGTCCCCTCCTACCTTGCCCCAGAGTGCGTGCAAGTGCACACGCACGCACACGGAGGACGCCACCTCCCACCCAGTGGCTCCCACAGAAGGCCCAGGCCTGGATTAACTCTGGGCATCACCAGTTGCTAATCTAAGCTTCAGTTTCCTCACCTGTAAAATGGGTTCATATAGCACCTAACTCATAGGTTTTATATCTCAAGTCCTCACCAAAGCCTTGCTGAGTAAAACCAACAAGCAATAACAAAACCAACAACCCCACATCCATCCATCTATCCATTCCCTGTGGTGCAGGTCCCAGACTACTCTCCTCCTCGCTGCCTTCCTTCCGGCCAGCCCCACCCTTGCTCGACGGGGCTGAACCCAAGGCTCTTAACTAGGCCTCCGCCTGCCATCCCTGCAAGTTGGTGACCTCCTCTCCTCGGGGTCACGCCTCTGAGGGCTGGAGTGTGTGTCTGAGAAGCTTCAGGCATTTATCAAATGTATCCAGTTCTTGGGGATTAGGCGACAAGCCTACTGAATGCCCTTTCAAAGTCACACTAGAGTGGTGACCGGCAGGGCCCCCCTTGGGCCATCCAACTTTCTAAGGGAAGTCATTTGTTTGACACACTGTCTTCCACGCATCAGGGCATAGATACTGCTAAGTTAGATGTTAACTTACAAAGAAATGAAACTTTCCCCAACTGGAAAGTTGGAAGTGACTCTTGTAGGCTAGAAAAATAACCCCCAACGATTATGGTTTTATTGACCTATCGAGATTCTGTCATCCTGCAGATTCTGTCATTAATGAGATAATGGTGCTCATGGTAAAGACCCCACCTGCCAGTGCAGGAGATGCAGGAGACCTGAGTTTGATCCCAGGTCGTGAAGATCCCCTGGAGGAGGGCATAGCAACCCTCTCCAGTGTTGTTGCCTGGAGAATCCCATGGACAGCAGAGCCTGGCAAGCTACAGTCCATGGGGTCATAAAGAGTCAGACACGACTGAAGCAACTTAGCACACATACTGTGTATGAGAATCATATTTTCAAATTTTCAAAAACGATGCTTCAACACAGATCTCACATGTTTAGGAAGAGGCCAGGGTAGGGGTAGGAGGACCACTGTGAGTGGAAATTGGAAAGAATGAAGCCCCAGTGGATGCTGAGGGGCTGTGGATGGAGAGGAAGATGGAGCTTAAGGCCAAGTACACTACTGTCCTGAGAGCTAGTGATATTTCAGATGCTGGTGGTGACGTTGGGGGTGGGAGACAGGGTAGGTGGAGTTACAGAAGAGTGATTGCTGAACATAGTGGCGACGCAAAGCAGCATCCAAGAGCGGGGAGCTCACTGGTCCCTCTTCCTAAGCCTGAGAGAAGAGGCAGGTGAGAAAAATCCCTCTCCATCAAAAGGACAACAACAAGGAGGTGATGGAAGGTTTCAGGTGTTGAGACTGAGGCGAAAGGTTTCAGAAGCCTTACTGATATAAGGGGGTGGGGAGAAGGTGGGGCAGGTATGGAAGGAAGAGGGCCACTGGCCCAGGAATGAGGGCAGCAGGAGGGCAGGAAACCTTCTGGAAGGAAGCAGGGTCACAGTGATGCCCGTGACGGACTGGGCAGGCCGGGGGCTTCTACCGGAGCAGGGTCTGGTGCAGCTCTGGGGACAGAAATGCTCCAAGTGGGGACTGTGGGCAAGAGGCTTTGGGGGTTTTCAGTGGCCAGACTCACTGGCTGGACACGAGGAAACCCTGAGCTGGTCACACCGAGCTCTTAGCTTCCAACAGAAGCTTCCCAGGAACTTCAGGTGTGCAAGGGAGGTATTGGGGTGACAGGGAGCCGCCGTCAGGCTCTTCAGCTGTCCACACTGTGACACTGGGCCTGTGATTATGCTTCAAATCTCCCCTCAGAACTGCTGGCAGCTGGCACAGACCCTCAGCTGGGAGCGGCCAGGTCCTGTCTACTGAGGAGGCCCAGGAGTCAAGCTGGTGAGTTCGAACTACTCTCCCCTCAAGATAAGAATTAGCTTAAAGCCCCCAAGTCAAACAGAGGAGTGGCACAGTCCTCTGGCTGGTGGGACGGCGGCAGCTCTGGTTGGCTCACCTCCGCCATCCCGGCCCTCCAGTCTGGAGGCCTTTTGAAAGTTCTGCCAGTCGCAGGGACGACCCTCCCTCCCACCCCACTGCATCCAGCTGCCGCCCACTGTTTACCTCGGTTCAGATGAAAATTTTCACTTTCCCCTTAGATAAAGCAAACCCCCAAAGCCTGCTTGTTTTCTTTGCGTAGATGTCTCAGAAAGGATTCCTCCCAAGTTCATGGGCCACTCTTTGTTCCAAAGGCGAAGGGTTTCAACAGCCTGAGCCTTCTCTTTAAGGCCCATAGATTTTCCCCTGTTAACAGGCAGGCCCTGTGACCCTTCCTGGGCCCTGCCCCAGACCTGCTGATTTAGAACCTCCAGGGCGAAACGGCAGCTTCAAAAACGACTTCAGGGGCTTCTTTGTGGTCTAGTAGTTAAGAATCCGCCTTGCAGTGCAGAGGACATGGGTTCAGTCCCTGGTCTGGGAAGCTCCCACATGCCACGGAGCAACTAAGCCCGTGTGCCACAACTACTGAGCCTTTGCTCTGGATCCCCTGAGCCACAACCAAGCCCATGCGCCCTAGAGCCTGCGTTCTGAAACGAGAGAAGGAGCGAGAAGCCCGCGCACTGCTGCTAGAGAGTAGCCCCCACTTGCCTTAATAGGGAAAGCCTGTGAGCAGCAACGGAGACCCAGCAAAGCCAAAAATAAATAAATATAAAAACCACTCCAGGGCACCTCCCTGGTTAAGAATCTGCCCTGTGATGCAAGGGACATGGGTTCGATTCCTGGTCAGGGAACTAAGATCGCACATGCCTCAGGGCAACTAAGCCCCGACATAGCTAAATAAGTAAATAAATACTTAAAAAAACCACTCCAAGTGGGAAGTTCCCTGGTGGTCTAGCGGTTAGGATGGCAGGCTTTCACTGCCATGGCCTAGGTTCAATTCTTGACCACAGAACTGAGATCCTCAAACTGAGCAGCATGGCCCCCCCAAAAAGACTAAAAAACAAAATAACACTCCAAGTGAATAGGATGGTGAGGCGAGGCTGGGTGACACAAGTTTAGATTAGAACTCCTCTGGGATATGGGGTATTTGTACATTTCTCATCAAATTGCTAGCTGAATTATTCCCGATTCTTCCTGGCTACCAAGTTCAGCCCTAGAGTGGGCCAGGGTGGCTGCACAGAACATAGCTATCTCGAGCATTCACGCTGCCTTCTGTGGGGGGGGGAACCCAGTCAAAGGGAATCATGGCAACGATAGAAATAGACCATGGGAGAATTCAGAGGGTATCAGCAGCCTGGGGTGTCCCAGGTCACGGCCCGCAGGCAGGTGGAAGGTTCATGGACAGGGAGGCACCACACGAGCATGTGGACCTCAGAGGACCGACCTGGGCTGGGTCTGCCGCCCCCGCTTAGAGCTGTGTGGCCAGGGGTTGGGGTGGGGAAATAGCCCCTTCAAGGTTCAGTCATGTTTTTTGGACAACAGTTCCTCTCTCAGGGTGGTGGTGAGGCTTGTCTGCCCTTGCCATAGAGAATATAAGTCTCTGAGCAAAGAGCCTGGCACATAGTAAATGCTCAGTTAGTGCCAGCTGCTATTATTGATCATTCATGCAGTCCACAACTTGTGGATAAAAATGGCAAAAATAAGCAGCAAAACAGAAAAGTAGACAGATGCGGTGTCTATGCTCATAGTGCACACGGGATGGAGGGTTTTAACGGGATTTTACTCTAAATTCATACAAACAAAAGGTTTCTGTTTTTAAAGTGACAGAAGAAAAGAACTTAGGAAAAAGCACAGGTTCAACTCAGATGAGAGTTCTGCCCTGGCTCCTGCTTCAGATTTAATCTGTTGGTGCAAGAATAGATTGTGGAGATCCCAGAAAAGGGGCCCGACTTGCTGAGACTGGAGAATCTTCTCAGCCTTGAAGAACAAATAAAACTGTTACCCCCGTACCCTGCCTTTGCAGCAGTAAAATCTTGCTGACCTACAACTATTAGTTCCCTCAACTTCCAAGTCCTCCTCTACCTCAAACGTCTCGTGTTATTGCTTAAAAAACCCTCTTATACCTACAAAGTAAAGAACAACTAGGTGCATTTGAGAATCAAGAGAGAAAAGGGACAGTGTGGGGAGGGGCGTGGAATCACAGTCCTACCCTTCAGGACGCACGGGGTTGGACCCAGGCTCTCCTCCAGGAAAGCTGAGCTCTCAGAGGCATGGGCAGGGGAGAGGGCTAGTGGTGGTGGCAGAGCTCAATGTGCAGTTTTTGCCTTTTTAATACTGGGAGCTGAGAATAGACATGGGGACTTGAGAGGAATTGACAGTTAACTGCTAGAGAATTCCAGAATCAAAAGCACTTAGCCAGTATGCTCCTCTGCAAAAAATGTGTGTGAGATGCAGATGGTGGGAGAAGTTTTGGATCTGCAATTGCTTCTCGAGGACCATCTGAAGCTAGGGACTGCAGAACCCAGGACTGCGTGCGTTTCAACGAAGTTTTTTGCTTTTGTGGCCTGGCATCTCTGGGGGATGGGTTGGGGGTGGGGAATGAACGTAGCTGCAGGAAAAAAAAAAAAAGCTCCAGGAACACACCTCAGATTTGTAGACAGGTCGGAAACCAACTGGTCTAGAGGTGCTTTCACCCTGCTTTGTGGCAGGCCATTCTGCCAGTGTTGGTACCAACTTAGTTTTTAAAAGAGAGAAATCTAGTGAAATAGGAGAGAACAGGGCTCTCTCCTCAGCCCCACCACTTTCTCTTTTTTTTTTTTTTTTTTAAGTATTTATTTGGCTGCATCAGGTCTTATTTGCAGCATGCAAACTCTTAATTTTGTGGCATGTGGAATCTAGTTCCCTGATCACAGACTGAACCCAGGCCCCCTGCTTTGGAACCACAGAGTCTTGGCCACTAGACCACCAGGAGACTCCCCCCACCTCTTTCTAACAGGAATTTTTCAGCAAGTTATTTCACCCTCACGGAAGCTTCCTTTTGTGCAGACTAGTTACCACCACCCACCTCAAATTTATTGCCCTTAAGTGAGATGATAAAAGGGTCTGTCTGGTATTTCTTGTTTAGTCGCTAAGTCGTGTCTGCCTCTTTTTTGTGACCTCATAACTGTAGCCCACCAGGCTCCTCTGTCCATGCGACTTCCCAGGCAAAAATACTGGGATGGTGTTGTATTTCTTCCTCCCGGGGATCTTCCAGACCCAGGAATCAAACGCATGTCTCCTGCATTGGCAGGTGAATTCTTTACTAATGAGCCACCAGGGAAACCCCTTGTTTAGTATTTAGTAGGTAATTAGTTACTGTTAACTCACACAAAGTTAAACTGTATAAATTCGATACATGGCAAAGATGCCTCTGTCCCAAGGGATCAAGGTGACCACCTGAAATGAAACTCCCCCCACCCCCACCCCCAACTGTGGTGCTTGCAGGATCTTAGTTCCCTGACCAGATATCAAACCCAGGGCCCCGGCAGTGAAAGTACTGAGTCCTAACTACTGGACCTCCTGGTAGGTCCCCAAACATTTCTTTTTAATATCCAGCCAAGGACAGAGGTTAGACAGCAGACACTCCAGGATTATGTCCACACACACACAAAAAAAGGTCCTTGGGAAGACCTCATTGGCATGCAGCTTCAGTTGTTTCTTTTTCTTGAAGGTTCCAGAGCTTTAGTCTCACACTTGAGATGAAAGACAAGACATTCTTACCTCAGAATTGAAAGACCATGTTGCTTATTTCTCTACTTGTACCTTAAAAACTCCAAGCCACTGTACAGCCACACTAGTGCCAGTTATTTGCATCAGAGTCATAGATGTAGCTTTAGGGGGGCCAAGGTTAAGGTCACTGTGTGACTGCAGCTGAGGAACAGAAGGCAGGGCCGGGCGTGTGCACAAGCAGGCACACATGCTCCTTCACACCTTCCCAAGAAGATAAACACTTTATTCTTCAGCAGTATGGAAAGTGGACTTCTGGGAAAATCCGTAAGAGGGATAAGAATACTTTCTCCAAGGCTACTGGAGTGCTAAGGTTTCTTAGAAAACCAACCAGCAAGTATTGTCATCATTCTGTGAGAGAATATAAGAGACCCTGATTCTGACTCAGAGTTGTGTTGGAGGGATGATGATGAAATAGTAAACTGAAATGCAATGTCATAGGTGAAGCTGTTTACATAACGGATGCAAAGTGAAAGTCAGCAGCAGAAAACAGGGGAAAGGAAGACAGTCTCTTCTGGGTCTACAGGATTCAGAAGTCACAAGCAGGAAAAAAAAAAATCTGCTCTGAGGAGAAACAAGTAGGGCTATTGCAAGAAGGGGTTGCCATTTTGTTAACAAGATTCTATTAAATATCTGCAGCATAGCTTTCTAAATAGCAACAATACAACCTGTTGCAAGCACTAGCCACCTTGGCTGAAGGCTTCCAATTTAGTTAACACTTAGCTCGAACTTCTGCAACAGGAAATCTCAAAAATATTACACCTCAACCTTCTCATTGCTCCTGAAACTCTAGTAATAAGGAACTAAAGAGGAAACTAGTTTGAAAACTATAGACTGAAAAAAGGAGGGCTTGGCATGTGGGAAGGGCCCCCTCTAGTGGTTCTGGAAATAAATGAACTAATTTGGGATTTAGACTATCAGGAGCAAAGTACAGCTGCAGCAAACCTCCATCTTACCAAAAATCTTACGCAATCATTATTTCTAATTCTGAGGTGGCATGACAGATTCCTATTTTAAAGAGAAAACCTCTCCTAGCAGGTTTCTGCCTTAGAAGCAACATGATCCTTTCCCTATGTTACACAACAACCGGTTCTGTGGCCTTCAGTTCAGTTGCAGTTCAGTTCAGTCGCTCAGTCGTGTCCGACATGCAACCCCATGAACGGCAGCACAGGACCAAACTCATGTCCATTGAGTCGGTGATGCCATCCAACCATCTCATCCTCTGCCATCCCCTTTTCCCACCCTCAGTCTTTCCCAGCATCAGGGTGTTTTCAAATGAGTTAGCTCTTCACATTAGGTGGCCTTAGTTCCAAATGATTTGGTCTCACATCCATGTTCTTCACGTTCAACTTTCTAATGTTGTTTTTCCTCTCTCACCTATATGTACTTCTGTCTTACCAGTTTATATAACCATCATTTTTAATGAACAAAAAATTTCATACTTAGGAGACTAAGGCTGGATTTGGTATCACCACACACTTGACTGTGTATTATATAAGCAACATATCAGGCACTGGTCTGAACCATACAGACTCCATAAAAGATAACATTCAAATGCTAAGACTTATACCAGCCAATGTGATGACTTGGGGGAGTAAATATATCCACGTTCTCCTTGAAACCCTAATCTCTATGCTGCCTCATATCCCCGCGCAGTTACTGGCTGCTACAAGGGCTCTTACACCCAGGAGACTCTCTGTCTCTAGGAAGGGGAGACCAAGTGCCACAAGGTGGCAGATTTATGGAGCAACACTGGCATCTTTCATGCAGAGAAAACTGGCAGCCAGGAGTAACCCAGCCCCTTAGGATGTTCAGGGAGACAGAGATCAGAGTGCACCCAAATAGGTGAGAGCTAAAGGAAAGGGGAGCACGGTAGGGAGGGAAAGGTTTTGATCAAACAGAAGATGGTGGTGACTCCCCCTTTGAAATCCATTACTGGGTGTAACACGGAGGACCAATCAACACTGTACAGAACAGCTACCCCTATTTTCAGTTAACCAGGGAGGACAAACAGCTAATCATTTCATATTTCATGTGTTTAAAAAAAGGTGCAAAAATTAAACAGCTTTCTATCTTGAGAAAATTAATTTCCAGGGTTCTGGGTAAAAATGCTCATGTTGGGGGTTTTGTTTTTGGCACTGTTGCTGAAACAATCTAAGCATCCAATAGGAGATATTTAAGTGAATCAGGCTACTTCTGCCAGAATTTTGTGGCTATTAAAATTTTGTTTCTGAAGAGATTAAAGAGGAATGTTCCATATTGTATTACTAACTGAAAAGTTCAGGATATAAAATTATATACCTAGTATAAACCTAACCGTAAAATTTTGCATGAAAATTTGAAGGAAATGCCCGAAAATGTTAATTGTGGAAGTCTGGCTGGTAAGGTGACCTAAAAATGCCATATTCTTCAAAACTACATGTAACATATACACTCTACAAATCTATTAGTACTTCGTAAATAATAGTAAAATCTCAGAGTGGAAAAGTCAGAACAGAGAGAAACCCTTTTTAGATTTATGAATCACTGGCTAATTCCTTTGGTGAATTTCTGTTCTTCCTCTGAGTTTCTGGGTTAGCCAAATAATGCAGGATTTTCACATTTTCCTGTTCCTTAAGAATAATTTATGAGGAACTCCCTAGCGGTCTACTACGTTAGGACTCCATCCTTCTACTGTCAGGGGCCCAGGTTCAATCCTTGGTCAGGGAACTAAGATCCTATAAGGTGTGTAGAGAGAGACCAAAAAATTACATAATATAAAAACTTATGATGAGATATAGAAAGGAAAATGGGTTTTACATTTATATTGTTTCACTGTTTAGGTGCTTACTGTTATAAACTCACCTAAGTCTCATTTACACTCTTGGGGAGATGCTTCAGATTATTAGCAAGTTCTAGAATGATACCATGCATGTGACATCCCTGCCAAATTCTTTACTATGGAGGCTTGATTATATCAGGGCCAAGTTATAGATCATAAAACTATATACCACTCAGTCTCCATTTGTTGTTATTTAGTCTCTCAGTCAAGTCCGACTCTTTGCAACCCAATGAACTGCAGCTCGCCAGGCTTCCCTGTCCTTCACTATCTCCTGATTTTGCTCAAACTCATATCCATTGAGTCGGTGATGCCATCCAACCATTTCAACTTTTGTTGCCCCCTCCTCCTCCTGCACTCAACCTTTCCCTGATGCTGGGGACTTTTCCAATGAGTTGGTTCTTCACTGTCCATTCAGTTCAGTTCAGTCGCTCAGTTGTGTCTGACTCTTTGCGACCCCATGAATCGCAGCACGCCAGGCCTCCCTGTCCATCACTAACTCCCAGAGTTCACTCAAACTCACGTCCATCGAGTTGGTGATGCCATCCAGCCATCTCATCCTTTGTCATCCCCTTCTCCTCCTGCCCCCAATCCCTCCCAGCATCAGAGTCTTTTCCAATGAGTCAACTCTTCGCATGAGGTGGCCAAAGTACTGGAGTTTCAGCTTTAGCATCATTCCTTCCAAAGAAATCCCAGGGCTGATCTCCTTCAGAATGGACTGGTTGGATCTCCTTGCAGTCCAAGGGACTCTCAAGAGTCTTCTCCAACACCACAGTTCAAAAGCATCAATTTTTTGGCGCTAAGCCTTTTTCACAGTCCAACTCTTCACATCCATACATGACCACTGGAAAAACCATAGCCTTGACTAGATGGATCTTTGTTGGCAAACTAATGTCTCTGCTTTTCAATATGCCATCTAGGTTGGTCATAACTTTTCTTCCAAGGAGGAAGTGTCTTTTAATTTCATGGCTGCAGTCACCATCTGCAGTGATTATAATGAATATTCTTGGGGACATGCTTAAGAAACATTTTAGGAATGTTAGAAGGATACTGTGCTTACATAACCCTTTGAATGGGGTCTTAGAATTCTATTTCTTGAACCAAATTCTCTCTTAGGAAGATCAGTTATATTATGGTAAAACTATAAACAATCTATTGTACGCGTGTGCGCTCAGTTTCTCAGTTGTGTCCAACTCTTTGTGTGCTCATTGACTGTAGCCCACCAGGCGCCTCTGTTCATGGAAATTTTCCAGGCAAGAATACTGGAGGGGTTGCCATTTTCTACTCCAGGGGATTTTCCTGACCCAGGGATCAAACCTGTGTCTCTCACACACACTGTATTGTATCCCCCCAACCCCCAAAAGCAAATGCGCACATTTAAGTTCCAACCCCACTACCTCCAAATATCACTACTGTTTTGGAGATAGGACTTTTAAAGAGGTGATCAAGTTACAGTAAGGCTGGAAAGAGTGGGCCCTAGTCCAATCTGACTGGAGGCCTTAGGAGGAAATTTCCTTAAGTGGAAATCTGGACAAATGAGTTTATTTCTTTTAAATGTTATGCTTCAAAAGATATCATAAGAAAGTAAAAAGACAAGGGCTAGGAGAAAATATCTACCAAGTCACACACCTGACAATGGACTTTTGTATCCATAATATATAAAAAACTCCCACTTCTGTTATTAATATCCTATAATAATATAAACTATGATTCTATAATAAGAACGAGTTAACAGAATTTAAACATGGGCAAAAGATGTGAACAGACATTTCACCAAAGATGACACAAAATGACCAGTAAGTACATAAAAAGGTACTTAATATCATTAGTCATCAGGAAAATGCAAATTAAAACCACAATGAGATACCACTTCACATAAGAACGGCTATAACAAAAAGAGAGATTAAGTGTTGGTGAGGATATGGAAAAATCAGAACCCTCACAAATTACTGGTAGAAATATAAAATGGTACAGTTCCTTTGGAAAAGTTTGGCAATTCCTCAAAATATTAAACATACCACATGACCCAACAATTCCAATCCTAGGTAAACACCCAAGAAAAACGAAAACACACAAAAACTTGTTCATAGATGTTCACAGAGGCGTTATTTATAATAGCCAAAAGGTAGAAACCACCCAAATGTCCAACTAATGAATGAATGATTAAACACCACAGTATACACTTGACCTTTGAACAACATAAAGGTTAGGGGTACTGATTTCCCCTTAGAGCTGAAAATTCAAGTAATGCTATTTCTGCCTCAAAAACAAAGGAAATGATCCATAAAATGAAAATACAGGTAACTATATTAAAAAAAAATCCAAGTATAAGCTCATCTGACCAGTTCAAACAAATGTTGTTCATGAGTCAAACTGTATAATCATACAATGGGATATTATTCAGCAATAAAATGGAATCAAATACTGGTATATGCTACACCATAAATGAACCTTGAAAACGTGCTAAATAAACGAAGCTAGTCACAAAAGGTCCTATATTGTATAATTCTGTTTACATGAAATGTCCAGAATAGGCAAATCCATAGTATGAAACATAAATTTGTGGTTGCCAGGGGAATAAGAGGAAAGGGAGATGTAGAGTGACTGCTGATTGGTACAGTGTTACTTTTGGGGTAACTGAAATGCTCTAAAATTTGATTGTACAGATGGTTGCACAACTCTGTGAATAAACTAAAAAGCACTGAATTGTGCTATACTATTTTGAAGGGTGAACGTTCTGGTGTGTGAATTACCTCAATAAGCAATTTTAAAACACAATAAACAACAAAGCTCTCCTTTGGGAAAAGACCAATGTTCCAATAACAAGGTTTTCCAAACTACTTATCTGGAGGAACAGCTTTTACAGCTCAATTTCTTGGATACTCTTCCTAACTTCTATTAAACACACTGCCATTTTAAATTAAAAATACTTTCTAAAAGACAGTTACAATGACTTATAGCAGGGTTTCTAATCCTCACTGAGGGTCAGGATCACCTTACGGAAGTGAATTAACATTGACCAAGACTCTATTCCTTAGAGATTTGGATTCAAATGATCTAGGGAAAGACTCAAGCGGTGTTACATTTTTAAAAGCTTCCTCCCATGGATTTAAACAAGCAGCCAGGATTGGGAATCATATTGCAATTCAACAGAATATTAAACCATATTTTAAAAATCTTCTTTTAGGTGAAGGCAGACATTTTCTTAAGCAAAACAAAAAGCAGATATTTAAGAAAAATTTATTTCCAATCATACAACTATAAATAAAAACCCACATAAAAGTTAGTCATAAAACCAATTATTTAATTGAAGCTATAAAAGAGGCAATACACTTGATAAAATAATTAGGAAACAATATTTAGCACATTTTAAAAGATTTAAAACAGGAGAACACTTTACAAAAGTTGTGTGGGAAATAAAATCCTTAAACTATGAGTAGAAATGTAACATTACAGAGTATGTTATAAAATACAATGACAGAAATATAAAAGGTCTATGTATACTCTAAGCTGAAAACTATTAATAATGACCATATATTTAGGTTTAAATTTACAGTTCCTGGGTAAAAGGCTCACATTATTTTGCACATCTTCCAGACCAACGGGCAGTGTTTCCCAGCTAACCGTGAGTGGTGTCATCTTCTACGAA
Source organism: Neotragus pygmaeus (assembly GCA_006410875.1). NCBI lineage: Eukaryota > Metazoa > Chordata > Mammalia > Artiodactyla > Bovidae > Neotragus > Neotragus pygmaeus. The sequence continues at coordinate 955,761 of SJYV01010136.1, forward strand.
GTCTTTGGCCATCTCCGCTGTGATCACATCAATGTGACTAACCTGAAGGATAAGCATTAAAAACAGCATCTGTTAGATTGTAAACAAACTTATCAGTGTTCCCACTGGATATGGTAATATTTTTAAAATACAGCCAATTAACTATAAATTTCATATTTCAAGTCAACTGACTCTAAAATACTGACTGATAAAACCCTTATTTTAATGCTGTTTGTTCAACACAGTTTAAAAAATATTCTGCATTTTAATGCTCTGAAGATACAGGTAAGTACTAATGTCTAAATATCGGAACCACATTTTTGTTCAGTCTTTATTACTTTGCTATTTCAAAGAATTTTAAGGCTGAAAACACCTGGAAGAGCCATGTGGTCTAACCAAATATAAATCAATATATGTAAATGTTAAAGACTGTGCATTAAATAAGCACTAAGTAGACTAGAGAGGAGGATAATGTCTCTTAATGCCAATGAAAATAAAACTATGCAATGAATGCAAAAAAAAACCCCGATAAGCTTCATAAACATTTTAAGTTTTTTTCCACAAAGACATCATCATCCAATAAGCAACAAGTTTCTGAATTTTTTCTCATGACTTAAGTAACAACAAAAAAATAACTGAACAGATACAATGGATTAAATACTATATGAACTTAAACTTCATGTAAAAAAAATTTTACCTTATTTCTGAACTTCACACCATAGAATTTGTCAGCTGACTCAAGCAGTTCAGGCCTAAAAGTAGTTGTAATGAATTGAGCATGTACAGCAAGCTCCATAATCATATCTGTAAAAAGAGTAATTTAATAAAACCGTTTTCTCAGTAGAACTAGAAATTTAAAAAGCAATGATATTTAATCCTACCTAAAATTTAAAACTGCCTGTTTGCATATATCTACAGAAAGCATCAATTTGTTTCTTAAGCTAGGCATAAACCTTTAACAACTATATATTAGTTACAGAATATAAAAAGTAGCATTTCTAACACAGGATTACAAACAGTATTAAAGCAAAGTAAATTTTTCTCATCCAGAAAAACCAAAAGCAACCTTTTCCTGCTACCCACTCCCCCAAGATCTTTTGAACTTACTAAAGATCAGGTATAGATTATTTAAACACAGAATCAAATCTGTTTATGAAAAACAAGTTTTAAAAGGAGAGACATTTGTATAAAAGCTTAACTGGGGTTGGATTTTCAATTGTTTCATATTTCTCATAGAACTAAACTTTGTAGTCTAATATTAAATTTTAAAAACTTTGTTAAAAAAGAGAAATTATTCTGTTTATTGAATAATACTCTGTCTAGTCTCCCCAGATACCTCAGGCAGCAAGAAATATATGATAAAAGAGGTAAGCTATCATTTCTAGTACGTTACTATGAAGCTATGAAACCAAAACTGTACCTGACACAGCCTTTCTGTGCTGAGCATCCAGAGCCTGGTCAATCTCATCAAACAGGTAAAAAGGAGCTGGGTCACATTTCTGAATGGCAAAAATCAGAGCAAGAGCTACCAAGGATTTCTGTCCACCCGAAAGCTGTTGCATTTCTCTCATTTCACCTTGTTTTCCTGTAAATGACACCTAAGAAAATATTTAATTAGAGTTAGTATTTCAAAGGGGTAAAAATCACCATCATCTCTTAAAATTGCACACAGTGTACCAATTTAAGATTTGCAAAATATTCCACTATGATAATGCTCTCAGGAAAATTGAATATAAAGTTATTTTACCCTAATTCCAACTCCAGTGAATTGGTCAACTGATGGAACACTGCTTTGTGATCCAGAGCCCCTCTCACTTTCACCACTCCCTTCTCCTTCATCCTGAGACTGACTGCCTTCCACATCTCCTTTCTTCATCACCAAAGTAGCTTTGCCACCAGGGACCAACTTCTGGAATACTTCACTAAAGTTTTTGGATACCTTAAAATGAATAATATATAAATAGGTGTCAAATGGAATATGTACTTTTTAAAACAAAGACAAAAATTATTTAAAAGCAATAAAAAAATATTTTTTAATCTTAAGAACAAGAATAACAGATTGGATCCTTGTAAGAGCTGTGCATATACTGGATGTCTTTAAGAATCAGAACAATTATCAGTGGAAAAAAAGCTTTAAAATCTTTACAAATTGAATGATAAACTGAGTATCTGAAGATTTTAGCTTGTGTATTAACTACAAACAGAAACCTACCTGTTTGAAAGTTAACTGGATAGCTTCGTATTTTCGAAGTTCAAGTACGTTCATCAGTTCCATGATTGATTTGTACCCTCTGTCCAACTCTTCTTGTCGCTTTATTAACTTTTCTTTCTGCTCCGAGAAATTTACAAACTGATCTAAAGCTTTTTTGTTAACATGGCTGTACTTCTTCAATTCTGTGTTGCACTGTTCAAGTTTTCGAAACAACTATTAAGAGAAAAAAAATATAAATAAACTCACATGTAGGAAAATTTGTAATGAGATTTCATATTTAAAACAAACTAGATTTACCTGTTTGAGGCTCAATGTTTGGTATTTTTCAAATGCTTCCTGAGGAAGTGATCCAAGTTCTCGGATTTTCTTCATACACTCTTCTTTCTTCTTCAGCAGCATGCCTTGTCGATTTGTCATCTTTTCTAGTTCTTTAGTATCATGATTTATAGCATCCATGTGTTCTTTTTCCATATTTTTCCAGCGCTCCATACTCTTCTGCAGCTCCTTAATTCCAGCTTCTGTTTTATCGATGGAATTGTCCAAATCTAAAATGGGGGAAAACCAAATTAGGCCATAACACTTATTGTATTTTGGCTGAGCCACACGGCTTGCAGGATCTTAGTTCCCCGACCAGAGACTGAACCTAGATCCTTGGCATGAAAACAAGGAGTCCTAACCACTGGATCGCCAGGGAATTCCCCATAACACCTATAAGGTGTTATCTGACCAAAGATTTTAATGATCAAATCTATCAAAATAAATAGGTTTAAATTTTCCTGTGAACATTTATCAAAGAATTCAGAATAAAATTGGGAGTGTACATAAGCCATTCATATATATTCAATGTTTATAAAAACCTAAAATAATTTTCTTCTCAGCAATTAAGGGTCAACAAACTTGATTCAGCTATTCCATGCTTTTGTCAATGAAACTAATAATGTATGGTCTCTTAAAAACTGCCACAAACATTTCAATAAAATGAAGGTGACTATAATTAACACCCTAAACTCTGTTCACTAGAAACGGTTTACGACAAAAACTTCTGGTACATGCTTTTACCTATTTGGGTATTTCATTTTGTAATACACAGTCTTATAAAATGAACAAGCTAAATTTAACTAGATACCAAAAACATTTTTACAAAATAAAAATTCACCTTCTGATCTTGCCATGGTATCTTTCACCCTTTTATTGATGGCTTCCAGTTCTGAGGTTGTAGCAGTGAGAACAGTACCCCCTTCTGTCTCTCTCAGTTCATTCAGTTCCTATAACACAAAAGGAACACAGGAGCATTAAGCCATAAAAATATAAACTTTGTTAGTTTCAAAATGTTATGACTGCCAATGTTTATATAGCTGTTGATATGTTTGAATAAACACTTAAGGAAACCAAAAAACATACTTCAAATAGTTGTAAATACTTAAGGTATCCATTAAGCAGGAAAAAAAATGATTAATGACTAAAAAATTTCTTAGCATCTGACCACTACTGAGAAAATATTTGTAACTAATATTTACTGAATACCTAGAATGTGCAAGATAATCACAAAACATACTGCTATGCTTCTTTGACACAGGAGGAAACTGGAGCTTAGAAATATCAAATGCTTGGCCAACACAGCACACTAGGTGGCAGTGTGAGATCTCCAAGCCAGGGCGGGTAGTCAGACTGCTGGTCTTTCCATCCCCAGAGTTCAGACTCTAAATCAGAGCCTCTCACATAGCATATTCAAAAGGTTATGCTCATCAAGAAACCATCCAAAGAGAACATACCTGTTCTACTTGGTCCAAGCGTTTTCTCAAATTCTCATTGAGGTAAGTCTCTACTCGAGTAATAATACCTTCTAATTTAATTCTTTCATTCAGTAGTTGTCTGTTTTCCTAGAAGAAAAAAGAAAAACAAATTGTCTGTCTACATAGACATGCACATTTCACATACAGGAATGGTGTTAATCTGTTGTTGTCTCCATTACTTGTGTTCAAATGAGCTGAAACAAGAGTTTTATACCTCTCCAAAAAGACCTTTATTTTCTTCATTTACTCTCTTATCTATCCAGAAGGCTATTTTTGTGCCTGGTTCTTTTTATAAGGCATACTACCAAAAATATTTTTCTTTTCCTGCTTTTCACTTTCTGAATTTAGTGTTAATTATTTACATCTATATTTAAGAATCAAATGTTATTAAAATGTTTAATCAAAACTATTTTTAAATATGTAAAGGTGGTCAGATCAATAAATATAGCAAAGCTAAGAAGCTCTATTTTACTAATGACAAACAGGCATTAAACAAGATGAAAGAATTAATAAAGATTTCTTATACAATCCTATCATAAGGTTTAGAAAAACTTACTAAAATCTCATTTACTTTAATGGATACTGGAAGTCTCAATCTTATATTTTCTCAATATCTCTTTCACACTGTTTTACTAGCAAGAAAGACACTTTTCACAACAGTTGATTACCAACAAATTTTTTTTTCTGTCAACTGTACTTGCCTGCTGAAGTTGACGAATTTCATCATTCAGTGCATCTACTCTCTTCTGATCTTCAAGACTAAGTTGAGAAAGCAAATCAGTTCCCAGTTCTGCTTTCAGTGATTCTCTGGTGGACTCCATAGCATGCAAACTTGCCTCCAAACTTTGTAAACTACGTTGCTATATGACAGATTTTCCATTTGTTAATAACGGTATTAGTCAGTGTATCACTTACAGTAGTGAAAAACTGAAGACCATCTATATTTGATATTAAAGTGAGCTTAAATAATATTATCTCAATTAAATATTAGATGCCCATTACATTTGATAATTAGAACTATGCAGCAACAAGAAAAATGTTTATGATGCAACGTTATGCAGGATGTGTGGAATAAATACATCATATTCCATGGTCAAACTATATAAAAATCATTACGTATATTCATTTAAGAACAGAAAGAAGTTGCCAGAATGCTAGGGTGGTCCAACTGTGGGTGTATACACTACATCTTTAACTTTGTTGTTTTAGTATAATTGATGTACAAAATTGTTTTTGTCAGAACTGCTCATGTTTATGAGACCAATGGATATTATCATTTGTAATAGCAGTAACAACTCATTTTCTAACTCATTTTAATATAATTTGGACAAAATGCAATCAAATAAATCCATAAATAGCATTTATAGACACAAATGGTACCTGGCTGACTATCGGACAATACTTTTATGCCATGGCTCAAAATGCCTGATGCCTAATGCTTGCTTAATCAAGTTGAAAAATATGACTTTGGCCTACAATAGTAGACTCTTGAGTACTCATGAGTAAAAGTGTGATAAAGATACATGCAGATACCCAGAGTATGGGCCTAAATGAAAATGGAACATAACGCATGTTATATAACCTACACAATATATTGTCTACCCCAAATCTATATAACTAAATATATTCTTAAAAAGCGTATTTACGAACCTTGGGCATAAAGGTTTTCTCTGACTGCTGCCTCTTCTCTTTTAACATCTTCATTTCTGATAATATACTATCTCGAGATGCTTTAAATTTCCTTTGCTGAGTCTCTATTTGTTGCATTTGGTTCATCAGCTGATCAATTTCATTATTAATCCATATACAAGGCTAAGGAAAATTCACTTCAGTGTCTATTAACTTGTATCCCCTTCCTTTTCTTTATCCCTAGAGTAAGCTATTTCCCCAAATTTAAGTACCATAACAACACAGAATTAAATACCATGTCAAGTCTGTTCAGTCATAAAAGAAGCTTTAAACATTTTAACCCACTTCTCTCTCAAAATAACATACAATTTTACCAACTGCTATACAAAATAAATAAACAAAACCATGAGAAAGTCCTAAAGGAAGCTAAATGATACACATTTTAAAATATATATATTTTTCATTCAGCAAGTATTTACCATATCAGCCATTATGCTTAAAGCACTATATAAGAGAGTTAGATGTGAAGAGGAGTATTCACTTATTTTCCCAGGCTCTGTGCTCAAACCTTGTCAAATTTGGGCAGATCTCAAAGTATGCAAAGTCAAAGCTAAGACACTTGTTTACCTTCTTCTCTGCTCTTGCTTCCAACTGATGACAAAGAAACTATACACTCACAATTTCTAAAATGCCATCTCAATAAAAATATCCTAATGAAGCAGTAAAAATAATTATTTTCACTACTTGAGTACCTGTATTGAATATTGTGTGACATAATGCAAGGTATATACACAAAGCACTTTTGCCTTATACCATGGTTATTTTAAGAAAATGGACATGCACAACTGTTTTAGTTGTGAGCCCAACTAGTCACTTTTCACAGAAAACCATTTTTATCTGAAAGAATGGAAAGAACCATGGTTACTAAGACTTGCATTTTGATGGACATTCCCTCCACTAATACTAAATCTGAAACTCAAGATAATAACCCCTAATAGACATTTTTCAATCCTTATATATTTAACTTCTGTGTAACGTGGCATTCCTGATACTGCCCACTCTTCTTCCATTGAAATCCTATCCTGGTTTTCTTCCTATAATTGTCTGACAAATCCTCCTCAGCTCCCTTTACAATCTTAAATTTCTGTGTTCCTCAGGTTCTTTTCTCTCAGAAATACACTCATTGCCACTAACTATGTAACAGTTAAGTAAAGGATATTACAATGGTTTTTAGTTTTCTCCCTGTTTTCGCGAGTTAAACGGACATACTACACAAGCTTAAATAAAAGTCAAAATAAAACACATGGGATATTTCCCCCCACTGTATATGTGAAAATACATCTAACACTCAAAAGATTCTATATTCCAACCAAAACACAGTTCTTTCTCTACAGCAACACACGACAAAAAGATATTTTCAATATTTCTGCGCAGATTTTCATTGAGCTTTGCTTCAAGCTCACCAAGTTCTTCTTCCGCTTTTCTAACATCTTTTTGTAATTCAAGTCTAGACTTCCTTGTATCGTAATAGCCTCCAGTCAAAGCACCTCGATGACTAACTTGGTCACCTATTAATAAAACATAAGAAAATTAGTAAATCTGTATAACAACTTCTTTATTCAACAATAAATTGATTCATAAACGACTAATCTAAAGGTTTTACTTATTTAATAAGAACTTAAAAGTTAAGAGTTTAAGTCACCCTGGAAAAAATGTTGTTTTACAATATTAACACTTGCACTTAAAAAATATACCTTCCAGGTAAACCTGGACATTTGCCAGAAAGGAAAGAAGTGTTAAAGACTAATAGGAACATGTCAACAAGACACAGAACCTAGCTTGAAATTCCCAATGGTCATAACTGGAAATATGAAAATCAAAAATAATAATGGCAATTTGGTAACACATTGAATAATAAAAAAAAAAATCCATGAATCACAGCAATACATAAAAAGGAAAAAAGGAGGGGGCTTTTCTTTACAGAAAAGTGACAGCTAATAAATATAGAAGCAATTACGGAATTTTAGAATGATCATTTTGAAACCCTCAATGTATTAACCAAGTCAGGCAAGGGTCAACAAAGAATGCTAAGCCCTTGGCAAAAAACTTTTGGGGGAACCTGATATTCATGTGTCCTTAAAGGATAATCCCATATATCATTTATTACTTACAAAGGGGAAAAGGTAACTTTACAACCAAGATCTGCTAGAGGTCAAACCTGGTATCACTAACAGTGGGACACGCAGTAAGAAGTACATATCACTCATGCCAAGAATGCCTAACCTAACCTAATAAAGAGAAAGCAGTAAGACAAATCCACAACACTAAAGATTTTTGAGAGGGCAGACAGAAGCAGCAAGAAGAACCACAGTCCCACAGTGGCTAAAACGAAAACATCACAGAAAGTTAACCAGGATGAGAAAAGCAGAGGGTTTTGTCCCAGATGAAGGGGCAAGATAAAATCCCAGAAAAACAACCAAATGAAGTGGAGAGAGGCAATCTTCCAGGAGAAGAACTTAGAATGATAGTCAAGATGATCCAGAATCTCAGAAACAGAACAAAGATCGAGAAGATGCAGAAATGTTTATCAGAGACCCAGAAGAACTAAAGAACAAAAGAGATGAACAATACACTAGAAGGAGTCAATAGCAGAATAAGTGATGCAGAAGAATGGGTAAGTGACCTGGAGGACAGGATGTTGGAAATCACTGCCGCAAACAGAATAGAAAAAAGAATGAAAAAAGTAAATTTTGGGGGGTGGGAGGAAAACAGGACAACTGTGCTATACTGAAACTGTTTATGCTTCCCCGTAAACAGAAAAACAGAAAATGAGGACAAGTGAAACCTATATACCAGAGGTTCTTAACCTTCACTCAAAATAAAATTCAGGAGGTCCACTGCTAAATCTCGTTTTTAATATCTTAAAGAATACATTTCTATGTCATAGAAATACTGTGATAAGCATGCCAACTGGTTTCTTTGGTGATCCGAAGTATTTTGTTTAATACATTTAAAAAATTTTTGAGAAAAGGTGCCAGAGGCTTCACCAAACCAAGTCCATGGTGTCAAAAAGATTAAGAAATTCTACCATGCATTAAATGATTATACTTATGAGACATCAATTAAACATAAAGTATTGACCTTGTTTAAATTCTGACTTGAATAACCCAACAGGATTTAAAAATGAGAAGTAACTGGACATGAATTTTCAAACACTTTTAAAGGAATTTATTTGTTCAAAGCTAATAATTACTATTACGAACCTTCCAAGGTAATGCAGTCCATAGTGAAAGCACGGGCCAACTGGGTTGAAACTTCCATACTACGACAAATAAGTGTTTTTCCAAATACATGTTTGAAAGCTTTGTCAAATCTGGGATTGTACCTCAATTTACTTATCATAGGAATAGCATCCTAAAAACGAGTATGTTGTTAGCAAGCAAAGAAATCACAACACAATTAATTAAAATGTGTTATCAGAATTGTAAATTACATTTTCCTGAAATACAAATAAATGACTTCAAAACTGTTGATTTTTATACTGAACAAGTAAGAAAAATCATTCTACTGAAATATCCTGGAAATTGTACTCATGTAAGCCATCCAGGTTTTCAATAGCATAGAGGTTTTCAGAGTACAGTGGTAAAGAGCTCAGTGGCTCTGGAGCCAAACTGCTCAAGTTCAAACCTCAGTTCTGCTCCTGAGATGAGTGCTCTGGACAAGCTGCTTAACTTCTGTACTCATCTACAGAACTACAATAGCGATAGTACCTTCCTCATAAAGTTGTTAAGAGTAGGCGAGTTATAAATGTGAAACATTTAGGGTAGCATCTGTCACAAAGAAGGGACAAATATAAACTAGTAGTATATTCTCAAAATATTTTCATTTTATTTTCATCTAATAATCTACATACATATAACCTTAGATACTCAGAAAAGTATTTTTCAGATAAAATTTATTTTCCCTTTTTTCTCTCTCAACTAGCAGAATCGAATTTTTACATTAGGAAATACATCCTACATCTAGAAAAAAAGCAATAAATATGTTGCTGCTGCTGCCAAGTCACTTCAGTCGTGTCAAACTTTGTGCAACCCCAGAGACAGCAGCCCACCAGGCTCCCCCGTCCCTGGGATTCTCCAGGCAAGAACACTGGAGTGGGTTGCCATTTCCTTCTCCAATGCATGAAAGTGAAAAGTGAAAGTGAAGTCGCTCAGTCGTGTCTGACCCTTCCCAACCCCATGGACTGCTGGAGTGGGTTGCCATTTCCTTCTCCAATGCATGAACGTGAAAAGTTAAAGTGAAGTCACTCAGTCGTGTGCGACTCCCAGCGACCCCATGGACTGCAGCCTACCAGGCTCCTCTGTCCATAGGATTTGCCAGGCAAGAGTACTGGAGTGGGGTACCATTGCCTTCTCCGAATAAATATGTTAAGCTTAAATCAATAATTACAAAGCAAATACCAATATAACCACCATGTAGAACAAGAAACAAAACACTACTATAAAACCCAGAAGTCATGAGTGTAGCCCTCTTCTAATCATAGTGGTTATCTCCAATGGTTACCTGCTGGTGATGACCACTCTTACAATTTTGTGGTAATCACTTCCTTGCATTTGTAGTTCTATCATCTAAGATTACTTTTGTTCAGGTATTGTAAAGGGAACAACACTATATGCATTCTTTCGTGACTTGCTTCACTCACATATCACATTTAGGACTCAATTTCTTCTCCTCAAAACTTCAGAGATAATTTGTAGATTTAAAAGAAAAAGCTAGACCACTTAAATAGCTCATAAGATTCTCACTGTTCCTCTTCAACTGTAGCTCATTCTCCCAGAGTTTTAGCTTTAACCTTAAAAAACAGGGAAATAACTGCTACTACCATGAACATTCTGAAGCCAAATACCTCAAAGCAATTACATTTTTATCAAGGATGATGTCTAGGTAATATTTTTAATCTGTTAAAAAGCATACCAGCTAATTAACAAGAGCAACGTTATGCTTTCAGAGCCTATCATCTTGCTAGATATTTTTAATCTAATTTATTTGCTGTTTTAAAAAAGAATATTCAGAAATCTTATTTACTTTAAATGATACTNTTTTAATCTGTTAAAAAGCATACCAGCTAATTAACAAGAGCAACGTTATGCTTTCAGAGCCTATCATCTTGCTAGATATTTTTAATCTAATTTATTTGCTGTTTTAAAAAAGAATATTCAGAAATCTTATTTACTTTAAATGATACTTCCTCAGAGAATTCTCCATTATTAAATCTTAGTTTTGTCTCCTTGAGTTACACTCTCAGAACACCCTGTACTGATGTATTTTAACACTTTGCCCATTTTGCAATGGTTTATGTCATGGCTGTGACCTCTGTCTTCCTTCCTTTCCTCATGTGGCATTAACTAACCTCTACGGTAAGAAAGGAATGTTTACTTCACAGAACCACAGCGTGTAGTGCTTGTTGTGCACTAGCATGTGCTAAACCACGAAAAACACTTACTGAAAGGCAGACTTTAACACATATCAACTCACATTGGTTTCAGGATAGGCAGTATCCCTTACATCTAACTTGTTAAGAGGCAGGAAAGTAACCTCTCCAGGAAGATTCATTTTATTAAACTCCATCAAAATCTTCGTGCTGACTTCATCTGAATCAACAATGTGATAAAATAACCTACAGGTAAAGAGAATGAGATAGGTCCAAAGTGCTTTAAACATTTAAGCAAACAAGTTACTTTTTTCTATGCAATCCAATTTGTATGGGGAGGGCTACTCAGAAAATTTCAATGGAGGGAGGGAAAGTACAAAAAGGAGAAGTTCTAGTTTCTACAACTAGGAACAAACACTGAGCATCAATGTATTTAATTGGAATATTAAACAGAAGAAGATTGGAATATTAAATAAGAGGATATATTTAAACTACAAAAGGTTGTTTCTTAGGTTATTCTTAGTTCCTCTTTTCTTTAAAAACTCAAAACATCAAGCAAAAAAACAAATCTCACCTGTTTCCAGCAGTGACTTCCACACATGTGTAGAAAGCAGGCTCACATTCAAAGTTATTCATCACAATACCATGATAGCCATTTTGAACATGCTGGTTTATTCCTTTTCGACGGAAGTGGTCTAACACTTTATTTATGCTATCTATTCCATTTAAAATGGCCTATTCAGAAACAAAAAATTGTAAAATATTGCTAATGGCACTCATGCTGATATAAAATGCCGCCATTACTCTATACATTTAAAAAAATATACCAAACTGGGAGATTGGGATTGACATATACACAACTACATAAAAACAGACAACTAATTAAGAACCTACTGTACAGCACAAGGAACTCTACTCAATACTCAGTAATGCCCTATTTGAAAAAAGAATCTAAAAAAAAAGAGTGGATATACTTATAGGTATAACTGATTCACTTTGCTGAACACCTGAAACTAATACAACTCTGTAAATCAACTATATTCCAGTAAAAATTTTTTAAAATAAAAAATATACCACAGATTAAATACCTTCTCCAACAATAGGTCAACTCCCTTGAAATATGCCAACTATGTGCAACACCTTGTATTATGCATTCTGTTCCATGAGATTAGCATTAAAAATGGACCCTCATCTAGAAATCAAAAGTGCTATTTTTAATAGCATGGGTGCTTAAATGATATCCAGTATTTCATATTTATAAGACAAGTTAATTTGCATTCTTCTCTTGAAAGCTAATAAATTCTTATGCAGTAATAACTGACTCAATGCAAACTGAGGTAATGAAAAAACCTACCCACCTTTCCTGTTGCAGCTCTAAGAAGTTGCTGTTTCTTTTCAAGATCTTCTCTTTTAGCAGCAAGTGCCTGCTGTTCTGCATTCTCTTCTCTCCACAAGTAACTAATCAATAAAAAACAGACTATCTTCAATTTTAAAATTAAGACAATATGCTAACAGTATACGATTTTGAGGGAAGACTGAAATTAAACTATAGTTAATTTATAATTTAAAGACCATTTAACAGCCAGTAAACTAGCATTACTCAACAATATTAAGGCATACTTTAGTCTATACTAACTTTCTTTCACTTTGTAATTCATCTTTCTTATTTTTTACTTCATAGTATTTTCTGTCCAGTTCTTCAACTCGAGCTTTGACTTCATTAAGATCCTGATCCAGTTTCTATGGAAATAAAAATAATTCAAATTTAAAATCTAATTTCATACAAACTAATCCCTACAACAGAAAGCAGGTTGGTTATTACCAGAGGATGGAAGAGGCCAGGAAAGGAGAGAGGGAGGAATTACCAAGGGATATGGGAAACATTTTGGGGTGATCAATAGGCTTGTTATCTTAATTGTGGTGATGATTTAACAAGCACATACATGTATCAAAACAATTAATTTGTTCATTAACGACCTTACTACTACTATAATATATACACTAGAATTTCAGAGGAAAAAAAATTTGTTAACACACACACACACACACACACACACGAACACAAAGAGATTTAGGAACATACAAAGAAGCAAAAGGCTCTTTTGCGCAATGTAATTAGCACTGTAAAATCACACACACACACACACACACACACACACACACGAACACAAAGAGATTTAGGAACATACAAAGAAGCAAAAGGCTCTTTTGCGCAATGTAATTAGCACTGTAAAATCATCTCCATCCAATATAAACAAGAGTTCACCCTCACAAGTGGTCATTTTGATACACTTAAATGTGACTGAAATATTGAAAAATAAATTTCAAATTTGAAAAAGACCTCACAAGCGGTCATTTTGATACACTTAAATGTGACTGAAATATTGAAAAATAAATTTCAAATTTGAAAAAGAGTGAATAAAACCTCTCACTGCAAAGTCCTGTTTAGCACCAAACTTTTTCAAAAAGGGCATCTGTCGAGGTTGATATTTCCATGAACTCAAGATAAAAATGCCTTTTATTTCAAGACAGGACTGTAGCTATCTCAACTGAAACTATACTAACAAATTCCCAAATAACTGACTACCTCAATCGATCTGTTTTCCATTCCTGACCAAAGTCCAAAGCACACTGGCCAGTAGTCTATTACTCCTGGTCACTTGTCCTATCAGCTGAGCTGTTTATGGTTACAGAATCAGTTCTGTTTGCTCCCTTGTATGTTTTTGTTTTCAGGTGTCTGATTACATTAAACATTAGATAAACTGATGATATGAGTACAAGGAAAACTTGTTCTTTTAAAAAACTGATTTAGTTATGAACACACTCAAAAATGAGTCACTGAAAACTGGATTAAATGGGCAAAAACCTCTAATATATAGTACATAAGCGCATATGGTAATAGATGTACTTTATAATGGGCTTCCTAGGTACCTCAGTAGAAATGGAGTAGCCATCATAGTCAACAAGAGAGTCCGAAAAGCAGNCACTGAAAACTGGATTAAATGGGCAAAAACCTCTAATATATAGTACATAAGCGCATATGGTAATAGATGTACTTTATAATGGGCTTCCTAGGTACCTCAGTAGAAATGGAGTAGCCATCATAGTCAACAAGAGAGTCCGAAAAGCAGTACTTGGATGCAATCTCAAAAATGACAGAATGATCTCTGTTTGTTTCTAAGGCAAACCATTCAGTATCACAGTAATGCCCCAACCAGTAATGCTGAAAAAGCTGAAACTGAAGCTGAATGTTTCTATGAAGACCTACAAGACCTTCTAGAACTAACACCCAAGAAAGATGTCCTTTTCATTACAGGGGACTAGAATGCAAAAGTAGGAGTCAAGAAATACCTGGAGTAAGAGGCAAATTTGGCCTTGGTGTACAGAATGAAGCAGGGCAGAGGCTAACAGAGTTTTGTCAAGAGAACACACTGGTCATAGCAAACACCCTCTTGCAACAATACAAGAGAAGACTACACATGGACATCACCAGATGGTCAATACAGAAATCAGATTACATTCTTTGCAGCCAAAGATGGAGAAGCTCTATATAGTCAGCAAAAACAAGACCAGGAGCTATGGCCAGATCATGAACTCACTGCCAAATTCAGACTTCAATTGAAGAAAGTAGGGAAAACCACTAGACCATTCAGGTCTGACCTAAATCAAATCCTTTATGATTATACAGTGGAAGTGACAAATAGATTCAAGGGGTTAGATCTGATAGAATGCCTTAAGAACTATGGATGGAGGTTCATGACACTGAACAGGAGGCAGGGATCAAGACTATCCCCAAGAAAAAGAAATGAAAAAAGGCAAAACAGTTGTCTGAGGAGGCCTTACAAATAGCTGTGAAAAGAAGAGAAGTGAAAGGCAAAGGAGAAAAGGAAAGATATACCCATTTGAACGCAGAGTTCCAACGAAGAGCAAGGAGAGATAAGAGAGCCGTCCTCAGTGATCAATGCAAAGAAATAGAGGAAAACAATAGAATGGGAAAGACTAGAGATCTCTTCAAGAAAATTAGAGATACCAAGGGAACACTTCATGCAAGGTGGGCACAATAAAGGACAGAAATGGTATGGACCTAACAGAAGCAGAAGATATTAAGAAGCGGTGGCAACAATACACAGAACTATACAATAAAGGTCTTTACAACCCAGAAAATCACGATGGTGTGATCACTCACCTAGAGCCAGACATCCCGGAGTGTGAACTCAAGTGGGCCTTAGGAAGCATCACTATGAACAAAGCTAGTGGAGGTGATGGAATTCCAGTTGAGCTATTTCAAATCCTAAAAGATGATGCTGTGAAAGTGCTGCACTGGATATGCCAGCAAATTTGGAAAACTCAGCAGTGGCCACAGGACTGGAAAAGGTCAGTTTTCACTCCAATCCCAAAGAAAGCTGAAACTACCGCACAATTGCACTCATCTCACACGCTAGCAAAGTAATGCTCAGAAATTCTCCCAGCGAGGCTTCAACAGTACGTGAACCATGAACTTCCAGACGTTCAAGCTGGATTTAGAAAAGGCAGAGGAACCAGAGATTAAATCACCAACATCCACTGGATCACTGAAAAAGCAAGAGAGTTCCAGAAAAACATATATTTCTGCTTTATTGACTATGTCAAAGCCTTTGACTGTGTGGATCACAACAAACTGGAAAATTCTTAGAGAGATGGGAATACCAGACCACCTGACCTGCCTCCTAAGAAATCTGTATGCAGGTCAAGAAGCAACAGTTAGAACTGGACATGGAACAGACTGGTTCCAAATTGGGAAATGAGTACATCAAGGCTGTATATTGTCACCCTGCTTATTTAACTTATATGCAGAGTACATCATGAGAAATGTTGGACTGGATGAAGCACAAGCTGGAATCAAGACTGCTGGGAGAAATATCAATAACCTCANTACCAGACCACCTGACCTGCCTCCTAAGAAATCTGTATGCAGGTCAAGAAGCAACAGTTAGAACTGGACATGGAACAGACTGGTTCCAAATTGGGAAATGAGTACATCAAGGCTGTATATTGTCACCCTGCTTATTTAACTTATATGCAGAGTACATCATGAGAAATGTTGGACTGGATGAAGCACAAGCTGGAATCAAGACTGCTGGGAGAAATATCAATAACCTCAGATATGCAGATGACATCACCCTTATGGCAGAAAGCGAAGAGGAACTAAAGAGCCTCTTGGTGAAAGTGAGAGAGGAGAGTGAAAAAGTTGGCTTAAAACTAAGATTGTGGCATCTGGTCTCACCACTTCATGGCAAACAGATGGGGAAAACAGTGGCTGACTTTACTTTCGGGGGCTCCAAAATCACTGTAGATGGTGACTGCAGCCATGAAATTAAAAGATACTTGCTCCTTGAAAGAAAAGCTATGACCAATCTAGATAGCATATTAAAAAGCAGAGACATTACCTAGCTAACAGAGGTTCATCTAGTGAAAGCTATGGTTTTTCCGGTAGTCATGTATGAATGTGAGAGTTGGACTATAAGGAAAGCTGAGTGCTGAAGAACTGACGCTTTTGAACTGTGGTGTTGAAGAAGACTCTTCAGAGTCCCTTGGACAGCTAGGCGATCCAACCAGTCCATCCTAAAGGAAATCAGTCCTAAATATTCATTGGAAGGACTGATGCTGAAGCTGAAACTTCAATACTTTGGCCACCTGATATGTAGAACTGACTCATGTGAAAAGACCCTGATGCTGGGAACGATTAAAGGTGGGAGGAGAAGGGGATGACAGAAGATGAGATGGTTGGATGGCATGACCGACTCAATGGACATGAGTTTGAGGAGTTGGTAATGGACAGGGAGGTCTCGTGTGCTGCACTCTATGGGGTCACAAAGAGTTGGACATGACTGAGCAACTGAACTGAACTGAAAAGGTGGCTCAGTGGTAAAGAATCTGCCTATGAACGCAGGAGACATGGGTTCAATCCCTGGGTGGGGAAGATCCCCTGGAGGAGGAAATGGCAACTGACTCCAGCATTCTTTCCTGAAAATCCCATGAATAGAGGAGTCTGGTGGGCCACAGTCCATGGCGTCGCAGGGTTGGACACGACTGAGCAAACATGCACATATAAAAGGAATTCACAACGTCAGGTCACAAAGCCAAGGAAAGACTGAGGAGCTGATGCAGATTAAAGCAGGTAACAGAACCATGACAACTAAATGCAATATATGACCCTATACCGAATCCTGAATTGTTTTCACCCAGCTTTAAGGAGAACTGTATTTACACGTGCAGCTCATAACATGAAAGTCCCCTCGGAATGCCAATCACTACTCATGTTCATAAGAAATATCTTGGGTTCTACATCAAGATTGGTATACACGCTAGTGAAGAATGTTGATAAAGAAGGCTATTCAAGTGTGGGGGGTAGGCAGTATATGGGAAATCTCTATACCTTCCTCTCAATTTTGCTGTGAACCCAAAGATGCTCTTTAAAAAACGTCTAAAAATAAAGACTGATACATTAAGCATACACTTATCTTTAAATATTTACATATAAATATATGTAAATATTATAATGAAATGCATATAAGTATACATATTTAAGATTTTATGTTTTCAGTGACTTTTCTGATAAACCGACCATACCAACAGTAAAGACCTTGTAAGGTAAAAAGGCTCCTTCTAGGCATGTGTATACAATAAATACATTCTTACCCTACACCTGTCCTACACACTCCCTTCTCACCACTTCGATCACCTTCTAATCACCTATATGTATCCACAAGTATCACTTAAGAAAGCATTTTTCTCTTTCTAATTTTAAATAATTTACAATCTTTCTTATTCAAAGCAATGGCTTTATCTTCTACTTCAATTTTTAAGAAAATGCTAAGCATGCAAAGTGAATGTTTAATTCATTTAGAAAGTGTTATAAAATCATCAATGTGTTAACAAAATATATTCTGCAGTAAGTTATTACATTGATAGAATATTACATTATTATATAAAAATAGAAATATTTTAAATTACTATAGTCATTTTAGATTTGTATGATATCACTTAAAGTTAACTGTACAGTCCAAGTACATGTTGCTGACTCATAAAAAATGTATTTTAAAATATATTTAATCTATATGACACTCACTGACATGGCAAAAAAATCTTTAAAAAAAGAGCCACCATATGTATAATATTAAACTGTGCTGGTCTTATCTAATTAAGTATCTGTCTTATATATTTTATGATAAACTATTTACAAATAAAACTTAAACAGGTAAACCTGCACATGTTCACGCTCAAAGATTTCACAAAGCAACTATAGAAGTCCTTACATTATACTGCTCCAGATTTTTCTCTTTATTTGCCTCAGTGTCCTCCAAATCCTTATGTATAGCAGCAATCTGTCTTTTCTTGTCATTAATAGCTTGATCTAAAGACTTGAGTTCCTTTTTAATCCACTTATCCCTTTCTTCTTTTGATGTAAACTGGCTTCCTCGACCCTGCTTTGCATAAAGGTCCGTTCTTTCCTGGGTAGCTTGGGCCAATCTACACAAGATAGAAAAGAATGGATTAAAAAGGAGAACAGGAAATAACCAAGTTTAATTTCAATCAATACCTCAAGAGTACAGAGAGACAATAACCATTTTTGTAATTCCATACAAGAAGGAAAGAAGGAGAATTCCCTGGTGGTCCAGTGTTTAGGACTCTGTGCTCTCAATGCCGAGGGCCTGGGTTTGACAGTCAGGGAACTAAGACCCCACAACCCACACGGGGAAAAAGGGAAAAAAAAAAGGAATTAAGTATAAAAAGCAACTGTTATCTAATAGTGCTTCTAGGACTAGCTCTATTTAACATTAATTTAACTTCAAAATCATAGCGAAATTCAGGTAAAGCAGCCCATCCTCTAAGGATTTAAGGTCGGATTTAAGGTCCTTCCTGGTCTGGGTTAATCAGTAAACCTAGACAAATCTAGCACCCTACCTCAGGGATTTTCAAAAATGCTCCAACTATATTTAATTATTTAAACATTTTCAACACCTTACAATGAAAGACATTATAAAAGTTAAAAGGCAAGAGAAAACACATACAACATACAGGACAAATATTAACCCCCAGATAACATAAAACAATACTATCAAATAGTAAGAAGAAAAAAATCAGGAAAAAAACGGACAAAGGATATAAACAGGAAATTCATTAAAATGAACAGATGAGGCATAAAAACACGATAATGTACTAAATTGTGAAGTCGGCAAACACTGGCAAGTCCAATCTATAGACAGAAACTAAAATGTCTAGATGTTAAAAGATGTCAAGTATGAAAAGAAGGTGGCAGAATAAACACACAGCAGGATACAATTTGGGTAAACAAAGTCCAAAATTTAGCTGTATTATTATGGGCAAGTTACTGAACTTCCCAGAGCCTTAAATTTGTCAAACTTATAGTGAGGATACTGTGGATCACCTAGGGCTTCTAAATAGGCAATATGCATACACTAATACTGGCCCACAGTACTGGCTGTTACTTTGAAATGGGCATTTAACTTTTTGCCCTTAATTACTTTTTGTCTTTAATTACTAACTTCCTAACCTATAATTCTTTATATAATAATATATAATAAGGTTCTATAGAGGAACCATGTAGAACATTAGAATCGGTAAAAAAAGTCCCAGACCTAGCAATTCCTCGCTCTTCTTTTTCTTTTACACTGTTGAATTTAGGTTCTGTTTCTGCCAGTTCTTTCTGCTTTTCTTCTATTTTTTCAAGCAGCTTCTGCCTTTCTTTTAATAAGCGTTTCTGTAAATAAAGCAAGATAAGTAAAAATGCAATCTGTTTAAAAACTTTTCTTATTTTTAAGTCTAGCATAAGATATTTTCTCATGAAAAGAAATCATGAGAAAACTGATCCTGCAACATAAAACTAATTTTTAAATGTAAGTAACTGATAGTACTCAGTTGCAACTTGAATGCAAATTATTTTAATGTGCCAAATTTTTTACAAAAATTCAAGCATGACCCCTGTCACAGAAAGGACTGTCCTCTGCAGTTCCCACTCACCTGAACATTTATGTCTTTGATTTTCAGCATTTTAACTTACCCTCTGTTCACTATTGCCTGCCAATTCATCTTGTAAATCCTTGGCTTTAAGCTCCAATTTAGTTCTCTGCTTAATTTGTTCCTGTCTTTCAGCACTGAGCTGTTCCTTTTCTTCTTTCATAGCTGAAATTTTTGTTTTCAGTTCTCTAACTTGGCGCTCAATATCCTATTCAAAATTTATCAAATAGAAACAAGTTAGACAACTAGAAATACAAAAGCAAAATCAGGACACCATTGGTTTGTCTCTTCTTTTTCTCTTATTTAAACTTTCAGTACTACTCTCTTTCCAATGCTCAATCCCAGTGACACCACTATTGAAGTTACCATTCCATAACTCTGGTACATAAAGTTTAACTTACAAGTTAACCTAAGTCTAGTTTATAACGTTACCTCCATTTTATCTCTTGCATCCTGCTGAGCATCTCTTAATTGTCTGGATTTTTCGCCACTTGTCTCTCGCTTAGCAGAAAGCTGGAAAAAAACCAAGCTATGATTTCTAACCCATTTTGGATTTGTTCAATGTTTAATAACATCTAGTAAAAATCTTTAAATATCTGCTAAAACAAGGATTCACTTAAAAAAAAATTTCCCCCAAAATAACTGTATTGGGTTTAAATAGAAAATGCCTATAGTTTTCAGCATTACCTAAAACAAGTTTTTGTACAAAATGTCAGCAATACTAATTACAAAATACACATTAAAAAGCTAAGAAAGAAATTAATGAAACCCTAAAAGTTGTTTTCTTCTCATTCTGCTCTGCCTGATACCACCACCTAATTATATTTCAGATCCAACTATAGCAAGGACCACATGGGTCATTTTCCTTGGAGTAAACTCAAAGAGTAAATTTGCTAAGTAATGAAGTCATTAAGAAGTTTTAAAATTTTGAGGTCTGTATTTAAAAACCATTGAAAAGTATAAGTACAGTATGAGTTTAATATATTCATAAAAATAAAATTAAACAAGTGGCAAAGGTAAGTATTTTACCTCATCAAGTTTAGCACGAGTCTCGTTAAGTTCCTGATTGTAAATGGTATATTCCAGGGCTCGTCTCATCTTATCCCACTTTTGATACTGAGCTAGTTCTTCCTTTTCTTCCTCTAAGGTATGTAATCTCTCTTCAATGTATTTTAACAACTCATTGATTTTTTCCCGTTTTCCCTCTTAAAAAAAATGGGAGAAGGGTGAAGAAGTTCAATAAAATTTTTACACAGTATCAATTCTCAAATATACTGTGTAAAACTTAATCTTAAGCACTTTAGCATTATTTCTTTGATATTAGGTGGTAACCAAATCTAAGATAAAAATGGCAATTAAAACGCTTTATTATGTAAAGTATGAGAGAATAAACTTATTCTTTATTCAAAGAGACAAACTGTTAGAATTCTCAAACCTTAAACTGCCTAACACTAATTTTCTTTCCAATCAGTCTACAGGCAAATTATTATACAATATACTCCTGAGAATAGACAACTTCTCTCAAGTATCACAATGAAAAAGCAATACACAGAAGAAATAAGGCAGAATAACATTTATTTTACCCGTTTCCTTCATTAAAGATATGCTTTCTTCTTTTCGTTCATCATACACTCTAGTACCAGCTACTTCTCTTAACAGTTTTAGTCTCTGAGAATCTGGTGCTGTTGCCATCTGGTTAATCTAAAGATTTTAGAAAAATAATTATTTACAGAGCTAGATTGCTCTTTAAGAACTCTACCTTGAAAGGTATTCACAAGCCAAGTTTTAAGTATGAGTTCACAATAGGATAACAGCAATGAACAGAAAAGATCTTACCCTCAAGAAACCTACATTCTAGTGGGAAAAAAAAAAAGGAAGCATACATACCATTAAACTATAAGTACCATGAGGAAAAACAAAACAAAATAAGAAATTATAGCATGAAGAGTTAGGGTGATGGCAGTGCTCTTAAAAAAGACGCAGACAACATAGATGGCTTCTGTGAAATGACCTATGAGCAGAAATTGAAATAATATAAAGGGACCTATGATGCATGCACGCAGGAAATCTCAGGTAATTGCTTTCAAATCAGCCTCCTTTTAAAGAAATTTTTCATAAAGACAGTCTTTTCAAAAATCTCGCTCTTGAAAGTGAAACACATATTCTTCCTAATCCCTTTTTCTGAATGCTAACTTTCCAACACATAGCTAAAAACACCTCCAACATCAAATAAGAAGTGGACATTTTAAAAGGATTCTCCCCTAGTCCAAAATAGCACAACAGGTATTAGGACACTGCAGGGTATGTTCTAAGAAAAATAAATTATTTTAGATATATATAGTTAAAAGATATGAGGAAACAGTAGAACAATCAGCTAAAGTATATAACTCCTAAAAACTGTAAAAAATACAATTCAATTGAGGGAAAATAACATGTAGCATTATGGCTGCTTCTGCTGCTGCTAAGTCGCTTCAGTCGTGTCCAACTCTGTGTGACCCCACAGACGGCAGCTCACCAAGCTCCCCCGTCCCTGGGATTCTCCAGGCAAGAACACTGGAGTGGGTTGCCATTTCCTTCTCCAATGCAGCATTATGGCAGATTTCTGGTAATGTAAGCTTTCTAGTGTGTTATACTAACAGACAGAGTATTAATTTCAGAAAGTAACTTTTTTCAAATGTGATTTTTATAAAGTTTCTACAATACTTTTACAAACAAAAAATATCTGCAGATCACTAAGAAAACATGATCCACTTAAATAATTCTGCTGAAATACTTTTATCCCACCATGCAATGGATCTGTTTTGCACTTTATAGCCACAAAAAAAGGTGTTATTAATACAAACTTCAGTGCAAAATAAATCAATGAAAACAGAAGATAGTAAGGTCCATTTTCACCCGAATTTAACCACTAGAATAAAATAAAATTCATCATTCAATGAATATAATCAGAAAACAAATTCCATTTAAAAAGATACACATTTTTTACCTTTCCTTGTTTAACGATATAATAAGGATTGCTTCGAGAAAAACCAGCACTTTCCAGGAGATTCATCACATCATTTTTCCTGTTGATAAACAATTAAAAAAATTTTCAAATATATATAACACTCTAACAATAAGCAAAGAATACACTAACCCTTGAGTTAAGGAGCATGAAGAACTACAGAACAGTCATTAAGTATCATTTATATCAGCCTCAGGGAATCTTCTGATTCTTATGCTTGAACTCTAAATAATGATTCGTTGGACACGAGGCAAAAGTACCTCATATATGAGCCAAGTAAAATACTTTTACTCTTTTGTATAAAAATTATAAGCATAAAAATCCTTACGTGACCATTTTCTTGTCTAAGAAATACTGATCTTTTTTGGCACCGATAACTCTCCGAAGTGAAACTTCCTCTTTGTCGATCTAAGAAAAAAACATAAATGCTCAAACATAAATCTAACAGTAAATGTTTTGGAAACATTTCAGTTAATAGGGTCATTTTAGAGTCCGCCACCGTAGCAATTATTTTGAAACTTCAATTATCTCACTAAAGATATGCTGCTGCTGCTGCTAAGTCACTTCAGTCGTGTTTGACTCTGTGCGACCCCATAGATGGCAGCCCACCAGGCTCCCCTGTCCCTGGGATTCTCCAGGCAAGAACATTGGAGTGGGTTGCCATTTCCTTCTCCAATGCATAAAAAGTGAAGTCGCTCAGTCGTGTTCGACTCTTAGCGACCCCATGGACTGCAGCCTACCAGGCTCCTCTGCCCATGGGATTTTCCAGGCAAGAGTACTGGAGTGGGTTGCCATTGCCTTCTCCAAGAAAGATATGCTACGAATACTCAATTCTATGACAAAGACCTTTTTTTACAACAGCTTGCACATTCTCACTTGTTTACCAGAATATAGTATAAACTAAATCATAAAAGCCTTCCTGGATAGCTAAAACAGTAAAGAATCTGCCTGCAATGCAGGAAACCTGAGTTCAATCCCTGTGTTGGTTAGATCCCTTGGAGAAGGGCATGGCAACCCACTCCAATATTCTTACCTAGAGAATTCCAAGGACAGAGGAGCCTGGAGGGCTACAGTCCAGGGACTCACAAAGAGTTGGACACAACTAAGTGACTAACACACACAAATCATAAAAGCCTAAGTACAGCTATAAATAAAAGTTTCAAAGCATGAAAAAAGTCAGCTGCATCAATAAAATTCTCAACATTATTACTGAAAAGAAAAAAACCGTTACTCACCGGTAACCGGTTGTCTGAATTGTCAAAAATAATCTCCACAAAAGCAGAAATAACACGAGGACCAGTACCCTCCTAAAACACAAGAGAAAATTAATGTCATTTAGGTGTATTTTCATATTCTTTAAATACTTTTAAAGTTTAGTGCAGGTAACAAGCCTGATTCAATGGAGGAAAATTTCTATCAGATGAGAATATCACATCAATCTAGTCTATGCCCCAACCACTAATGCCAAAGAAGCTGAAGTTATATGATTCTATGAAGACCTAAAAGACCTTCTAGAACTAACACCTCAAAATGAGGTCCTTTTCATTATGGGGGACTGGAATGCAAAAGTAGGAAGTCAAGAGATACCTGAAGTAGCAAACAAGCTTGGCCTTGGGAGTACAAAATGAAGCTGGGCAAAGGCTAACAGAGTTTTGCCAAGAGAACACACTGGTCATAGCAAACACCCTCTTCCAACAACACAAGAGAAGACTCTACACATGGACATCACCAGATGGTCAATACAGAAATCAGATGGATTATATTTTTTGCAACAGAAGATGGAGAAGCTCTATACAGTCAGCAAAAACAAGACCGGGAGCTGACCATGGCTCAGATCATAACTCCTTATTAAAAATTCAGACTTAAATTGACTAAAGTAAGGAAAATCACCAGACCATCCAGGTCTGACCTAAATCAAATCCCTTATGATTATATAGTGGAAGTCACAAATAGATTCAAGGGATTAGATTTGATAGAGTGCCTTAAGAACTATGGATGGAGGTTCATGACATTGTACAGGAGGCAATGATCAAGACCATCCCCATGAAGAAGAAATGCAAAAAGGCAGAACAGTTGTCTCAGGAGGGCTTACAAACAGCTGTGAAAAGAAGAGAAGCAAAAGTCAAAGGAGAAAAGAAAAGATATACCCATCTGAATGAAGAGTTCTAAAGAATAGCAAGGAGGTAAGAAAGTCTTCCTAAGTGATCAAAGCAAAGAAACAGAGGAAAACAACAGAATGAGAAAGACTAGAGAATTCTTCAAGAAAATTAGAGATACCAAGGGAACTTTTCATGCAAAGATGGGCACAATAAAGGACAGAAATGATATAGATCTAACAGAAGCCGAGGATATTAAGAGGTGGCAAGAATACACAAAAGAACTATACAAAAAAGATTTTCATGATCCAGATAACCACAATGGTGTGATCACCTACCGAGAGCCAGACATCCTGGAGTGCAAACTTAAGTGTGCCTTAGGAAGCATCACTATGAACAAAGCTAGTGGAGGTGATAGAATTCCAGCTGAGCTATTTCAAATCCTAAAAGATGATGCTGTGAAAGTGCTGCACTGGATATACCAGCGAATTTTGACAACTCAGCAGTAGCCACAGGACTGGAAAAGGTCAGTTTTCATTCAACCCCAAAGAAAGGCAATGGCAAAGAATATTCAAACTACCGCATAACTGCACTCATCTCACACACTAGCAAAGTAATGCTCAAAATTCTCCAAGCGAGGCTTCAACAGTACGTGAACCATGAACTTTCAGATGTTCAAGCTGGATTTAGAAAAGGTAGAGGAATCAGAGATCATACTGCCAATGTCCACTGGATCATAGAAAAGGCAAGAGAGATCCAGAAAAACACCTGCTTTATTCATTACGCCAAAGCCTCTGACTGCCTGGATCACAACAAACTGTGGAAAATTCTTAAAGAGATGGGAAATAACAGACCACCTGACCTGCCTCCTGAGCAATCTGTACGCAAGTCAGAAGCAACAGTTAGAACCGGACATGGAGCAACAGACTGATTCCAACTTGGGAAAGGAGTTAAGTCAAGGCTGTATATTGTCAATCTGCTTATTTAACTTTTGTGTAGAGTATATCATGTAAAATGCCAGACCGGATGAAGCACAAGCTGGAATCAAGATTGCCGGGAGAAGTATCAATAACCTCAGATACGTGATGACACCACCCTTATGGCAGAAAGCAAAGAAAAACTAAAGAGCCTCTTGATGAAAGTAAAAGAGAGTGAAAAAATTGGCTTAAAGGTCAACATTCAAAAAACGAAGATCATGGCATCAGTCCCATTACTTCATGGCAAATAGATGGGGAAACAAAGGAAACAGTGACAGACTTTATTTTCTTGGGCTCCAAAATCACTGCAGATGGTGACTGCAGCCATGAAATTAAAAGACTCCTTGGAAGAAAAGCTATGACAAACCTAGACAGCATATTAAAAAGCAGAGACATTACTTTGCCAACAAAGGTCCATCCAGTTAAAGCTTTTTCCAGTAGTCATGTATGGACGTGAGAGTGACTATAAAGAAAGCTGAGCACTGAAGAATTAATGCTTTTGAACTGTGGGGTTGGAGAAGACTCTCAAGAGTCCCTTGGACTGCAAGGATATCAAACAAGTCAATCCTAAAGGAAATCGGTCCTGAATATTCACTGGAAGGACTGATACTGAAGCTGAGGCTCCAATACTCTGGCCACCTGATGTGAACAACTGACTCTTTAGAAAAGACCCTGATGCTGGGCACGATTGAAGGCAGGAGAAGGGGACAACAGAGGATGAAATGGTTGGATGGCATCACGATCTCAATGGACTTGAGTTTGAGCAAGTTCCAGGAGTTGATGATGGACAGGGAAGCCTGGCATGCTGCATTCCATGGGGTTGCAAAGAGTTGGACACGACTGAGCAACTGAACTGTACTAAGAAAATCCTCTTGACAAAGCAGCAGACACCGGATTATGATAACAATACTCAAACATAGAGCTTTTTTTCTCCTCCAAATAGACTTTGACTGTGAATTTAAAAAATGAGAGCTATGCAAAAGATGTCAAAGTTAGATGTAAATAGGTTTTATTCTACATACCACTTCATTTGAGCACAAGACCTCATAGTCATCCAATTTTACCTATTTGCTAATACATAAAACTTTGAGGCTTTTCTCTTATAGATTCATCTTAATGTTAGAAAGGAACCCTAACAAAGCATATAATTACTGGAACTGTCTTTTTAAACATTTGAGATATTCTGTATAATTTTAAATCTGCTATGGAAACATACACATTTAACACGTCACATTTTGATCAATTTGTGACCCAGCTACTTACCAAGCCCAGATAATTTCTAGATTGTGAAACTGTTATGAAGTAGTTCAATACAATAAAGAATGACACCTAAAGAAACTATTCTTTTAATGCTAATCTGAGAAACCTAAACAGAGATTTGCTTATAGGCAATCAATCCTGATTATCAGACTAAAAATTCAAATAAAAAATTAAAATTAAAATTTAAGAGTAGGAGGAAGGAATTCCTTGCCAGTCCAGTGGTTAGGACTTGGTGCTTTCACTACCGTGGCCTTGGTTCAATCCCTGGTTGAGGAATTAAGATCCCGCAAGCCACATGGCACAACAAGAAAAAAAAGAGTGGGCAAGGGTAGTGGGGGATAATGGTTAGAAAAGAACTTTAGTCTGAGAGATACTGTGTAGATACACTGAAGAATCCTGCTTTCTGGTCTTAAAAGTAATTATAACCTATATTTAAATAAGACAGATAAGGTATACCATTTTATCATAGACTTTTATACTTTCTTACCCTAAAAGTATTTACTATTTATAATTTAATGAAAACATTCTAACAATTTTCATTACTATAAACATACTTTCTTATTGGAAAATAATGTTACCGTTTAAGTACAAATATGGCTAAAAATAATTTTATGTGGTTAAGTTTGTAATGGTTGCTTTTCTGTGGCTGGCTCCATGTTAACTTGATTCTGAGTCTCAAACTTTCTAATCCCCAACCTAACTCGTTTTTCTCCTCGGCAAACCAGATTCCAGACCCTTACCAGGCCATACTCTTTAAATATATAAGAAACATATTGTGTCATGTTCACAAAAGATCTGAAACTTGAAAAAATAATTTTGTTTAGCGGAACTGATTAGAAGTACTTAAAACTAGTAATGTTTTAAAGCAGTGTCACTCACATGTAACAAAGCCAATCGCTGTTCCGGACGAAGATGACTAAACTCATCACTGAGAACAAACTGAATTGCTAGGAACATAAAAACAACTATTAGTACAATCTAAAGATTTATGCTTTAGTTATAATCTCCCATACCTTAAGAGAACACAGTGTATCTATCAGGTAATGAACAATACAGATTAACTGTTTCATATAGACAAAAGGAATGCAGAAAATTTGCCTGTACAGATTAATCACCTACAAAATGATGATATTAGAAAAATATTAACAAGCTTTCACTAAAACATTTAAGGTAAGAAAATAAAAACAAAACACTGAAATACACAAAAAGACAAGCAAAACTAAGGCGTGACTTGATCAAAGTATACATGTTCAGGTTTCATGCTATATTTGCTTTTATCCACTACTTATAAATGATATAAATTAAAATATTTAACAAAATAGGATATATTCCTATAATATCGTTAATTGGATACTTTGTCAAAAGAAACAGAACTAAGTAGGAAATACTGGCAAACGCTTCAGATTTCCACTCTCTGCTGCAGTACTTACATGTCCTTTGTCTTCTATAAATAAGGAGGTGTCATTCATACCACTTCCTCAGAAAGCCTAACTGGACGACCCTCTCTTAGAAATGTAACTCTTTACTCAACTTTTGTATTCCCAGTCCACCCCAGAGACTTTTGACACTCTAAAAGAGTGAGTGTGTGTATATGAGTATGTAAGCTGGGGGTGATGGTGGGGATTGGTTTTCTTTTATAATCACCTTGGAGGGGACAAATTCAAACTCCTAGAGATTATGAAATACTTCCACTCCAATCCTACTCTTCTCACCATCCCCAAATTACAACTACTGATGGGACAGAGCCCTTTAGAGCTGTGAGCAGGGAAAGGACAGAAGCTCTGCTATTACTAATGCTCCCTTTCCCTCAAGCACCACTCAACTAAGACGTTCAAAAATGCTTCAACCTACTCCTTACATAGTCCAAATCTTAAAATATTTTTCTTCCCCAAAGAATTTAACACAGGCATTACTATTCTTAAATGCATTTTATCTTTAGACCTAGTTTTCAAAGCTTTATTTACTACCTTCTGACAACTGTCTTTGTTGAGTCTATACAGTTTTTTATACTCTTCCATCTTTTATTAAAATAATTGATTTAATCAGATAAGCTATTTCCCATAACAATATTAACTATTCTACTGCATTTATATTCTTTCTCTCTCTCTCCGCATTTACAACATTTATATATGGCACTGAAGTTTAGAAAGCACTCCTATACATATAATCTCATTTGATTCTCACAACTCATCTAAGGTAGGCAGGGTAAATACCTGTTTTTAAAGTGAAAGACTACTTTGAGAAGTTGTTTTGCATAATCTCACATGGCTAATTAGCCACTAGCGCAGAGCTCAGATTCTTACACTCTAAACCCTCTACATTAAATTTCAATCGTGTTTGAAGAAGTATTTCTTCTGTTTCATGCAGACATAACCTCAGATAAACTACCTTAAGATACCTAGGTCTTATTATATTTAGAATTCAAAATACAATACCTACCATAAAAAAAGTTACTTTTTCCAGATCCATTTCTGCCCACTGTAAAATTTCAAAAAGTATGTTATTTTGTATAAAAAAACAGTAAAATTTTAAATTGAAAGTATTCAAAGATATAAAATCCTATTGTCTAACAAAACATCTTAAAACTTAAATACAACAGAACAGTGAACAGCAAATAATAAAACAGCTTTGATTACCAAATGAGTACAGGTTTTGTATTGTCTTCAGTTTTTTTCTTAAAGAAATTTATTTCATTGTTTACTTTTTCGCTCTTTCTCAATAGTTTAATAGGAATAACTAAACATACTACCTGGTCTTCATTACAATGGACATGTAATTATATTTTAATTGTATATAATACTTCTAACAATTTAAAGATTCACATGCTAAAATTTTAAAATACTTAAACAGTCATTAAAAATTCTCAAACCATTTCCATGTTAAAACTGTTTTCTGATCAGCCCTATACATCAAGTATAGTCTCTCAGAATCACAAAAATACAGACAACAATAAGGCACTTGTTTTACTACCTGAATTCAGAAACAAGCAATTCTATACATAAAAGAAAATCAAATACATCAGATATAATGAATTTATTTGAACTTTCCTGTTCAGCAGAATTTTCATTAAGAGTCATGAATAACTATGTCACTCTCTCTCAATCTTGACCAATATCCTGAACAATTCAGCCCCAAAGTCATTATCTTTAATCCAAAGTAAATTCTAAAGAGATCAGAAAATAATGAAGTGCTTAAAAAAAAAAAAAAAGGGAATATAACAGACACAGGCCAACTTGAAATGGGTCTTCGACTAGGAAAATCTAGGATAATTTGAGCACTAAAATAATTAGATGAATTATAAACTAGGGCTTGGGTGAAGTGGAGGAGAATAATTCATGAGTCCATACTGAAAATAAAAAGATAAATAAACAGCTAAGGAGAAAGGATGCTTGATTACAGTAAAATAACAAAGGGTGAGAGGAGTGCTGGAAATAGAATATCATCATCCTGTAACTATCAGAATAAAGGCAAGAATTATTGATGAATACTAAATCAAACGGGGAATTTTGATAAGGAACACAGTATTTGCATGATCCCCAAATCTCTCCACATTATTTACCAGTTGCAAAGGAAAAAATACTAACTATAGTGGAAAAATCACACAACCTTTACTTATCAAAAATATAATCATCAGTAAGAACCAGATGGAGATCGTGTGCCTCCACATGGAATACCCTGAAAACCAGGACACATCATTTACATAATGTTTCTCAAAACCAACACTGTAAAAGACAAAGGCTGTGGAAACGACCCAGATTAAATGAGAATAAAGAGACACGGCAACTAAATGCAACGCTTGATCTGATCCTAAATTAAATCCTGTACTGGGGTGGGGGGAAATGCTGTAAGGAACATTTCTGGGTCAGCCAACATAACTAGAAAATAAAAGATTACTGTACTGATGCTAAATTTACTGACATTATTAACTATACTGTGATTATATAAGATAGCTTCACAAAATCTGACTAGAAGTGATCCAATGTGACCACAAACCAGATATATCTTCTTTGTAAAGGTTATGACCACTTTTCCTCTCACTCTTGCCCTCAAACTGCACTCTCCCATTAAGGCCCTAGCAGCTAAGCAGGCTTGGGGCTCTGTTTTCCAGGAAAGCAGGGGACTAACACAAGTATAGATCATTAACAGGAAGAACAGCTATCTCTGGGTAGAGGGACTACAGTTTAATTTTTTTTCCTTTTAGCTTCTTTATGTTCTACAAAGTCACGTATATTTCTTTTGTTAGAAGGATAGATATAAAAATAACCTTAAAAAGGTTAATGGTTATTACATTTAAACATCAAACAAATATCAGCACATGAGGTTCTCCCTGCCTTCAAATCATTATTTTTCTAAGGGTCAAAAATCATTAAACAAAGTGGTATGCTTTCAAAAGATATGTTTAGGATCAATCTCAGTGTATATTACTTTTGGTCTTTCTTACATGATTAATGAACTTATTTTTATTTTTTAAGATTTTTTTTTTTTTTTTTTGATGTGGACTGTTTTTAAAGTCTTTATTAAATGCACGTGGATCTCTGCTCCTGGATCAGGGGTTGAACCTGCACCTTGTGTACTGGAAGGTGAAGTCTCAACTACTGGACTGCCAGGAAGTCCAGACTTGTTTTTAAAATACATTAAACAATATCATTTTTTTTTCAGTTAAACAAAAGAACATTTAGATAATTTCCTTTGTAACTGTGACTATTAACAATCCTAATGTTGCAACCAAAGTAGTAAAATAGCTCCCTGGTAAGAGGCCCTACCAGAAGAACTGATGCTTTTCAACTGTGGTGTTGGAGAAGACCCTTGAGAGTCCCTTGGACTGCAAGGAGATCCAACCAGTTCATTCTGAAGGAGATCAGCCCTAAGATTTCTTTGGAGGGAATGATGCTAAAGCTGAAACTCCAGTACTTTGGCTACCTCATGGGAAGAGTTAACTCANAAGCCTTTTTCCTACAAACGAGAAATGGGGGACACAGAAAGGCTTTTGGTATGTGGCAGGGCCCCCAGGGTCCTGCCTGGGTTCAGTAACACTCAAAAATCTGACTGCTCCCTTTCTCTGATGGGTCAGTTACTTTGATAACTTTCAGGGTCAGATTAGAGGAATAAATACACTGAATATATTTGCAGGAGGAATACAGCTTGCTCAGGACGCAGCCCTCTACTCAGTTTATGGGCTGTGGTGTGGGATCTGGCTAAAGTCTATAAATTGGGTGAAGGGTTGTGATTTTTCTGCTGCGGTGACTGATATCAGCCTCCACTCACCTAAACCTAATCTAATATGGTATGTAAATGAACCTCTACCACAACTGGCTGCCTATTTCACGCCTAGGAACAACGTGCTCTTAGCTGTAACCATAGACTCCTTAAATGTAAGGGCTAAAAATAGAAAATCGGAGATGATAATATAGGAGTAAATCTTTGTGACTATAAATTCGGCAATGGTTTCTTAAACATGACACAAGTGATGAAAGAAACATAATTTATACTCTAGCAAAACTTTTGTGCAGGGACTCCCCTGGTGGTCCAGCGGTTAAGAATCTGTCTGCCAATGCAAGGGACACCAGTTCGATTTCTGGTCTGGGAAGATCCCATGTGCTGTGGAGCAATTAAGCCCGTATGCCACAACTACTGAGCCTATACTTTAGAGCCTGCAAGCCACAGCTACAGAAACCTGCGCACTCTAGGGCCTGTGCTTCTCAACAAAAGAAGCCACCACAGTGAGAAGCCCTCATAGTGCAAGCAAGAGTAGCGACTTCCCCCAACCACCCCCCACCACCGCCCTCTGCAGCTGGAGAGAAAAGCATAAAAGCTGTGCACAGCAACAAAGACTCAGCACAGCTGGAAAACAACAACAACAGCAACAACAAACACCTTGTGCATCTAAAGAAATAAAACAAGAAGAAAATATTTGTGAATTTTATTGATATATTTGAAAAGGGACTTGTTTCTGAAATATATAAGAACTCTTACAATAACAATAAACAGACAACTTGGTTTAAAAATGGGTAAAAGATTTGAATACAAGTTTTCCCAAGTGGTCTGTAAACTTATGAAAAGATGCTCAACATCACTAGCCACAGTCAGCTACCACTTCATATGCACAAGGATAGCTAGAATAAAAAAGACAGACAATGACAGGTGTTAGCTTGGATATGGAGAAATTGGAACCGTCTTACTGCTGCTGGGAATGTCAAATGGTGCAGCCACTTTGTTCCTCGAAAAGTTAGATATAGAATTACCACATGACTCACAGTTTCATTTCTAGGTATATATGCAAGAGAAATGAAAACTTCCGCACAAAAATGTGTATATGAATGTCCACAGCAGCATTATTCTTAACAGTTAAAAGGTAGAAATAACTTAAATGTCCATCAATCAATAGATGAGTAAAATGTGCTCAATCCATACAATAAAGTATGATTCAGCAATAAAAAGTAATACTGATACACACTGAAGATTGTACTGACACATACACTTAAGAATACCAAAGAAGTTTCCTGGTGGCCTAGTGGTTAGGATTCTGGGCTTTCACTGCTGTGGCCTGGGTTCAAGCCCTGGTCGGGGAACTCATGCGATCCAGCCAAGGGGGGGGGGAAATGGATGAATCTTTCAAACGTAAGCTAAGTGAAAGAATCTAGTCACAAAAAAGCACATATTGTATGATTCCATTTATATGAAATGTCCAAAACAGACAAATTCATAGACACATAAAATAGATTAGTAGTTGCCTGGGGTTAGAGATTGAGTGGGAAGATTGGGAAGTAGATTTGAGGAAAGTTTTTTTCTTTTTGTGTCTGTCTCATAAAGTAAAGGAAATAAAAGCAAAAATGAACAAATAGGACCTAAATAAACTTAAAAGTTTTTGCACAGCAAAGGAAATCATCAACAAAACAAAAAGCGTACTGAATGGGAGAAAATATTTGCAAATAGTATGACTAATAAGGAATTATCCAACATATGTAAACAGCTCTTGCAATGCAATATCAAGATACAAACAACTTAATTAAAAACTGAGCAGAAGAACTGAATAGACATTTTTTCCAAAGAAGAAATGCAGGTGGCCAACAGGGACATGAAAAGATGCTCAACATCATTAAATCATCAGGGAAATGCAAATCAAAAACCACATCACACCTGTCAGAATGGCTATCATCAAAAAGAACACAAAGAACAAATGTTGGCAAGGATGCAGAGAAAAGAGAACCCTCCAACACTGTTTGGTGGGAATGTAAATTGGTGCGGCCACTGTGGAAAAAAGTATGAAGGTTTCTCAAAATACTAAAATTGGAACTACTATATGACCCAGAAACTCCACTCCTGGCTGTATAGATGTATGTTTAAAAAAAAAATCCCATCAAAAACACCAAATCAAAAATACATGGCACTACAATGTTCATAGCATCATTATAAGCAACCTAAGTGTCCAGCAATAAATGAACAGCTAAAGATGTGGTGTGTCTATATATATGTATATGTGTGTACACACACATACACAATGGAATATTACTCAGCCACAAAAAAGAATGAAACTTTGCCATATGCAGCAATGTGTGTGGACTTAGAGAACGTTATTGCCTGCCCGTACAGAAGATGTAGGTTTGTTTGGAAAGATCCCCTGGAGGAGGAAACTGCAAACCACTCCAGTGTGCTTGCCTGGGAAATTCCATGGACAGAGGAGCCTGGCAGGCTATGGTCCATATGGTCTCAGAAGAGTCAGGACTTAACAACTAAACACACACAAGACACACATGCTAAGTGAAATGTTAGACAGACAAAGACAATGTATAACTTATGTGTGTGATCTAAAAAATACCACAAACTAGTGAATGTAACAAAAAAGAGACAGACTCACAGATAAAGAGGACAAACTAGTGTTTACTGTTGAGGAAATGAGGAAAGGGCAATATAAAGGTGGAGTAGTAGAAGGTACAGGGTGTAAAATAGGCTGCAAGATATATTGTACAACATGGGAAAGGTAGCCAGTGTTTTGTAATAATATAAGTGAAGTGTAGCCTGTAAAAATTGTATAATAAATAAACATCAAATTTAGGTAGCGTTTACAAAGAAAATAGAAGAATAAGTTCAAAACTTAAAGAGCACTCTGAAAGATTATTGAATTTAAAAAAATTGATAGACATGGAGGTGCAAAATTTCCCATATAAGCATTGTCCCTTGTGCCTAATAAAGTAGGGATGCTAAGATTTAAAAAATAG
Organism: Neotragus pygmaeus; assembly: GCA_006410875.1. NCBI lineage: Eukaryota > Metazoa > Chordata > Mammalia > Artiodactyla > Bovidae > Neotragus > Neotragus pygmaeus. The sequence continues at coordinate 991,376 of SJYV01010136.1, forward strand.
TGCAAAACTCTCAAGAATCTTGGAAAGTATGGGTGAATCATGTCTAAGTAGGTAGATCAAATATCATTTTTCATAGTTGGACAAATTCAGCAACTAGCTCAAGACGGTTACAGATTAACTCACACACAAAAATACAGGTAGCAAGGTATTTTTTATTTTTCTTCATTTCAAATTGTTGAATGCACACATACTGCTAACATGACAATTAATTTGAAATATGTATATGCAATTTGGGGCTTCCCAGGTGGAGCTAGTGGTAAAGAATATGCCTGCCAATGCAGAAGACTAGGGTTTAATTCCTAGGTGAAGATCTGGAGGAAGGCATGGCAATCTACTCCAGTAATCTTGCCTGGAGAATCCCATAGACAGAGGAGCCTGGTGGGCTACAGTCCGTAGGTCACAAAGAGTCAGACACAACTGAAGCAACTTAGCACGCATGCATATGCAATTTGAACACAGTAGAGATACGAGGAAGAATTTTTTTCAGCTTCATTGATGACAAACACGACTAAATATGAACCGCATAAAACTATGAAGGATTACACTCTTAAGGAATGTGGTTTAAATTTAGTATAGGAATATGTTCTAATGGTGCAGCTGCGTTGACAGAAAAACATTCTGAAGTCATTATCCAAATTAAAGAGCTTACATGAGTGTATAAATCAACATACAGCTTCCTTCATCAAGATAGCTTTGCACTGAAAAAATTTTAGCTGAACTAAACAGTGTTGTTACTCAGTAAAAAATTGTGAATTATGCAAAAACCACTGTATTAGGTTTGAGATTTTTCTCTTTATTATGTGATAACATGGAAACACCTATTGTTGCATATGGTAGGAGGCATGAGATTCCACGCTGACTGAAGCAGTAACTGAAGTGGAACGTTCTATTAGCAATGTCTAAATGTGAAACAAATTTGCAGTGTTCCTAGAAAGTGAAAAACACTTTCATAAGGTCTCTGCCTTTTAAAAATGTGGTTTGGATGACAGATTTGTTTATTTGTGACATTTTGAGCATTTTTTATGATCTTGCTACTTCTAAGCAAGGAAAGACTGCGATATGATTAAAATGGCAGATAGGATCGAAGAGCAAAAATGAGAGCAAGAATCTTGAAAAAAGAGGATTTCCATAGAGTATATAACATGCTCCTTAATTTAACAAAATTATCAGTAAAGTAGGTGATGATCTTGATATTGCACATCTGGGAAATGTTATGGCCAAATGCCTTACAGATTTGACAGAAGTGTTTACGTTTTATATCCATCAAAAGAAGATCCATGCATGGGAAATTTACAGATCCAGAAACCATTGCTTTCCTTGAAAGGTAACTTTTCAACTTTGTAAACTTAAAGAGTAAATTGGTGGAAATACCAATGGATTCCGGATTTTGAACATCAGAATCACTTGCTTTATTTTGGATAAAAGTGAAAGATGAAAATCTTGAGCTTCCTGGAATGGCTTTAAAATTTCTTCTTCTATTCCTGTTAACAAACCTCTGTAATACTGGTTTCTGCACTAGAGCTTTCATTAAAGCAAAACATAAAAACAGTTTCAACAGTCATTATACCTTGTGAGTAGCATTATATTCCATTCTGCCTGCTTTAGCTAGACTTAACGAGCCCTTACAAGCATATTGGTCCACCAAAAACAATATTGATATGAGTAGTATTCATTTATATTTTACTTATAATTTTATAAGTAAAATAACATTAATTTCACTTATAATTTTTGTTTAGTTATGACTGAAGAATGACAAAAACATTATTAGTATAAAAGCAGTTCTCTCTATTCATCACTTATAACATGTACATTCAATGAACAACACACACACATTTTGCAATTATTTTACTTTTTCCCTATATTTGTTCTGATTATGTTTATTGAGATGTAATATTGTCTACTGAAACCAATAATAACAATTAGGTTGTTATTTTGTATGTCTTTGGTTTTTAATGTAATTTATTCAGTAATTCATTTTTATTGAATTTTAAAATGGAATGATTCTCAACATATCAAGAAAATATAAAAACTGGCCCTTCACCACATTTGGTTTGAGAAGCACCATTCTATGTATCAAATTCATATATAAAATGAGGATAAACTACTAACTTTGGATAGATCATAATTTTGTTTTTCTTTTTTGGCTTAAGCATGGAAAAGTATTTATTGGTTCTTGTAAATCAAGCAATTCAAAGACATCAACTTCAGATATGACTTGACTCAGGGCCCAAACCATGTTTCCAAAATTTAGTTTTCTCTTTACATTTCTCAGCTGTGTTGCCTTGACGTTGTCTCCATTCTTGGCAGTTCCCTTTTTAGGCTTGAAAGATGATGTCATCAGCTCCTGGAGTAGCATCTTTCTATGCTGAAATTCAGTGAAAGATAGTGAGCATCTTTATCCTAGCATTTCCAGAAAACATTCTGGGGTCCACTCTGATCGGACTATGCCAGTCCATGAGCTCATCTTTGATTTGATTACTATTGATGTCATCAAGATGCAGGACTTTGGCCGAGTCGGAATCATTCATCCCACTTTTTTTTTTTTTTTACTAAAGTATTGGTGATTTACAGTATTGAGTTAGTTTCAGACATACAGCAAAGTGATTCAGTTACGTGCTTGGGTTGCTCAGTCAGAACTATAACCTGCCAGGCTCCTCTGTCCGTGAAAATTTCCAGATAAGAACATGGAGCAGATTGCCATCTCCTACTCCAGAGGATCTTCCTGACCCAGGGATCGGTCAGTTATAAATACATACATATATTTTTTTCAGATTCTTTTCCATTATAGGTTATACAAGATATTGAATATAGTTCCCTGTGCTTATCTAATCCTTGTTGTTTATCTCTTTTACACATTTGGTGGTGTGTAGGATTGATTACAATTTGAGTAATGTGAAGTCCAGTGAGTTAGGGAAAAGAAGGACCACTTTTTTCTAGCAGGAAAGATGTACATTGCTCTGAGTTTCACTTCTTCACCATTCCCACTAGAGGGCAGACCAGTTCTGTAACGCAGTTGTGTCCAACTCTTTGCGACCCCATGGACTGCAGCACAGCCAGGCTTCCCGTCCATCACCAACTCCAGGAGCTTACTCAAACTCCTGTTCATCGAGTTGGTGATGCCATCCAACCATCTCATCTTCTGTCATCCCTTTCTCTTGTCTTCAATCTTGCCAGCATCAGGGTCTTTTCTAAGGAGTCAGTTCTTCACATCAGGTGGCCAAAGTATTGGCGCTTCAGCTTCAGTATCAGTCCTTCCAATGAATGTTCAGGACTGATTTCCTTTAGAATGAACTAGTTGGATCTCCTTGTAGTCCAAGGGACTCTCAAGAGTATTCTCTAACACCACAGTTCAAAAGCATCAGTTCTTCAGTGCTCAGCTTTCTTTATGGTCAACTCTCACATCCATACATGACCACTGGAAAAACCATAGCTTTGACTAGGTGGACCTTTGTTGGTAAAGTAATGTCTCTGCTTTTTAATAGGTTAGTCATAGCTTTTCTTCCAAGGAGCAAGCATCTTTTAATTTCATGGCTGCAGTCCCATCTGCAGTGATTTTGGAGCCCAAGAAAATAAGCTCTGTCACTGTTTCCATTGTTTTCCCACCTATTTGCCATGGAGTGATGCAACCAGATGCCATGATCTTAGTTTTTTGAATGTTGAGTTTTAAGCTAACTTTTTCACTCTCCTCTTTCACTTTCATCAAGAGGCTCTTTAGTTCTTTTTAGCTTTCTGCCGTAAGGTGGTGTCATCTGCATATCTGAGGTTATTGAGATAACCTCCCAGCAATCTTGATTCCCGCTTGTGCTTCATCCAGACCGGCATTTCGCATATAATTGTTGGGTGTGTCAAAAAGCCAAAATTGCTCTTAAACTACAAGACTGAAGTATAGCAAAAAAATAAAGCAGAGCAAGATCAATTACCCAGTGAGCATTCATTGGTACCAATACTGTACTATACCACAGTAAGACTTAACGAAGAGTTTGAAGCCCAGTGTCTTTGTATTTATAGTTAAACCCCGAGATATGTGTGTGTGTGTGCTTAGTTGCTCAGTCATGTCTGACTCTTTGTGACCCCATCGACTGTAACCCTCCAGGCTCCTCAGTCCGTGGAGATTCTCCAGGCAAGAATACTGGAGTGGGTTGCCATGCCCTCCTCTAAGGATCTTCCAAACCCAGGGATTGAACCGAAGTCTCCCACATTGCAGGCAGATTCTTCACCATCTGGGCCACCAGGGAAGCCCAAGAATGCTGAAGTGGGTAGCCTATACCTTCTCCAGGGGAACTTCCCGACTCAGGAATTGAACCAGGGTCTCCTGTATTGCAGGTGGATTCTTTACCAGCTGAGCTACCAGGGAAGCCCCAAACCCAAGATAGTAGGTAAAAATGGGACAACTCAAGGCTAAAGGGACAGATTGGAAGCTTTTGTATGTTGTTTTATGCTATGTGTATTTTACTGAGAGAGAGGTTGATTCATTCCTCAGGTCAGAAGCCTGGATGGGCCAGAAGCATCTACCCTGACAGCTCTAGTTCACAAGATGCGGAGAAGTGGACAGACACGGTGGTGTCTCCCCTCATCACAGGGGCTGCTGAACCGTTGCTCAGGGGTACATGCACATACACTCTTGTACTTTTATTCCGATCGTCACTACAAATCTTAGCCCATCTCTCCATCCCAGTTTTCTAGCTGACTTCTTTAGGGAATTCTTTTCATAATTGGGCTTCCTCTGTGGCTCACCTGGTAAAGAATCTGCCTGCAATGTGGGAGACCTAGGTTCAGTCCCTGGGATTGGAAGATCCCACGGAGAAGGGAAAGGCTACCACTCCAGTATTCTGGCCCGGAGAATTCCATGGACTGTATAGTCCATGGGGTTGCAAAGAGTTGAACACGACTGAGCAACTTTCAATTTCACTTTTCATTATTAGTTCCTTCAACATTTGCTGAGTACCACCTTGTTCCTGGCACCGTTAAGGCTCCGGGTACAGCTGTGAATCAGCTTCTGCAATCAAAGTGTTTAGAGAATATAGCTCTTTCTATTTGGGGCCTTGAAGGTCCTGGGAACTGTTTTTATTTCAGGTCAGCATCTCCTTCAATCAGTAACAAGTGGGCTACTTAGAGCTGCCATTTCTCAAGTATTGTTTCGAAAGGCGGAAGAACAAGAAAGAAAAAGAGGGGATAACTATAGAACCACAGAGTGATCCAGAGTTGCCTTAACAACAAGCCCCTGAGGTGCCAGAGCTGGACTCAGACTTGGCCAACTGTCCGTGGAAGGATGTCACCTTTTGACTCAACAGAACTTCACTGAAGTGAGCCTTTGAAATCCAAAGGAAGAGGGGCCCACACATCAAGGAGCTCACCCCACGCCTACCTTAGGCTTGTTTCGATTATGTAGGGACATAGAATGTTCTCATTCCAAAGGCTGTCTGGAACTGCTGGAGGAAGTATAGCATGTGGGTAAGAGCCTGGACTAAGAATCAGACAAGCCTCAGTTGGAACTCAGGCTGGACCCTGTAGTAGCTGCGCAACTTTGGACATTATCTTTGCGTCTGAGCTCTCACTTCCTCACTTGGAAGATGTGAGGTTGAAACCATGTAAAGTAAGTGAAGTTCTTAACTGGACAACTCCCCAGCATGTGTTAACCCAGGGCATTGAGATAACTACTCAGTTTCCATCATGTAAGTAGCTCAAGGAAAGGGATGTGCCTAAACTGATTCTATTTTGAATTCTATTCTATTCTGCCACATGCTTGGCAGGAAGAAGTCACTTTGTTGATAGAGAATGTACCCATGGCCACAGGGAACCACCCAGGTCACTCTCTGTGCCACCAGCTGCCTCTCCTCTCCTCTTGGGTCAAACATTGCCCAAGTGGCTGAGAAACGTTCAAGCATTAGTATTTTCTGAAGACCTGCACTTCGTCCTGTTATCTGAAATGGCTAAAGGGAAGGTGACGGGAACAGACAACTATTGAGTGCCTGCCTGCCATCAATATTCTGCTCTTTCCAATATTCATTCATTCGACAAATAACAACTAGACCTTGCCGGGAATAAACAGGTAAAAAGAACGCCATATAAGGAGTGTCTTACTTAAAGCATAGGATTAAGTTTTCTTGGTTTGTTTTAAAATTATTGTACAGTAGATTCTGCTAGTACACAGTTCTGTGCATTTTAAAAACGTATAGCTCCATGCTGATAGCATCACAATCAGAACACAGAATGTAGTGTAGGAAAATTAATTTCTAATTGGATGTCGTACAACTACGTCCCAGAGAGTTTGAGCAATTCTCCAAGGTCAAGGTGTCCAGTGCTTATTTACACAGATGATAGAAGGAAATGCAGATATTCACCTTGAAGTGAGCTGGAGGTCAAGGAAGGGCTCTGTGGCCAGCATTGGTCCTTGAGGTGGAAATCCCCTCTTTTTCATGAACGGTGTCAGTGAAAACTTTTTGGTGCAGTGAAATAAACACTGTAGAATTTAAGAAAGCCTTCTGAGAATTTAGAATTTAGCTGGGTTCACCAGTTTACTCTCAAGGCACAGCTTGTCTGGAATAACTGATTTTAACAAGGAAGTATTATGACTCACTTTAAACAGAGACTACAGGGACTTACCTGGCAGTTCAGCGGTTAAGACTCAGTGCTTCCACTGCAGCGGGTAGGTTCCATTACTGGTTGGGGAACCAAGGTCCCACATGCCACGGGATGCGGCCCCCACTTTTTTTTACTACAATGTAATCTTTTGCCAGTAACTCCTGGTCATTTTGGTGGCTGTTGACTGAGGNTGGGCGGGACCAGCCTTGGGCCTCTGTGGGTCAGCCTGGCGTTCGGGCCACAAGACCCCTCCCAGCCCAGGGTCCTCAAAGCCCTCCCTGTGGCTGGGATCGTCCCCGACGCCAGGCCGGCTGGCTCCGCACCGCCAGAGGGTCAGCCCGGCCTGACTGGATGCCCCCCTCCCCCAGCTGGGCGCAGAAAAGCCCTTCCCGAGAGACGGTTCCCAAGCGACACCATCGGGGCTGGCCCGGGCCGCTCGCACTGGCCACGCTCCGTCCAGCCTGGCCGGCCTGGCAGCTGGGCCTCGGAACGGCGTCAGCAGCAGGGTCTCTCTGCACCCACATCCCTACGGCCAGGGGGCGTCGGAGTGTGCTCCAAGGCAGGGCTCCGCCGAGGGAGGCCTTGCGTCCAGGCCTGTCCCCGAAAATGAACGGGGAAAAGTTGACCTCTTGCCCCATTCTCCCCTGAAAGCCCAGGGGACTCCCAGCCGGGTCCACGGCAGCGCCCCCCACGCCGCAGGCTCCCTGGACGCAGTCCGCCGGCCTCGCCCTCCGAGGACCGGCCAGTGGGCCGCAGTGTCTGGGCCCATGACGGGGGCGCGTGGGAGCCCCTGGGCAGCTCGGCCCCTCGGGGGACCCCGCGGCTAAGAAGGTGCTAGNTCATTGGAAGGACTGATGCTGAAACTGAAGCTCCAATACTTTGGCCACCTGATGCGCAGAACTGACTTATTTGAACAGACCCTGATGCTGGGAAAGATTGAAGGCAGGAGGAGAAGGGGACGACTGAGGATGAGATGGTTGGATGGCATCACCAACTCAATAGACGTGAGTTTGTGTAAACTCGGGGGGTTGGTGATGGACAAGGAGGCCTGGTGTGCTGCAGCCCATGGGGCCACAAAGAGTTGGACACAACCGAGCCACTGAACTGAACTGAACAGCTTTGTTGTGAAAATCAAATAAGATGTTATGTTTATCATTTTAAAAAGTGATTGGTATATGGTAGGCAGTTATAAACAATAGCTGTTATAATTTGTATTTACTATAATCAGGGACTTCCAGAGGTGGACATCTTAACCTGAACAATCCATTCTGAAGAAAAGAAATCTGAGGTATTAAGAAGGTAGTGATGTTTCCTAAGTCTCACATTGCTAACCAGAGGCACACCTGTATCTGGAACCAAGGTCTCCTTCTTATTGGCCCCTTTCCCTCTTTCTCTCTTGCCCCCTGCCCCCTGCATCCCTCCTTCTTCATCATCTACCAGTAACTGGGTTCCTGTTACATGCCATTCATTTAATGTATATGATATCAATTAAGTCTCAGAGAAGGTAGGCAAAATTGTTCCAACTTTCAGATTCCATGTCATTTAGCAGGCTTCCATCCATCCTCTCATCAATTCCTTTAAAACTCTTTGCCCAGCACCTCCTCCAGGAAGTCATCTTTGATTAAATCTTCCCCAGGATTCTACTCCTTCCCAAACAACCCTGCCCTCTCAACTATTAGCTGACAGTCTGATTTAGCAGATACATCTTGCAATCATCAACAACCAATGTAAACATATATAAAAGGACAAGCATATGAAGGACAACGTCCTTCAAACATGGGTCTTACAAATTATAACTTTTAAAACTATTTAAAATACTCTTAAACATAACGTAATAGCCATCACTTTTTTGAGTATTTATTTTATGCCAGATTCTCTTCTGAGTGATTCACATGGAATATCTTTTAGGATGTGCACCATTTTAAAAGTCTTTATTGAATTTGTTACAATATTGCTTCTGTTTTCTGTTTTGTTTTTTTGGCTGCAAAGCATGTGGGATCTCAGCTCCCAGAGGAGGGATAGAACCCACACCCTCTGCACTGGAAGATGAAGTCTTAACCAGTGGACCCCCAGGGAGGTTCCCACATGGAATGTCTTTAGGCGTGCATTTATAATATTCTCAGCAAACAAGAAGAATTCCTCGGAAGTTCTCTTTCTTCCAAGGTGTTCCTTGGCTCTGAGCAGCTCTCCTGAGGCAGCAGCAGCTTGTGGGCATCTTCCGCCCTTGGGAGAATCCTAGGGTGGGGGACACAGAATAGAGTGGGGCAGATACCCTAGGCACATCCAGGGACAATAGGCCAAACACATTCATTGTGTTGTGAATGTATTTCTGAGGGAAGATCTGACCCCTCTGGGTTTTCCAGGAGGCGCCAGTAGTAAAGAACCTGCCTGCCAATGCAGGTTTCTCATGAGAGACATGGGTTTGATCCCTGGGTTGGGAAGGTCCTCTGGTACAGGGCGTGGCAACCCCCTCCAGTGTTCTTGCCTGGAGAACCCCATGGACAGAAGAGCCTGGCAGGCTGCAGTCCATGGGGTCGCAACAGAGTCAGACACCACTGAAGTGACTGAGCACCCAGGCACGCTGCCCACTCTGGTTTGGGTCTTATTCTCCTGTTCTTGTGTCAGCCTGAGGGTAGTTCGCCAGCCTCGGATCCTTTGAGGACCCTTCTCAGCCCAGTGCACCCTGCATTGCTCTCTCCTTCCCCTAATCTCTGAGACCTGCTCACCCACCACTCCTTCCCTGCCTCCTCAACCTGTCTCTCCTGCACCGGAGAACCCTGCTGTTGTTTCCCTCCATAACCCCAGCTCTCATACAGCTGCACCTCTGCACATTTCCTTCCCTGCCCGACTGTCTCCCACACCCCCTGTCTGGCTTCCTGAGGACACTCACAGAGAATTAAATAAACACTCCATGTGGGCTTCTCTCCTCCGATCAAACTGTGGGCTCCTCAAAATAGAGGCTGAGATTTAATCTTAACGAAACTTGATTCACAAAAATAGACTGCAGGCCTATGGGCCATAGTTTAGCATGTGATTTTTAAAAAACATTGCATTAAAATATTATGTTTTTGGCACTCCACCCTTCCCTTAGGTTTTAGGACTCAAAGCAAGTACACAACTCTCCTCGCACTGTTCCCTGTCTTGTTTGTTTATATCCTCAGAGCCCAGCACAGTACCTGGCTCAGTTCTCACAGTTGGATGAATGAAGAGATGAACGGATGAACGAAGTAGAAAGGACACTGGAGTAGGGATTGAAAGCTCTGAGGTCCAGGCTCTGCCACTCACTATGTGACCCAGGCATATTCCTTTATGCTGCAGATCTGTTTTCTCGTCCGTAAAATGTATAGGTTGTGTTAGGATTCCTTCTGCAAACACTCAACAAACATTCATTGATAAAGCTCAGACCTCAAAAAGGGGGATGTGACCCAGTTCATTTCCCTGGAGGTACTTACAGCTGAATTAATGTATTAATATTAAATCTCTGAGCCTCAGGTTTTTCCTCTGGAAAATGGGATGATGCTTGCCTGGGGCTGTCATAAGGCTCAAATGAGAGAAGGCTGGCATTCTGTATTGTATTACTCCAAGCCCTCTCAAATTTTGAGCCCTATGACTTGTTTCACACTTTTCTATAAACCAGTCAACAAAAACACTAACATCACACCCTTATCCTGGCTTTGGGGAGCAGCTGAGTGTCAAGATTTCAACCCTGCCTGGCTACTTACTGCATGTCCTTGGGCAAGTTACTGAACCTCTTAGAACCTCCATTTCTTCATCTGATGAGTGGAAGTGACAGTTAAGTGTTCTCCCATCTCACGGCATGGTTGCGAAGGTGACCAGAAATTGCCCCATCTCGAGTGAATTAAAAACTGAAAACACACCACATTTGGAAAGTGATCTGAGGACTTCTGCCACGGTGAGGTTTTATGACCTCCTACCCTCCCTTCATCACCTGCTCTCAGAAAGGGAATAGAAAGTACCACTTACTGACATGGGAAGGGACCCCCACTAAGGGAAGCTTAACTTTTCATTGGCATCAAAGTCTGAAAGTAGAAGAAGTGATGTGGCATTTCAGGTGCTGGGGAGGGAGTAGGAGGAGAGTTTAGGGGGCCTGAGAGCCTTTCTGAGTCACTGAAATTGCATGCAATAAACAATGTCACGGATAGTGCTTCTGAAATCTCCCGCCACTCTCATTCAGCCATTTCTCATAGAAAATTCAAGTAGAGCAAGCACTTCACTTCTGCTTGGACCTCAGCTCCCAGCCACGTCGTGACAGGAGGAAGTTGGGAAAGGAGACCTCTGAGCCCCCGGCTACTTCTAGGTTCTAATGGTATTTCAGAAGGGCAGGAGGTGTAGCTGGGAGGGGAAAGGACGATTTCATTTCCCTTTGCCCTCCGCAGTCACCCTTTCTAGTCACTTCACTCCCACACCGGCGGCCAGGGCAGAGCCAGGCTAGGTTGGGGAGCATCCTCTGCCCGCCGCACCCTCAGAGCCCTCTCAGGTGGGGCGAGGGTGCCCATTTGTGCAATCGCTGCCCAGGAATGCAGCTGGGGCAGTTCCCACGAGGCTCTCAGCTCTGGGTGGGACCCTCTCCTCGGCTGGACGATCAGAATCACACTAGGCAAAATATTAATTATTGTTGCTTCCAAAGCCCCACTACCGGCAGATGCCGGGCCCTGCCCAGGAAGTTCAAACAATCAGCGTCTCTGGCATTTTAGTCACCCCCGTTTGGAGCACTGGGTCGGTCGTGTGATCCCCTTGCCCTCCTTAGATGAGAGCCACTTCCTGGAACCCAGCCTGGGACTCACAGGTGCCTGGAGGCTGGTGGGGGCTGGGCAGAGTTGGGGTGTGTGTGTAGGTGGGGAAAGTAAGGTGAAGACAAGAAGAACAGGAAAGTCTCCAGGAAAAGAGAATAAACACAGTCTAACTGAACTTATTTAGGATTCTCTTTTTTTCCAGAAGATGTAAGAAAATCTCCCTGAGTCCCAAGCTGCCAAAAGGCGGAGTGGAGGCACTTCCCACTGCACTAATGGCAGGTAATTTCACAGGCAGGATGAACCACCCCAGTCTAATCAGTGGTTAAGCATATTGAGAACGTGAGAAAGCAGTGGGCAGGCCAACCCCTTTCCAGGTGACTGTGGGGCTGTGGAGCTCATGCTCTTGGTGGCAGTGAAAATGCCCTGTCAAAATTGAGGTGGTACAGGTCCTGTAGGGTTTTGTCCTCTGACTTGCATCAGATTTGTGGGAATTTTAGGAAATGGTCTCTTGAAAGTTTCTTGGGACAAACTGCTTAATTGATGTCAATTAAGTATCAGTTGATACTCCAAAGAAGCATTCCAGAATCAGAAACAATTTCTGAAAAAACCACTCCTAATTTGTAAATGCATGTCCCCCCTACCCCTCTAAAAACTAGAAACAATACTTGGGGGAATGAGCCTATCCATGCGACAGTATATTTCACAGCTCCTAAGAATGATGATTGCAAAGAATCTTTAATAACATAAGGAAATGCAGAGGCTATAAAGAAGGATACACAACTATACCCACAGGGTGATCACAGCTGTTTGTAAGGAAAAAAGGGAAGAAAGAACCCAAACCAATACCCAGAAAACAGGGTGGCAGGAAACACCAAATTGTGGACAGTGGTTTTCTGTGGGTGGTGGGTAATTTCATTTTCTTCTTTCAACTTTTCAGTATTTTTTAACCTTTCTATCTATGGCATATATTACTTTATAGTGAAAACTATCCATGTTTTACTTTAAAAGAGAGAAAGTGGATTATAATAGTACTAATAATAAACAATAGCAATAACATTAAACTAACATCTACCGAGCATTTACTGGGTATCTGGATTAAGCAAGCACTTCACTTGTTTTTTTTTAATCCTCATAACAATCCTGTGAGGTGGACATTATTAATGTGTCTATTTTATAAAAACTCTGAGATGTTAGGGCATGTCCACAATCTTGAGTTTTGGGCAGTCCAGTCTCCTGGACTGTGTGCAGGACTTGCCTTTATATATTAACTTGGAGGAAGGAACCTCCTATCACTAAGGTCCAAGGGCAAATCCTCCTGCTTCCAGTTTTCTGGTAACGGGTGTGGGCATGTGACCTGAGGCTTGGGCCCTGGACCCAGAGTGCTAGAGAGTTAGAACTCTGCTGTGACAGCTGGCTGCAATGGCATCAGTGTCCTGACTAAGTACTTCCAGGCCAAGGGGTGATTTTGTGCCTTCTGCTGCTCCAGGCCTTGAAAGTGACCTTAATTTCTGCTCATTTCCCAAGTCTGCCCCTTTTGAATCCCTGCCCATTCTACTGCATTGGGTTCCTTTTTTCTTTTATTTTTTAAGATCATTGGGTCCATCTCTGCGGCTTGTTACTAAGAGTTCTGACTGGTTTTGGTGATTTTCCTGCAGTCTCAGAGCAAATGATGGAAGCAGGACCCCAATCCTGACCTGTCCATCCAGGGCCCAAGCCCTTAACCAAACCTTTTGTCACTAATACTCCGAGCTTCCCCAGAGTATGATAAACATTTCCTGAACTCCTAGAAAACAAACCGGAAACACCAGCTTGAAGTTTTTCTCAGCAATTGGCAGCCCCCCGCCCACTCTATTGCCGTGGGAGCCTGGCAAGCTGATCAACTAAAGGGCAGGAAGCCTGACACAAAAGCCAGGTCAGGGTGGAGCCAACTCCAGCTTCCAGTGACTGGGGTGCGTGGGCCTGGGCAGGAGAGGAAGCAGAGGCGTCTCAGGCCTCACTGGCACTTCCTGGCCAGTGCCGGAGGACTGACTCAGCATCCAGTGTCCTCAGCCTGGAGGCCTCCTTTGACCTCTGGAGGCTGGAAGAGGAGTTTGACTCTCATGGCACCTTACATCCTCCTCTCCCACGCCAGGTTGATAACTTGTTTACACGTCCACCCCCATGCAAGTGTGGACTTCCAGAAGGCAGGGACAGAGTCTTTCCCACCCTGAATTCCTCTTGCCCAGTGCATTACTGTTGTTGGAGTGAATGAGAGAATAAGTGCATGATTGGCTTTCCCGATTCCCACGCTAAGCGGTGGGAAATCTTAAACCCTGGACTTTTCCAAGGCATCTTGGTGAGATAGAACAGCCATGGACTTTGGAGCTGACAAATTTTGTTTTAAAACGTGATTCTTGGGACTTCCCTGGCAGGCCAGTAGTTAAGACTCTGTCCTTCCAATGCAGAGGATACAGGTTCAATCCCTGTATCAGGGAACTAGGATCCTAAATGCCATTCAGTGTGGCCAAAAAAACAAAACATCAAAACCTGGTTCTCCTACTTATAAAAAGATTCCTTTTTAACTGCTCTGAACCTCAGCTTCCTCATCTGCAGGATGTGTGCTGTTCTTTGTCACTCAGTCATGTTCGACTCTTTGGCACCCCATGGACCAGGGCCCACCAGGCTCCTCTGTTCATGAGGATTCTCCAGGCAGGAACACTGGAGTGGGTTGCCATGCTCTCCTCCAGGGATCTTCTCAAGCCAAGAATTGAACCCAGGTCTCCTGTATTACAGGCACATTCTTTACCATTTGAGCTACCAGAGAAGTCCAAGAACATTGGAGTGGGTAGCCTATCCCTTCTCCAGGGGATCTTCCCAACCCAGGAATCGAACTGAGGTCTCCTGCATTGCAGGCAAATTCTTTACCAACTGAGCTATCAGGGAAGCCCCTCATCTGCAGGATGGGAACAGTGCTTAAACTCTCACACTGAGTGATTGGGCAGATAGGAAAAGTGGGTGACACACAGTAGGCCCTCAGACTCTCCAAATTTGCTTCCTTCTCCCAATATTTCATTCTGGCTCGTTTCCTTCTCCTGCTGTCCCTAGGGAAAAGGTTAAATAAACTATGGAACATCAGAAAGATAAAATGTTAGGCAATCAATAAAAAGGTCATTTAACCAATAATTTTTTTTAACCAATAATTTTTAACAGGATATAAAATGCTCACATGTTCATGTGAAGTACAGATAAGGCTAAATTATTCATACTGTATGACCTCAGCCATGTAAAATGAGTGTGCAGATGCATGTCGGGACGTGCAATAGCAATTTCTGGAATGATACACAAGAAACTCTTAACAGTGTTTTCTCCTTGGGTAGGAAGAGAAAGTTGGAGAGGACTTTTCACTTTATAACATTCTGTCTTATTTTACATGTATAAAGTAATATATGTGCAGCATATAATATTAGATGTATATTTGCCATGATCATGTATTAATTTTTAAATACCCTTCCCCACCAAATGTAGAAAAAACAGAAAGGAAACATATGATTTAAACTGCGGTTATTTGAGGAGCTGTGGAATTATGGGATGACTAAAATAATTCTCCCTATTATATTTTTCTATGTTTTCCAGGTGTTCTGTGATGAGCATATGGTTCCTTTAGAATCAGAGGGAAGACAAACACCACCTGGAGTAGCTCCCTTGGGGTAGGGAGAGGAGGAAGGATGAGCAGGTGATGGTGTCCAAAGGGCCAAGGGAGCATGAGGCGTATCTGGGCAGAGGTGGTTGTATTTTTGGAGCCGTGTGGTTCCTGCTGAGTCAACTAACTAGTTGTTCGGCCCCAGCCTGCCAGTGGAGGCAGGAAATGCTCCCACTCTTGCCCTGGTTTACACTTAGTCATCCTCTGGGAAAGCAGGGTAGGGGTGGGGGCAGGAGGTGAGTTGGGAGTCTCGTTCTGCCCCTGGAGCCTTCTAGGCAGAGAAATGCCCCGAAGGGGTCTAAGACCTGGGCATCCTATCCACCTGGCACTGTCATCTTGGGGCAGGCAGCAGCTGGGAGCAAGCTGGGAGGCTTGGGGAGGGGTACGGAAATAATGGCCCTCTGGCATTTAGCAGACAGACCACATCCTCCCCTGGAAGCTGCTGTGAATATTAATTACCATTTATCCAGGGCTTTGAGATTCCCCAGATGAAAGATGCACCAGAAGGAGTGTCATGATGAATCTGAGTTTATGGTATTGACTTTCATCCCAAACATCCGTCATGTCTCTCTCCTAACCTTCCATCACCCTGACATCACAGCCTCAAAGCAGAGAAATTGAGCATCAGTATCAAATGATGCTGAAGGGGAGGTAGGAAGGGCAGGGGCAGCTCATCCCCCATGATCCTGCATTTCAGATAGGTAAACTGACTGCTCCATTCCGCCCTCCACCCCAGCTTAAAAGGAGGAAATTATGATGAAGCCAAAGAAACTGAGGAAGGAAGCCTTGGCTGCTGTTGTTCAGTGGATCAGTCGTGTCTAACTCTTTGCGACCCCATGGACTGCAGCATGCCAAGCTTCCCTGTCTTTCACTATCTCCCGGGGCTTGCTCAAACACATGTCCATTGAGTTAGTTATGCCATCCAACCATCTCGTCCTCTGTCACTCCCTTCTCCTCCTGCCTTCAATTCTTCCCAGCATCAGAGGCTTTTCTAATGAGTTGGCTCTTCGCATCAGGTGACCAAAGTATTGGAGCTTCAGCTACAGCATCAGTCCTTCCAATGAATATTCAGGATTGATTTCCTTGGAGAGAGGGGCTATGGATTCCTCTGCACATGAGTCCAGATTCTGCCCCTTGTGTGGACTGCGCCTCAAGGGATGGGAGGAATCCAAGAGCTCTCTAGCTTAGAGCATGCAGCGCTGAGCAGGTCCATCCCTATATACACAATTCCCACTTCTGATTCTTCTAGCAAACTGAATCACTTCTTTGTTGATTGCTTCTAAACCCTTGACCATGGCCAAATTCTGTCATCTCCTGGCGCTGTGAATTTGGGTGGGAAACTCCTTGATTTTCTGGACTTTTCTCATTCTGTCTTTTCTTATTTTATACCAGAAGATAATTGATCTGTAAAGCTGCTTAATGTATTTCTGAGCAGATGTACACAGCAAATCCAATGGAGAGAGGGTCATGAAGGGGCCAGCCTCTCTCTTAAGGAGACTGCATTCTTACAGGAGAGTAGAGTCTTCGCTTATGAGACATTTAACAATCTCATAGAGCAAGGAGGCAGAGAAAAGCCCAGATCCCCAAGAAGAGCAGGATAGCTATGGCCTAGAGAACTTGGAAGACTGCCAGGATCCAAGTATGGAGCTACAAAGGGACCCATCCTAAGTGGAGATAGTGAAGAGCCCATTGAGGCCAAATGCAAGGTTTATGAGAAGATGTGGACAGGCAGACAGGCAGGACTGTGGGGGAGACAGAGGGAGACTGTGAAGGCCTTTGAATGTCAAGCTAAAGAATTAGAATTTTATCCAGAGGACAGGCGGAACCCACTGAGTTTCTGAGCCAGAGGATAATAAAATGCAAAGTTGAATAAGAGGTAAAACATTTTCACCAGGAGGTGAATCTTAGCATCTCTGAGTCAGCAGCCCCACCATGAAATTGACCATCTCCCTCCTCAGTCCAGACCCCAAATTCTATTTCAGCTGATGACACACAAGAAAAATGTCACCTCCCCTGGTTGCTCTCTGATACACTACCGAGTGTTATTTTCTTCATAACACTTATCACCTTTGGAAATGATCTTGTTTATATACTTGTTTTCTTCCTCCTTCTCTGCTGTTCATGGAATATAAGCAGAATGGGGTGGCTGGGGGCTTGTTATCTATTTTGTTTGCTGTTTCATTTCTAGCAGCTATGACAGTACCGGGGTGCTGTCAGATGCTCAGTGTGTATTTGTGGAATGAATGAGTAGATGGATTGATAAATACATTAATGGCATACTATTTTCTCAGTCACACCATCCCCAAGCCTTATGGTGATTCTTGACTCATGCTTCTTCCTGCTCTGCAGAATCCAGTCATTCATTGCCATGTCTATGGACATGATCTCTGCATCCCTACTTGCCCTCCCCTCCCTTTTGCATTTACACCTGGACTCTCACAGACAACTCTAAGCTTCTTGAGGACAGACACTCTGCTTCATTTCCCCTGTGGGGGTCAGCACAGGGCCTGAGTGATAACAGTTCCCACTGGTCCAGTCTTTACAGCTGTCCAAATGCTTTTCACATGATCCTGGTATACCTCGGGCAGGTTCAGACTCAGACCCCAGCCCTCAACTCTAAACCACATGCTTATTCGGTTTTTCTGATTCATGCATGATTTATGATGAGTGAATGAATGAATGAGTGAGTGAGCAAATTAGTGCTGGAAATGCTCAAGAGCAATTGTAGAAGGAGAAACTAAAATGGAAGACCTGTTGAGGAACATGTCAGTCCCCAACGTATTGACACAAAAGGAGGGAGAGTGACTGGGCATTGGGGATGAGTGGGGAGAGCCAAAATCTGGGGCTGGAAATGGCTCATTCCCCAGATGTTAGATGATTTGCTCTCATATGTCATGTACCTTCCTCCTCTGTTTTCTTATTATTTAAAACAGAAAGACATATAGCAAACCTGGGAGAAAACAGAGACAAAGTTAAAGGAGCAAGGGATTCTGAGTCCAAAAGAGATATAACTTATTGGTTTGTGAACTACTGTGTTTGTAAGCAGTAAGAATTAAAAGTATAAGCAATTCCACCGGACAAAAATTGAAAGAGGACAAAAATATATCAAGAAAAAAGAATATGAAAATCACCAGTTATTTCACCATCCAGAAAAAGTCATTCTAACGTTTTGATGCACATCTGTTCAGACTACATAAATATGACTTATAAATATAAGCACATATAATATTTATATAAATCATACTTATATACTTTATTATATACCATAGATATTATATACACAAGTATGAACATACTTTAAAAAGGAAATGATATACATACAGTTGTATAACCTGATTTTTGTTCACTTAATAATATGTAGTGAACACAAAGGAGATTTNATAAATCATACTTATATACTTTATTATATACCATAGATATTATATACACAAGTATGAACATACTTTAAAAAGGAAATGATATACATACAGTTGTATAACCTGATTTTTGTTCACTTAATAATATGTAGTGAACACAAAGGAGATTTCGTAAGCCCAAAGGGCAGTATGAAAAGATAACCTTTGGGATAAACAGGAAGCCACAGAAGATATATGAGTATAAAGTGAGCGGTTAAGTTCTGGGTTTTGATAAATATTATTAAAGTAAATAAATCTTAGATGTCCTGCCAGTTTAGGTAATTATTAGCTCTCTATCAGCAAGGCCACAAAGTCATAGACTCACAGGATGTTGATACTTGAAGGAGCCTTCAAGCTGATCTAATTCAATCCCTTTCCCTTAGGTATTGAGAAACTCCAAGCCCTGGGACATGAACTAAGTTGTCTAAAGAGACATGACTGGTGAGCCACAGAGCTGGAGTGAGTATGGAGTGCCCTGACTCCTAGTCCAGTGCTCTTGCCACTAAACCACACACATATGCTCTTCAACCACAGGCACTGACACGCAGAATGGAACAGAGAAGATGAGGCCCCCAGCTCAGTGGTTCTCCAGGTGTATAATACCAATGGAGGGGTGTGTGTGTGTGTGTGTGTTAAGAGGCCACCAAGTGTCCCCAGGCAGGTGACTAGGGAGACATAGAGCACAGCAGCTGAGAGTGGTTGGCTGTGATATCAGACCACTGAGAACCAAACTGTTCTTCCCTTATTGATCTTGTTGTATGACTTTGGGCAATTTACTTAAACCTTCTTGCTTCAATTTCTCCAGTTGTAAAAAGGGTAGCAGGACGTAATTCAACACATTGCAATGGGAATTAAGAGATCATGAACACAAGGGGCTGACCAAGGTGTTTGACATATAGAAAGAGCTCAATAAATGTAAGCTGTCATGATTACTGATGCTCTGGCATAAAGCTCAATGTTCTTGTAAACTTTAAAAAACAGCTTAAGGGCACATCACAGCCCATCCCTGGCTGAAGGCATCTGTGGGGACAGAGGACTTAGGAAGAAGCCCAGTTCTGGAGCTCTGTGAGTCCCCCACTGTGAGGGCTGTTGCTAAGAGAGACCATTGTACAAAGAAGGACATGTGGCTTGGAGTGGAGCTGTAGGCAGCTGGGGACTCAGGGACTGACTAGTGTTCTTATTGGAAATCACCCCAAAATGTAGGTGTGAGTCCATCTTCACACTCTCTGAGTTAGTCAATTATTGGGCAAATCAAAGGTCCAGAAAAAGTTATTCTGCATGTGGTAGATTCATGTCGATGTATGGCAAAGCCAATAGAGTATTGTAAAGTAAAATAAAGTTAAAAAAAAAAAAAGGAGTGCCAATGAGCCTAAAAAAAAAAAATAATAATAAAAAATCAACTGTTTAAAGCTAAAAGAATAGCAAGTTATTATGAGGTTTATACNCATGTCGATGTATGGCAAAGCCAATAGAGTATTGTAAAGTAAAATAAAGTTAAAAAAAAAAAAAGGAGTGCCAACGAGCCTAAAAAAAAAAAATAATAATAATAAATCAACTGTTTAAAGCTAAAAGAATAGCAAGTTATTATGAGGTTTATACCAAATGTAGAACTAAATTCATTACAACACAAAGTAGCACAAAGACTGGAAAGAGAGACAAGTAAATATATAATTAGAAGTTCTTCCAGTTACACATAATAGTAAAAGTACTATTTGAAGGTAGTGATAAGTTAAAGATGGATATTTTAAACCATTAACTACAACAAAATAAGTATAACCAATAAGCCAACAGTGGGCAAAACATGGAACTATAGAAAATACTTAATTTGTCCAAAAAAGGCAGGAAAAGAGAAAAAAAGATTCCAAAGCAAAGGGGACAAACAGAACACAAACAGAAAAATACTGAATTTGACCTTAATCATATTAATGATTGCAACACACTCCAGTACTCTTGCCTGGGAAATCCCATGGACGAAGGAGCCTGGTAGGCTACAGTCCATGGGGTCGTGCAGAGTCAGACACAACTGATGTGACTTAGCAGCAGCAGCATATTAATAATTACATTAAAGTGAAAGTGAAGTCGCTCAGTCGTGTCCCACTCTCTGAGACCCCATGGACTGTAGCCTACCAGGCTCCTCTGTCCATGGGATTTTTGGCAATAGTCCTGGAGTGGATTGCCATTTCCTTCTCCAGGGGATCTTCCTAACTCAGGGATCCAACCTGAGTCTACCACACTGTAGACAGACACTTTACCATATGAGCCACCAGGGAAGTAAGGTAATGTAAAAGACAGGGATGATCAGATTGAATAAGGAAAGCAAGACTCTACTATATGCTGTGTATTAAAAAAAAAAAAAAAGCTCTAAATATAAATACACAGATAGATTAAAAGTAAAATAAAAAGATATAACATGCAAACAATCAAAAGATACGAAGAGTAACAAGGAGATCAAACCAGTCAATCTTAAAGGAAATCAACCCTGAATATTCATTGGAAGGACTAATACCAAAGCTGAAGCTCCAATACTCTGGCCACCTGACGCAAAGAGCTGACTCATTGGAAGAGACCCTGATGCTGGGAAAGATTGAGGGCAAGAGAAGAAGAGGCCGAGAGAAGATGAGATAATTGAATGGCATCACCGATGCAATGTACATGAACTTGGGCAAACTCTGGGAGATGGTGAGGGACAGGGAGGCCTGACGCGCTGCAGTCCATGGGGTCACGAAGAGTTGAACACACTTTGGCAACTGAACAACAGGGTAGCAGTATGAGGCAATCTAGACAACAGAACAAGGATCAGAACAACAGACAAAGGGGGACATTTCATAACAATAAAGGGGTCAATTGATCAAGAGAATGTTCTGTGCTGCGCTAAGTCACTTCAGCTGTGTCTGACTTTGGGCGACCCTATGGACCATAGCTTGCCAGGCTCCTCTGTCCTTGGGATTCTCCAGGCAAGAATACTGGAGTGGGTTGCCATACCCTTCTTCAGGGGATCTTCCCAAGCTAGGGATCGAACCCGGCACTCTTATGTCTCCTGCATTGGCAGGCAGGTTCTTTATCACTAGCGCCACCTGGTAAGCCCACAGTCAAGAGGATAAACATTACTGCACTGAACAGAATTTCAGAATACATGAAACAGATACTGGTGGAACTCAAAGGAGAGAGAGGCAAGTAACTGAAAGAAGAGAAGACAGGAAGTCANGATGGGGCTCACCCAATCAGTCAAAGCCCTCAAGAGAAAACATTGAGTGCCCCTGAAGAAAAAAAAATTCTGTCAACAGATGGCCTTCAGACTCAAGGCTTCAACATCAGTTCTTCCCTGGGTCTCCTGGCCATGGCCTGTCTTATAGATTTAAAACTTACTGACCTCCAAGAGCCAATTTCATAAAATAAGTCTCTCTCTATGTAAATGCACCTGATTGGTTCTGCTTCTCTGGAGAACCCTGACGAATAGGGTTAGTATGTGAAGAAGAAAGAGATCTAGCGTTTGGCATGTCCACTGAGCCCTTTTTATGATTCCCATTCATCTCTTTAAAGCCTACAACAAGCTTGCAATGTAAGCAATTCCTCTGTTTTTCTGATTATAAAAACTGAGGTTTTGATCGTTTCCAGAATCACAAAGCAGGGAAGTGATAGATCTTGTATTCACTCAGGTCTATCTTTCTCCTATGCCCATGTCCTTCGAAGGACATCACTTGGCTTTCCTCTAAGGCTTGAGGCCTTGCACCTCCACAGAGACACAGAGAGAAGCTGATTTGTAGACAGAAATCAAGAGAGAGAGCATCCTAATGGCATCAAAGCCTTGGCTTCCATGCTCTCTGAGGCCAGTTCCACCTGCTCCTGTGTACCAGGAACATGCTTGATTTTTTGCCATCTTTATGGAGGTATAGTTGATATACAACAGACCAAGCATATGCAAAGTGTACCATTTGACAAGTCTTGACTTA